>JAPDEN010000023.1:0-355791 GCA_027569145.1 Aspergillus funiculosus
AATTGCGACCTACGTCAGAAATTAATGGCGACCTACGTGTGTTCACCCCTGATTCAACCAATCAGGTGGAGGGAGTGGGGAAACCCTAATGGCGACCTACGTAGGTCGCCACGGGCCTGTGGGTTAGTCCGATGAATCGAGCATCGCGTCCGCGAGTACCGACACGGTGACTGTGCGTCTGCGTCCAGTCTGGCTCGTTGAGGATGTCGAGGCCTGAGGCACCGGGATGCTTTTGCGCTGACATTCTCTTTCTCCCGATGGAAAATTGATTGAACCAACTTGTGGTCAGTGCCAACTAACTAGTATTTGCTTTCTTTAAGTATAAAAATGGCAGTAGTGCAATGGCCTTTAGGTTAATCTATGAAATCAGACGCTGTTAAATATGGTTGCATGACAGCTCTGTATTCTATTCGTCATTCAAATTGACCCCTACTTATAGCCCACCAGGAGGCTTCTCCGCGGCAAGTAAATAATGAACAATCCATGGAAATGCTTAAGAAATTGAGTTCAGTTGATAGACAGCCATGATATCATTAGAGATTAATTTACCATATTTTGTCCAAGTCACCCAGGATAAAGGAAGCAGTAAGCCTGGTCTTGTATTACAGTGAATATAACATGGGTGTGCTTTGTTTACCATGAGTAGCTTGTTTAGGTCAAAGATTAGTTTATATTTAAGAGCTAATAACTAATGATATTTATAAAGACGTTTCTATATATATTGGAAAGAGCACTGTCGCCACTCCCGCGATGAGGATGATGACGTCGGTAACCATTGAGGAGAAGTTAACATGATAATCATAGATAATATTAGCGTATCCATACTCCCTGCGAGAGTGTTAATAGAGTTATAATAACATATACAATACGGAGACTGATTTGCATCAAAAAGACACCTCTAAGGGGTTTTCTGGAGGCAGATAGGCAGATAGCAACCACAATAGAGTTAAGAAAAGGAAAAGAGACAATGGAAGGATGGATGGACAAATAGCACCCAAGCGAGGTCCGCGGTAACTGATAGTCCCAAGGACGCTCTTCTTTTGCCCTCTCTCAAGGCGCCAACGACCTTATGGACAAAACTACCAAAACTCAGCTCACTCCCCGTTACAGGCCCAAACAAGGTAAAGCTGTCGATAATTCGTTGCCATAGATCGGCATCTAAGTCGTCGGTCTGTTCATCCTGCATATCTTTGCAAGTAGCGTGTTTCTCTAGAGAGTATATCGGCAGCCCGGCAGCTTGCTCATCCAAGTTAACGTCCACTGGGGCCAGTTGTCCCTGCTGGGACACTGACATCAGTGGCTGGGCAGGGCTTCTATAGCTATCAATTTGTCGATAGGATGTAGTTGGTAGTACAGCGCAATAGGGCTTGGTAGCATACGGCACTGTGCTTCCGCATTGGTCTTCTCTAGCCATGACAACATGTTCCCGACGACATTCTTAGAGTTTCTCCAAACATCGTCTCCCAGAGACAGCTCCCTAAACTTCGGCATGATCGCAACTCCACTCTCGTGGATCGTCTTAATATCCACCCTGTGATGGGTTGATGGATAATAAAGTGCCATGTTCGCAGTTGTTATTTGCCAGGGCACATATCTGAGGAAGTTGGCCTATTTAGCGGATCTTGTGTACTTAAATGCTAGCGTAAATTGAGCATCCCACGAAGGGATGAAAATGCTCGGGTCACCTCGAGGCGATGAGTAGATAGTTGATATAAGGAAGTCAGGTTAGACATACAAGATTAGAGCCAATGCCAATGCGAGACAGTCCTTCAATGATGTCCTGCCGATTATCACTCGGGTTGGTGTTGCTGTACATTAATAATGCCTTTTGGAAACAATCGGGACTATCGCGTGCATAGGCTCGGGCATCCTCCATAATCATATCATATACTGCTATCTGATGTTATTCAATGGAGCCACTCTTTGTCATACGGATATCCGTATATATGCCATTTTTATGTCGTCCGTCCATATGATATCGTGCCCATATTGCATCGCCATACCCCTGCTCGGAAATAGCAGCGCAGTACTGGGAAGCCCATGGTTCTACTCCTGGTATTCTGATACTCTGATCCAGTACATCGGCCACCGGATAATCAAGAAAAAGCGGTTCGGGGGGTTCATTTCCAACGTCTATGGTTGACATATTCAAGTTTTATCAGAAGAAAGGAAAATGAGGATCCTTATGAAGGACGTCGTTGTGTTTGAAATAGGAGATGGAAAGAATGAGAAGAGAAGGTGGGGGAATTATAGTGTATATAAAGATTAGTATACTAATTCTTGATAAACTCACCCCCAGGGGGCTTCAGTATTAAACGTAAAAAGGGAGAATAACTAATAGAAGTTTATAGTCAATACCAATGCGATGGCAAGTACTGAGAATAGCCAACTATGGTGTTGTAATCATGTAACCTACTGAGTCATGCCTCGCAGGATGGAAGACCCTATAAACACTAATCCACCCCTGTAATTAGACAGTTATGCAATGAAAATACATTATCAACAGTCAACAGATGAGACAACGTCGCATACAATTTAATAATGTTATGGGACTAAATGCTCGAACAGTCTATTACTACCTTCCATAGCCACGCAATTTACAACTCCTAAAGACCCACTAGTAGAGGAGCTGAGCATGCAGTAGCCATGTATACTACGTAGTTATGTATCTAGATTAGCGTGTATTCTATTCTACACTCTTGACTAGGCCTCTCCCCATAAGCACAACAAGCGATACATGTGTATAAAACATTATGGATTTGGAATAGAGAAAATCTAAGCCAAAGATAACCTTTCAAGAGCTTCTTTCCCTTTTTCATCTAGATTGGGATATTGTTTCAGACTGATTAGGTCCTTCCAAAGAGCCCGCGCATCATCATATGCATCGCCATGCACATCTAGACGCTCCCGAAGCATCTTCTTTCATTTCACATCCATTTCTGTAAATGCAAAAGACGCTGAGATATACTCATACCAGACAGGGAGATAACCAGCATACTCCTAGGCAAGTATACCCATAACCTGTCCATCTTGGATCACAATATTGCCCAACTTAAGATCACAATGAGGGAGCACAAGGAAAGGGGTTCTGCCGCTATCTACCGCCCACATGCAGCTCCTCTGACTCAGTTCTTTGTTTGACAATCCGGCTCTCCCTTCCCTTACATGAGGTTTGCATCTTATATTTTCTGTTTTGTTGGATGAGAGTCGTGTCACTAACCAAGAGAATGTACCGGAGGTAGAACCACGATATCAACCGTGGAAACATATATAGTACTTCGGCGGACAAGAACACGAGTCAGGACTCTTGGATCGCCAAGCAGACCCTACGATCGAAAACTGTGTCCCTGGAGAAGAGAGAAGTTGATTGGGGTCCAGGCTAAATCGTCCCACAGGCAGACGGTCAGTCGTTCGCTAAGATTCTCCCAGAGCATCCAAGACCTCTGCTGGAAAGACGCTAATCAAAGGCACTGCGCTAGGGGCTGGATCGGAACGGGGCATCGGAGATTGGCACAATGTATGAGATTGTATTTATCTTGCGGCTCCGCCACGAGAAAATTAATGAGACTTCTTCTGTGCGTCGTGGAATGAGAAACGGCCGCGATGTGGTTCATTCTCTTCCCTGTGGCAGCTCATGCCATCGCCTTCGCATCTCCCCAGGCGACTCTCTATAGCCACAAAACTGTCGACTCTTTGACGCTCCCAAGGCCTACTACATCCCCTTTTTCTTCCCGCAATCGGCACGATCTGCTTCTTCGTCGCGACAACAACAACGATGCTAACACCATCTCTGCCGTAGAAGCAAGTGTATGTGGATTTTTCGGCGGCTCCATGGGTACTTCTCTCAGCTCCTCTGCGTCTCTCCAGCTGTAACTGATCTGATGTACTAAGAGTCCCGCCTCGCATGTAACTACCCCAATGAGTGTGTCTTCCACGCCTCGGACTCTCAGTTTCCAGGGATGATGGGCTGTTGCCCAACAAGCTCAACAACAACCCCATGCACCTTTTTCAGCACCTGCTACAACAGCGCCGACATCAGTAGCGCTCCCT
This sequence comes from Aspergillus funiculosus, assembly GCA_027569145.1. Taxonomy (NCBI): domain Eukaryota; kingdom Fungi; phylum Ascomycota; class Eurotiomycetes; order Eurotiales; family Aspergillaceae; genus Aspergillus; species Aspergillus funiculosus. The sequence goes on from JAPDEN010000023.1 coordinate 4,051, forward strand.
CCCTCCTCTCACGGACAACTGACCCCTTTGTGCTACTTTGCACTTATGACGAGGGCACGCACTGTGTTACACGGACATGGCCGGATCTCAACGTTGCTGATTACGACTGTACGGATGTGGCGGCGTCTCGCGCGGAGACCATGTATACCGCTGGCTCGCTGACGGACGTCACAGTCGATGGCCAGGGATTCTTCACAGAGACATTGTCAATCTCTTGGGTTGGGGATGCGGTGTTGTTGAGCTTGAGAAATCTTGCTGCTAGTACGACTTCGGATTCATCTACATCCACTTCTACGACTACCACCAGTACTACTGCTGCCAGTACGCAGACGAGCGCGAGTTCCAATGGACAGTCGTCTCCGAAAGACGGTGCGTCGACGGGGACGATTGTCGGTGCGGTAGTTGGTAGTGTGATTGGGTTGATAGTCATCCTTGTAGCAGGGTGGTTTATCTGGAGGCGAAGGAAGAACCGTGATGTAGTTCAGCCTCTTGGTCCCGCGAAGGAAGAAGCCTATGATAAACAGCATGAGCTCCACGCAGTCCATACAGCAGGGAGAGTTGAGTTGATGCCGGAGCGCGAGTTTGTAGAGTTGCCGTCCGGGGACCCGCGATATGAATTAGAATAGGCTGTATAATGCATATAATTATTCCCAGGTATAAAGTATCGTATCATGGCATTATGAGTAGGAGATGATATCATCCCTACAGCCGTGCTGAACTAGCTAGATGAGATCAAATCTCATTTTCCTACACTGGTAAGGTTGTTGGAGGCACAGCTGTCTGTTATACTTTCGAAGTCTCTCATGGGACAGAGAAGGAGAGAAATGTATTTCACACAGTACCGAAATATCTCCTTGTATACTGTTGTTCCCAGTGAATAATGGTATTTATTCAGTTACCAGGCTAAAATACCCTTGAATATAAATAAATCTAAGAAATTAAATAATAAGACTTGCACTGATAATGCTTTACTAATGGTACAAAGTGTTACAGCATGTTAGCCCTGTTAAGATAATCCCTTAAACCTTAGATATAGGGCTGTACTACTTGGCTACTGTATCACATGACCTAAATGGGACTAGTGCATTCTAAGATCTATTCCTCATGAACAGAGAGTCTGTTTACCATTTAATCTACCATTTAATCCATAAGGCATCCTCTGTGCTTATAGAAGTTTTAATAATTCCCTATCTATCTTTTCATCATCTTCAACCCCAAATGGATGGCTCTCAACCTCAACCACGCCCTCAGCGGATGCCTGTTCCTTTCGACATCCATGATCCGCTCAGGGTTGGGGAGGAGGGCGAGGTCCCGCCATCCACCGAGCAAGTCTTAGAGGTAGTTTCGATCCTCACAGACGCAGGCATCACTTGCTGTATTGTTCAGATTTACGCATTGATCTACTATGGGGCGCCGCGTGTATCCAGTGTGAGTGCGAAAATTCGATAATCGTAAGCGTATAACTTTGTTAGGATCGAGTCATATGCGTCCGATACGAAAACCATCAGCGCGCCGTCCAGCTCTTCGAGTCTCGTAGCGATATTTTAAAACCCTGCGGTCCATTACCTGATATTACGCCATCGTTGCTGAACCACAGATACCCTCGGTTCAAAACACCTGGCTTGATTTCCTTCTGGCAGCTTGTCCCGGAAAGCTATTGCCATATCGAATGCAGGCCAGAGAATATTGAGTGGAGTCTCGGTTAGTCCTGAATATAGCTTAGCCCTCCGATATATCTAACCACGCGCAGGTGGTATACCCTACCCCAAGCTCCATATCCTAGGGCAGGCATCGATCGACATTAAGCAGGGCGTCGACATTGAATGTCTCATTGACGGGATGGATCTCACGGAAGAATGGGGGGAGGAAAACCTCAATCTAGAGGGCGCAACTGATACTCCGTGGCTAGGGAATTACTATCAGACGTTCCGTGATGGCTTTCGCGAGAGAGGTATAGATGAAGTATATATATTCATATCAATCCCACGCCTACACCTAGATGCAAGGTTTGGCAACACTCAATCCGGAACAAGCAAAAAAGGACTCGGATGGAAATACCCTCCTGAAAGATATTCAACCCGCTACCGGAGACATGGTTCGAGGGATCCACGAACGATTAATCGGCCAGAGCTGTAGCGTCATCTTAGAGCTTCTAGCGTATGTGTGAGGCATTACGTGCTGTTCGAATCCCGAACCTGCTGAACATTCTTGGGATTGCATGACTCTCAGGATCCATTTGCCAGCATGCAGAGATATGCTTTCTTTTTATGTATGTAATATATTATGTACAATAAGAGAAGGCTGGTTCTGTGGCGACACATTCTCAAGTATGTTCCAACAGCTAAGGATCCAAGAGGCCGGTCAAGGAACGGACCTCCTAGCCGTGACTCGTGGGAATATGCATAAAAGCCCCCATTACTTCCATCTAAGCAGTGTAGTCTCCCGGTTGAGACAAGCTCTCGATGCGACCAAGCAAAAACTCCAATTGTCGATACGCCGCGCCTGGGGTATATTGGGGGATTTCTGCAGTAACCTTAGCAAGCTGAGATCATCATCCTCCAGGGAAGCACTTTACTCACCATGACCTGCCAGATAGACGGTACTAAATGTCAATCCGCGCTCGGTATGTGCGGTACCCAAGAGACCAGCCCCGGCATCCAGCGTGAATGGCGTTGGTTGAGTGCCTTCCCAGAGCTCAGCTAGACCGTAGTGATACGGAACATACAAGGGCTCGACGGGAGGTTTTTGGAATCCCTGGGCCCCATTCCAGGTCATATTCTGGATCGTGACTAGAGATCCGTTCACGAACAGCAAATAGTCAAGCCAGCCATGGCCGATGATGGTGTTGTTGGTGCGCTCGATGACGCTGGGGAGGGGACCCAACGCGCTGGGGACGGATTGATCACCATTTGCAAAGATGGTAGTTTCACCGCAGACAGCATAGTTAGTCGGGGGCACATGAATAGCCTTCTGCACGTCAGATCTGTTGAAGTAGTTGTTGGGTCCGCCTGCAAGTGACGGGAATCCCATTTCGTCCCACAGATACGGGCAGAAGTCGGTTAGATGATAGAAGTTAAAACAGGGGTTCACGTAGTAGGCTGCCTCGACAATGTCATCCCACACTGCACAGTCACCCAGAGACGGGTCTGGAGCGGTTGGGAATGGATTTGGTGGTGGGAAAGTCAGCGCTTCGTCGAGGAACTTGTTGTATCCACATCTCTCAGCGCGCTCATTGATGCTCTGGACGAAGGAGGCGTTGAGGGCAAGTACGTTTGAGAAGTGATTCAAGTGCCTCACAGACGGCGCTTTTAGATATACATTAGTAGGCCTTCACAAGTAGGACAGTTTTCAAATACCGTAAATCATGACCGCATCCTCGTTGATAGAGGGATCGTTGATTTGGATGCCCTTGACATTAAAGTACTCGGTGTCCTCCTCGTCCAGCATTCCCGAAGCAATATATGGAATATATTGTCCCGCATAACTCTCGCCTGTGATATACACTTTGCGGCCGTGCAGATCAAATGTGTTGACGAAGTTTTTAAACCAGCTCTTGAACTGGTTTGCAACATCTACTTCGTTGTTCACGGTGGAAGGGCCTGGAGAGAAGCCAGTGCCCGCAGGCTGATCCACGTAGACCACGTTGGTGAGATTGGTCCATGAATATGGGTTTAGAATAGGCTTGTATGTTCCAGACTGCCAGAGAAACGGTCCATTCTCCTGCAGCAGTCCATCGAGCGAACTACATCCAGGGCCGCCGTTCAGCCAGATTGTGATCTACACGGTTTTAGCATATGTGAAGAGAAGACTAGCTGGATCTTACTTCATCCTCAGCCTTTGGATTCTCAGACGGGAAGAACCAAAAGAAGAGACTCGAGTTTCCGGCTGGTGTATTAGGCAAAAGACCAGCATATGATTCTCCAACGTTGAAGTCAACCTCTGGGATTTTATCGACGAGGAATCCTACCAGAGGTTAACACAAACTCTTCTCTGTATACAACAGTCCTTACGCTTTGTCTTCTGATTCAAGTATTTATGACCGGCTTGGCTGGAGACAGGAGCCGCACGAGCCGACAAGTGATGCTTCTGAATCGGCCGCGCTGCCTTTCCATGGGGGGTTTTCAGGGCCGCAGCGCTACCAGCTAGGAGGAGTGCAATGAAAGGCTTGAGAAGATGCATTCTGAGTGCTCAGGCAGATAGTAATCAAAAGGACAACCTGACTCCTAGCTGTCCTATTTAAAGAGGCGCAATAAACATCGAGAATCAAACTATCTTCCCTCCCACAGACGGCGATTGGAGGATAATAACGCAAGGCGGCATCGACCGACTCGGAGCAACTGATGATAGAAGGATATTAACTGTGCCAGCCCATCAGACCGTATGAAGCGTCTGGTTTGCAGATCTGCCTCTGCTCGTGGACTCGATGTAACCGTCAGCCTGCAGTGGGCGTCGTGGCTGCATCAATAGTGGCTTTGCAATATGCAATCTGAATAACACCTTGATCTACTAGCTTTGACCATTTCGAACCCTCGAACGAGCCCTGGTATTATGAATAATGTCATGGCCATTAGGCTATTAATTCTAACTGTTCTGAAAGGACTCGAAAAGTATACTGGTACAGTGCGACGTCATTCTGCCGACTAATAATTAATTCAGCCTTGCATATCCAGGCTTACTGTCTATAATACAACTATCACAAGCACTGATAGTACCACTCGTTCTGCTCCTGGCATGTGTATGGACAGGCACAGACAGTGGCGCCGGTCCATCCTTGTCCTCCACATTGGCCCCAGTGAGATTGAGTTGCTGCTGCTGCTGCCGCTGTCGTAGTTATCGTGTGCGTTGTTGTGGCAGTGGCAGTCTTTGTCGCGGTTACTGTGGTCGTTACTTTAGTGGAGGTTGTAGCTGCAGAAGTTGTAGTCGTGGAGGTAGACTTGGAGGAAGTCGTAGAGGTAGTCGTCGAGGTAGACTTTGAGGTAGAAGAGCTAGATTTGGAAGTAGAAGTAGACTTTGAAGTAGAAGTAGTGCTCGACGTAGAGCTGGAGCTGGAGCCACTAGGATTGGTATAAGTCGAGTCGATGTCTCCCCAGCGAATGTTGGAAAACACCACATGGGTATCTGGGTTCTCCGACGCAATAGTTGTGGGATTCCCCTCGGTGGTGCTGCATGGCCCAGAGCTGCCGCTATCCAGCCAGTTCATATTGCCGCTGTCGTCGTTCCAGATGCTAAAGACAAGCACCATCCCTCGACCGAGGGCCTCGCCAGTGGTGGTGATTCCTCCAAAGGCCGACGCAGAGCTGTCGACGGACTCGCACCACGACTGCGTGATGGAACTGATACCCGCTGAGGATTTCGCATTAGCAATAACCTTGCCGTTCTGGATGTACTGTCTGCGGATTTCTGTCAGGGTCCCCGTCGTCGTGCCGTCGTCAGTAACGAACTGGGTTGTGATCGTAAAGGGCTTGGAAGTATCGACAGTATCCCCCGGTCCCCAGTAACTCTCCTGGCCCTGAGCATAGGGATTGAATCCACAACCGCCCTTGTCGCAGTCAGAGCTGCTACAGGGGTGAGGGGTGAATGCATTGGCCTTGGAATTGCCCTCGAGAATGTCCATCTCGTTGCAGCAGTAGCTCGCGCCACTCGTATTGAGAGTGCCATTCCTCCATGTCGGCACAGGACACTGGGCATCGCAGTAACCCGAACCGTACTCTGCACCACCAGTATTATACTCGTTTCGCCCACCGGTAGCACTCATCTCCGACAGATAAAGAGCTCCGTTCTCACCACAGGGGAGGGTTGACACGTCGACATCGAAGCTCAGCTCCTGTCCGAGGAGCTGCAGCATAGCGTAGTTGCCATCGGAGCCGAGGAGGTAAAGCCGGGGAGAAGCGTTGGTGGTCTCGCCGTTACTCTGGATATACTGATGCATGGTTAGAGTATCGCCGGATGTTGACACGCCAGCTGAGGTGTAGTTGGCTGTTGCAATCACGCAGTTTTCCGCGCAGGTGGCCTCGTCGGAGCACAGAGAAGAGTCGACGCCAGACGAGGTGGTGCAAGAGTCGTAGCCATCGACAGTATGGATCCAGTGGTAGCCCCAGTCCAGCACCACCGAGGTATCCTGTTCAACGCAGCCGCCAGCGGTCGTGCATTTCCAGGTAGTCAACGAGGGGTTTCCTGGAGAGGATGAGGCGGGTTGCTGAGCGAGAATGAGTGGAAGAAGGGCCAGCCCTCCGGTGAGAATGCTCAACGATTTCGAAGCCATACTGTTTGTGCAACTCGAGCTGTCAGATGGGAGTAGATCGTTGGGGATTCCAAGGACTATTTATACCCTAGATTGGAGGTTCCTCAACCGGCCGGAGGCGACAGACATCAATTGGATAAGGGGCTCAGGACCTCATGGTGGTGGTTGTAAATAGAACTCTGTGGAGTCACGATGGTAGCTGTTTCATCTTAACAACCTCACCCGAGGTCAAGCTCCCAGAGTCATGGAAAGCCTTGGATAGGGTATAAACGGCTCCTCCTGTGATTAATCATGGGATTAGTGACACTGATCAGTGAAGTGCAGGTCGATGTGAGGCGTATTGGACCACATCCCAGAGCAGCTCTTAAGCTCAATGAGGCTATTTATTGACTTCAGGATAGAACCGATGCTTAAATAAAACGGCCCACTTGCTGTCCCTGAAACAGATTCCATGGGCCGAGTCTGAGTAGCGCCGGATTAACGCAGAATTTGGCCACTCAACTCTCACCGGCAAATTTCCACACAAGCAGCGATGTGTCAAATAAATATGGGCCATTTAGCTGTGGTTAAAGGGAGTTTGAAAGACTGTCTGGAGTGACTCAACCCGCATCAGACGATGCATTAATATAGATCTCTGACCACCGCCACTCTTGGCCACCACTTTTGCCCTCAGCAATCAGCAATCAGCAATCACCAGTAATAGAATTCTAATCAGCAAGTAGAGAACGTACGACAAGCGACGATGTAACGTGGCGAGGCATAAGCAAAGTCGCTAGTCGTTAGGGTCTGGAACTCATTGGCTCGCTTTCGACATGAACTTCAGACGGCGGCCTCCGTAGATAAGCTTTGATGATATGACTTTATTTAACTGGAGTTTAGCATCCCCCAAAGTTCTCTGCTATCTTTCCTCTACAAACATGGCTGCGGACCCGGAAAAGGCGCTCGTAGTCGACAAGACCAGCTACACTGCGGAGGAAAAAGGCGTCGATGCCTACTGCCCGGACACGGCCTCGCAAAATGGCGGCATTCTCGCTAGACTGCGCCATCTGGAGGCCCGCATGGACAAGAAACTCGGGTTGGAGTCCGAGGCCATCGATCGCAAACGTCCCGAAGACAAGAAGCACGTCTCCTGGATCGAGGAGCTGACGATGGCGTTGCTCTGGGCCAGCGGCACTATGAACACCTCCTGTTTCGCCACGGGGTTCTTGGGATGGGAGTTTGGCTTGAGTCTGAAGCAGTCGATTCTCATCACCATCTTTGGCTCCATCCTCGGTGCGTCGCTTACTGGCTACTGTGCCACGTTCGGGGCTGCGACGGGGCTGCGGCAGATCAGCGTCGGTCGATATAGCTTCGGCTGGTGGCCCAACAAACTCATTGCGCTGCTCAACAGCATCCAGCAGATGGGCTGGGCGGCCGTCTCTTGCATCACAGGAGGTCTCGCCCTGACTGCAGTCTCAGATGGCCGCGTCTCTTTGATCCTGGGGATTGTGATTCTCGCTGTCGTGGCACTGGTCATCTCCTTTGTCGGACTGCACGCCATCCTGGTCTATGAGCGATACGCCTGGATCATCTTCTTCGTCATCTTCCTTATCATCTTCGGGGAGACCGGCAAGTATGCAGACAACACAACTCCTGCATCCGACACGGGCCTCACTCTGTCCGGCTCGGTTCTCAGTCTGCTGGCCGTCGTTTACGGTTCGAGCGCCTCGTGGTCTACGATGACCAGCGACTACTACGTCCATTATCCCATCAACGTCAGCCGCGTCAAGGTCTTCCTCATGACGACCTTTGGCATTGCGTTGCCCACATCCATCGGCATGGTCGCAGGCTGCGTTGTCGCGTCGGCGTTCAGCAATCGACCGGACTGGCAGGACGCCTATGAGAACCAGGGACTGGGCTATCTCATCCAGGACATGTTGTATCCTCGGGGCTTCGCCAAGTTCCTCCTCACCGTCCTCGTCCTCTCCGGCATCAACACCAACGTCATCAGTATCTACAGTGCCGCCATTTCCTTCCAGCAGCTCGCGCGCCCTTTCGCGCGTATCCCGCGCTTCATCTGGACCATCTTCTGCTTTGCCTGTATCCTGGCCCTCGCCGTTGGTGGTCGCGAGAAGTTGAACGCCTACCTGCAGAACTTCCTGAGCTTGCTGGGATACTGGTGCACAAGCTATGTCGTAGTCCTGTTCGAGGAGCACTTCATCTTCCGCAAGGGCAACTTTGACAACTACGATCTGGAAGGGTGGAACGACCCGGCCAGACTGCCCCTGGGCATCGCGGCAGCCGTCGCATTCTGTCTGGGCGTGGTCGCCTGGTGCATGGGCATGGACGAGACATGGTTCATCGGGCCCCTGGCAAAGACCATCGGGGACTACGGAGGTGATGTTGCGAACGAGATCACCTTTGTGGTGACTGCTGTGAGCTATCTGCCGGCGAGGTATCTGGAGCTCAAGTACTTTGGTCGTTGAAGACACGATGCTATACGCTTTTACTTTAGTTCTCTCTGCCCAGTGCACTAATTCATGCGTATCTTTGAGGGAATAATCATAATCACACTCGAGGATATTGATAAATGACATTTCTCAGCAACAGCTGAGGTCACTTTTCAGACTCTGCAAGACCCTCAATCTGCCTCGTGCGCAGCCTCCCAGCAGCGTCGTGCTCGGAATCCCATGCTGCAACTTCCTCCAAGGGCACCTTGACGAGCTTATGGGAGACTTCACCCCCGTCTGTAGTGACGATGGTCTGGCGAAACTTGTATCTCCCAAACCGCGGCAGCAGATTAATGTAGACGTAGTAGTACAGCCCACAGGCCCCGATGCTTTTCGTCGTTAGCCTGGACACTTGTATATTCGTACAACTTTTCTTTAAGAAAGGGACTTACATCGCCAACCCAACAACAACGTATGTTGCGTACCAAAAGCTCACATCGCCTCCAGTCGCCCCCGTCTTTGGCGGATACCAGGGCGCGACAAGAAGGTAAACCATGGCCAGGATGGCAAAGTAAACGGCGATATTCCAAGCAGACCACCCTGACTTGGGCAGACCAAGACGTTTCCGGTTGTGTCTCGTGAATAGCAGTCCCGTCGCCAGCAGGAGGTTAAAGAGGTTGGAAGGATAGGTCGAAAGGTCGACCACTGCTGGTTATTAGCATCTCACTAGCCCTGAATATAGGATAAACTCACCAAAGTTGAAGGCATCTCCAGCTGGTGGCGCCAGGATCATCAGGAGCGTCAGTCCCCATTTCAGTACGTACGGACCCAAGGGCGTTCCAAACGGACGAACTGACGTCCAGAACGAGGTAAAAGGGAGAACTCCTTGTCTGGTTGATCGTGTCAGAGGCAACACACGTTGCAGTGCAGGGCAAGACATACCGGCCACATTCACGAAGCATACGAGACTGTCCTATGAGTACGACAATAAGATTGCCAAAAGCACTCAGGCAAATCAGAAAGTTGAGCGCCCGCGACGCACCGCTGGATCCAAACACTCTCTCGAAGAAGAGACTGGCGACTCCCACCTTCGAGGCGAGGATTTCCGCCTTGGATGCAGCAGCAAAATACGCAATGTTGGCCAACATGTACAGGATGCCTGTAGCTAGGAGCGAGGCAGGCGCACTGATTCGCAGGGTTTTGATCGGATTCTGTACAGATTGTGAGCTAATGCACCTGTAGAGGGCATAGATAGGTACCTTGACTTCGTTCACCATGTTGAACGCATTGTCGTAGCCCTGGTAGGAAAACATCACTTTGACCATTGCATTCGTAGCCCCGTAGACCGACGCGCCAGAAGTCCCTGCAAAGGCATCGCGGAAGTTTAGAGTAGGGTCTGGAACAGCAGACACGTTGCCGCCGAGGACGACGAGGCCGGTGATTCCAATGCTATCGTATACTGTTAGGTTCCTTTGTTCCACGCTTGGATGCCATGAGAGGACGTACAAGGTCAAGGTGATCAGCTTGATGATCCCAATGGCGTTGGACAAGCGAAGCGACCATTTCGTGTTAAATGCCACAACTTAAAAATGTCAGTGCCTCGACACAACTCGCTTCAACAATAGACATTCCACTGACCCAGAACTGCAACAGTATAAGAGGCGACGGCGACGCCCTTCAGCTTCCAGGGAGTGGTCTCTGCTTCAGCGAGCCGGAACAGATACTGGGCCAGCACTAGAACTCATATCATCAGCCACGGCTCCCCCTATACGCCCATACATGGGTTTCCCACCGATTGCGTTACTGCTGCTGAAGGAAAAGAGCACGGTCTGCATGGCGAATACGGTAGGGAAGAAGTATCGCGGTCGAGGGTAGGACTGCTCCAAGTATACAACCTCCGAACCAGATCGACTGGGAAAGTAGGAGGCGAACTCGAGATAGATCGCCAGCATGCTAAAGGCCACCAGCAGCCCGATGACCCAGTAGAACAGGCTCAGACCAACGGACCCGGCGCCGTTGAGCACAGTCGAGGCTATATAGAGTCAGCGATGTATTTTACAACCTCCATCATATCCCGAGGAAACCAACGCGTCGTGAAGATTCCAGTGCCCACCATCTTGCTCACGTTCATGAAGATTACCGTAAAGTACCCGACAGAGTATCCAAGAGGCGAGACGACTTCAATTGGCGCCCCGCTGGCCTCCTGGTACGTCGGCAAGGACGAGTTTGCACCGGCCTCTGCCGTGAACTGCAGGCTATCGGTGCTGATATTCGCAAGCTCCTCGGATGACAAGCCATGGTTCTCGGCGTCCTTGGGTGTCGACTTCGTTGTAAAAGATGAGAAGCCCATTGTTGTCGCGGGGGAGCTGTCAGGGTCTCTGCCAGGATCAGATACAGGGGACACAGACTCGTACAACTATTTATCTGCGCGGCGTCGAAACGGGGGACTCATCTGCAGATCCCATGGCGTGCTTGACTCCTTGCCACAGCTTTACGTTGTCCTGCATATGAACGAGATGGACAGCCCGTCCATGCATGCGCGGCAACAAAGGCTTGGTGTTCAATGGCTGTCCTCGGGGCCCAGACACATGAAGCTGATTTAGGGTTACATTACTAGACTCTTGCAGTGTCCACAATGCACCAGTGGCGCCGTCTTGTCTTGTCTGCGTGGGGAGAGAAACTGGGCTAAAGATGTGGTGTTTGAAGGCATCAGAATTGCACGATCTGGCGAATATATGGCAGCATCCACTAGTACTTACAGGTACACGACAGCCACAATATAGTGGCACACCTGGTGATATTAGAGTCTGCAGGTACTCTTATGACCTAAGACTGAATAAGGGATGACTGAAAGAAGCCTGACGGATCTTAGATGTTCTTGACGAGCTTGATACTACCAGGTACACCACTAGGTATGCTACAGGATCATGATATCTGAGATATGCGACGAACGCAATAGCAAACCTATAATCTGAATGCCTCATATCTACTTTATAACTTCGGCGAATATAATAAAGTGCCGGTATCGGACGACTGCCAGTCACTTCTGCGTTGCCCGAGTTCTTTATATTGACACGTATATTCCTATATGATACTAATAGTACCGCACTTCAGCTACTTCTCCTACTCAGTGTAGATATTCACAGTATCCAATCAAACAGCCGGCTTTCTCCCGGCAAAATCATCTCCCAAAATTCTCCCGCGATGCTTTTCAGCCGACGGAATATCCGGCTATCGGGAGATTGTCTGGTTTTGCTTCGATTCATTCGATTCAACGGGAATTCTCGGGCTGCTCTGCTCTGTGCAGCAGCTGTTGTAGATAGGTACACGGGGAATATATAAAACGGGTTCCATGGTGGAGTACCTTACGACGTACTACCTATATAGATACAGATATAGATATAGAATGGCTCCTTCGATCACCGACTTCCCCCAGACTCCCACCCCATTCCAGCCATCTGTCTGCAGAATTGGCATCAATGGATTCGGCCGTATAGGTTGGTGATTGTGAGTCCGGAGACTATTGCTTCATCCACTGACGACCTACAGGCCGGAACGTCCTGCGTGCCGCCATCGCCAGAACCAACGTCCAGATCGTCGCCATAAACCACACCTGTAACTCCGTGCAGGACCTCATCTACCTCATCCGCTATGACTCCTCCATGGGCAAGCTATCCGACGACATCCCCATCTACACCCTCTCCGACACCCTCATCAGCATCAACGGCCGCGAGATCGCCCTCACCTCCGAACGGGACCTGAAGAAGCTCAACTGGGACGCAGTCGGGGCGGACTATGTCGTTGAATGTACAGGCAAATTCACCAAACGAGATCTAGCCATGGATCATATCAGATACGGCAAGGCCAGGCGGGCAGTCATCTCTGCACCCAGTTCCGACTCTCCAACCCTTTGTGTACGGCGTCAACTCGGATCTGTACGTCGCCGACGAAGATCGCGCCGTGATTTCCTGCGCCAGCTGCCCAACCAACTGCATCACTCCCGTGTTGAAGGTACTGCACCGGGAGTTTGGCATTGTCCAGGGCTTCCTGACGACTGTTCACGCAGCGACTCGGTCACAACAAGTTCTCCATGGGTAAAGCAAGAAGAATCGTCGACTTGGTGAGTTCAATCTCATTCCCTACTCTTCTCCATGTCACCATACCAACGTCACAGCAGGACGCAGTGTCTTCGATAATATCATCCCCACCAGCACAGGCGCCGCAAAGGCTATTGCCAACGTTCTACCCGATCTGACAGGCAAAGTGACTGGCGTGTCAATCCGCGTTCCAACGTAAGCGCATCATGGTTAGGGTTTATACAAGAATAAGAAGTCGAAGCTTACACAGCCAGCCCCAACGTCTCCATGATCGATCTGACCATCAGCACGGAGAAGCCAACCTCGCTGGCCGAGATCCTGGATGCTTTCCGTCGCGCAGCCAAGTCTGAACTGGCGGGTGTTCTCTGCGTGACGGACGACGAGCTCGTCAGCAGCGACTACCATGGGAACTCCCACAGTGCCATCGCGGATGCGCCTGCGTGCGCCGAGCTCAATTTCCAGGTAAGACTCTATGTATACTACTTGTACTGCCAAGGGTGCTGATGGTTTGTAGTTCTTCAAGATCATGGCCTGGTATGACAATGAATGGGGATACTCGAATCGTCTGCTGGATTTGACGGCGCATGTGGCGGCGCAGGACCAGCACTAGACCTCTGGACAATGATGCTAGATAGTCTTTTTAGACCTGATGATAGACATAGAAGTATAAGTAATATTGAAGCGCCCTTTAACGCGTAATGCGGAAAGACCTATAAAGCTACCATAACGGGGGCAGATCAGTCAACCTGCAACTGCGCACCACCTCCTGGAGAGCACCGCTCAGTCTCCTCCCTCCACTCCTCGATTTCCTTCAATGTCCTCTCGATATCTCCCTGGATCAACGGGATCGTTTCCGCCCCCATCAATAGCCGCGTGGGCAAAGGACGCTGTGTCTGCGAGACCACTGAATCAAAGAGTAGTCGCGCACACGTATCCGGATCGCTCCACGTATCCTGTGAGGCCGGGTTTGCCACATACTGCAGCAGCTGTGTCAGTGGACTGGACGGAGTGTCATAAGCTGGATGTCGGGGTTGCGCATTTATGCTGGTCGAAGCATATCCCGTCCGCATTCCCCCCGGCACAACAATCAGGAAGTTGATATTCCACTCTGGGTTCATTTCCCGCGCAACAGACTCGGTGAAGCCTTCCAGAGCGAATTTACTGCATGTCGCGGGTTAGTGGCCGGACGTCCCCATTTCCACTATCTGTGAAGTATGAATACGCACCTGGCATGGTAGAATGCATTCCCCGGAAATGCAACCCATCCAGCTAGCGACGAGATCTGCACAACTGTTCCCCCCTGTCCGGGCTGATTGACCTCACGGAAGACACGCAGAGCAGCCCGAGTGACGTTTACCGGGCCCCAGAAATTGGTTTCTAGTTGGGCGCGCGCGTCGTCCTCGCTGACGGCCTCCGTGTCGGCCTGTAGACCGTACCCGGCATTGTTGATGACGACGTTGACTTGGCCGAAACGCTCAACGGCTGTGGAAAAGGCAGCGTTGATGTCCTCGCGCGATGTCACATCCAGACTGAGTTTGAGTACTCTCGCATCATCGGGGAGATATGACAGCGCTGCTAGAGAACGGGCAGTCGCTACGATGCGGTGACCGGCGTCGTACACTGTTCTCGCGACGGATTTGCCCAGCCCCGAAGAGCATCCGGTAACTGCTCGTTGTCAGTGAGAGACTCTTAGCAAGGAAGTATGAATTGCACGCACCCAGCCAGACAGTTTCAGAATCGTACGGCATTGCTTGTATACTTTTATAGATGTTGTATTTAGGGAAATCGGGATGGTATCCTTCTATATCGCGGCACCGTGTTCTAGCTTTATACTCCGGGGACATGATCCTTCAATTGGAAATGCCACATGAGGACGCCAGGATATGGATTTAACATCGTCATCGAGAGCTTCGGCGACAGTCATCGTGCGTCAGCGAGCTGACCAGTGTATGTCCGGGATCAATTGCCACAGGAGTTGCTTTAACGGGACGTCGAGCACTACAAGCTGGATTTAATGGATATTATTAGGAGTTCAAGAATACCAAGAGCAACTAGCGGAGACTAGTCCGCAGCCCTCCATTAGCGCTTCGCTTGATTGAGTTTGACGTTTTAACTGTTTCTATCCTGTCGTCTGCGCCGCAGCCACGAAAATTGGCGCACAAATCATCGAGGAGCGAGCGATCGTTCGCAGAGTAGAAGCCTTGCAGGGGAGACTTGAAAAGGTCATTGATTAGCAGGATAAAGGCGTATGAAGCGGACGGCTGTGAAGTGGCATTGAGGACTCTATAGCAGGCCGAGCGGAGACGGCTCGAGATACTCTGACGACACAGTGCTGGAGTCGAGGTCAAACACATTTTATACACGATATTATTCCTGCAGGACTACAAGGGAAAAGATAATGAGACCAACATGTGCATTAACGCCGCCACGAGCCTATCCAAACCCGCGTCTCGAAGCCTCTCTGCGGACCAGCCCGGTGGGTTTCGGCTGCTGCAGATCGCCGTTAAGATTCTACGGCTGTTTTAAGCTATAGAAAACCTATGGCTCGAGCAGAAGGGAAAGTAGTCAAGCTTACAGCGAGGGCTAGCGGGACGGAGGTCATCCAGGGTGAGGCCGGTTAATTCGCTCTGTGGAATATTGTAATCGAGCTCTGTGGTCCCCGCGTCTCAGAAAAGTGCGAGGATCTTGTGAAAAGCGTGGCGTCGAATAAACAGGTCGATCAGTGCGTTCTGGACCCAGACGTCTTCGCATCTGCAGTCCAGAGTCTCGCAGACTGAATGGCATTAGAGAGTGCTTATTTTAGTTACTCGACCAAGGAACTAGGAAAGAGGAAGAGAAGAGAGTTAGAGACTACAATGCTGATGAGCGGTGCATGTACCACGAGAGACAGTGCACATTCGATCAGTCGTTCTTGACATTGTGTATTCTGATATGACGTCCTGCATGACAGGGTGAGAGTCTGTATTCCTTATTCTATAATTGGGTCCTCGTAATCAGTTACTATACGAGTCATACAGAGCATAAGACGGCGATGTTGACTAACTATAGCTTCATTACGCATAATCCGTCCGTCAGCATCTTGCATTAAGCGGCTAAACACCGCTAGCCCGCATAATAGAGCCGATCAATCCACTCAGCTGTCATGTTGCGACAGTCTATATAGAGGAGCTTGTCTCCTACAGTGGGGATAGGAATATACTGTCCTCATGTATCTCCTCGCGGCGTCCATTGGCCTCATCGGCCTCATCAGCCTTCTGCTGAAGAAACTCCTTTTGAATAAACGCCCAGCAGCTCCATTGCCTCCTGGTCCGAAGGCGCTGCCAATCGTGGGAAATGTCTTCGATCTCCCATCGCCGGACTCGCCGGACTGGTTGCACTGGCTCAAACACAAGGACATTTACGGTACTTCCGCTCATACCAGAGCAATAATATATCAAGCTGATGGACTAAGGACCCCTCAGTACAGTCTCCGTGCTTGGCCAACGAGTAGTCATTCTCAATGAAGCTCGACTGGCACTTGAGCTGCTGGAGAAGCGATCTGCTGTTTACTCGGATCGCCCCGAGATGCCTTTTGTGAAGCTGTTTGTCCGACTTTTCTTCCCGCCTTCTAATGATAAGTTAGTTGAGTATCCTAATTGAGAGTAGATGTGGCTGGGCAGACGGTATAGCCCTCTTGGGATACTCCAAACGATTCCAGGCGTATCGCAGGTGCATCCATCGTGAGATCGGATCCAAGGCCGCCGTGTCTCGATTCAACGGCACGCAGGAGATTGAAGTCCGTCGCTTTTTACGCCGGCTCTTGGATAGTCCGCATGAACTGGACAGACACGCCAGAAAGTATGCATCCGTGACGACTCGAGGACGTTCTTGTACTGATTGACCTCCTGCAGATTGGCTGGTGCCGTTATATTAAAAGTCGCATACGGTTATTCCATCGACCCCGAGGACAGAGACCCGCTTGTTGATCTCGCAGATGAAGCAATTGAACAGTTCTCCCTCGCTGCGCGTCCGGGGACATGGCTGGTGGACTTTGCACCCGTTTGTAGGATCTCGACCATTCCAATCCAACGCTCTATTCGAAGCTCCAACTGACACCTCTGCAGTGAGGCATATTCCTGCATGGCTTCCAGGAGCCGGGTTTCAACGCACCGCCCAGCGTTTTCGCAAGAAGACTATAGAGCTTTGCAACGTGCCCTATGCGTTTGTTCAGAGACAGATGGCTGCAGGCGACTTTGAACCTTCCTATGTCTCCAATCTCCTACATGAGAAGCCAGTCGCTCCAGGATCTGACGAAGAGACGGTCATCAAGTGGTCTGCGGCGTCTCTCTATGGCGGTGGTGCTGATACTGTATGTCAGCACTTGAGTATCGTTTTGGCTTTATTTCAATATGCTGACCGTCCTAGACTGTCTCGACTATTGCATCTTTCTTCCTCACCATGGCCCTCTTCCCCCAAGTGCAACGCAAAGCACAGGATGAGATCGACCGTGTCGTTGGACCAGACAGGTTACCAGGATACGCAGACCGTGAGAACCTGCCGTATGTCGACGCTCTCGTGAAAGAAGCCCTTCGATGGCATCCTGTTGGCCCAATGGGACTGCCTCACAGATCCGTCCAGGACGACGTGTGCGATGGATATCTCATTCCTAGGGGCTCCGTCATCCTCGCTAATATATGGTCCGTAATTACTTCCAATATCAGTCACTTTCTAGCATGGCCGTTCTAACCATGCTTTACCAGGGCTTTTTGCCACGACCCCAAGGAATACGCTGACCCGATGGCCTTCAATCCAGAGCGTTTTCTGGGCGAGAATCCCGAGCGCGATCCGCATTACATCTCGTTTGGCTTTGGACGTCGCGTGTGTCCTGGACGCACGATGGCCGATGCGAATATCTTCTTGACGATCGTCCAGTCCCTGGCCTCGCTGCATATTGGCAAACTGATTCGCGACGGTAAAGAAGTCGAGATCAACCCTGAATTCTTGCCTGGGGTCATCAGCCATCCAGCCCCGTTCGAGGTGAGTATTAGGCCACGGAGCAAGAGGTACGAGGATTTGATCAGGGCCGTGGAGATGGAGCATCCGGGTAGTAAAGCGCATGCCGAGATCCTGCATAGTTTATCATGATCGAGAAAACACTGTAAATCTGTAGACCGCGAATGCTTATTTCTCACCAAGAATCCAACGCGATCCACATTATCCCCGAGCCTCC
This sequence comes from Aspergillus funiculosus, assembly GCA_027569145.1. Lineage (NCBI taxonomy): Eukaryota > Fungi > Ascomycota > Eurotiomycetes > Eurotiales > Aspergillaceae > Aspergillus > Aspergillus funiculosus. The sequence continues at coordinate 22,027 of JAPDEN010000023.1, forward strand.
AACGCCAGGAAACATCGCCAGCGCAGATGGTGCTCTGGTTGGCTCCGTTGTATTATCGTGTGTTTTTCCGTCTATTAGCGTCTCCACGGGGTTCATTAGTGAATCCCAACTCAGCCTTAGAGTGGAAAGTAAGTCGATGACTCCATACAAGGCTGCCTAAAAGGATTCCAGCTGAGGTCGTCAGCACCGGGGCTGAACAATTCCCACACTGACGTGGCCTCATTATTTAAACCAGCGTGTCGTCCCTGTTGACACCCTGGCTGATAATAACCCCATTGCGCAAGAGAATTCAGAAAATGGCCGAATTCCAGTTCATCAGTCTCTCCACGAAGCCCACCGCGCAAATCTCGTACAGCTTCCATGCACCCAGCTCGCCCAATATCCCGGTGCTGGTCGTCTTTCTCAATGGACTGGGACTTCCACAAGCAGCGTGGATGCCTGTCATCGGCAAACTGAAAGAATCCTACCAGAGCTCTGGAAAGCAACTGCCGGCACTTCTGACGTACGACCGGTTCGGCCAGGGACAGACAACTGATCGAGACCCAGGAGACGAAGGAGTCCCCGATCCATCGCACGGCCATGACTGCCTCACCGTGACTAGAGATCTGCACCAGCTCATCACCCAGATTGCCTCTGAGAAGCTGGCCGTGACAGACGAAGACAGCCTGCAGTTGGTGTTCGTCGCCAACTCCATCGGATGTGCTCTGGCCCGGTTGTACGCCCAGAATTATCCCGGGACTGTCGCCGGCCTCCTCCTGCTCGACAGTGTCCTCGCAAACTCAGACTTTGTCTCCATCTTCCCTGATCCGAATGCAGACGGCTTCGATGCCAACTCTCTTCCGGCAGGCGTTTCCGCCCAGATGATTGCTGGTGCGCGCGAAGGCGTCCGACGCATCTTCCATCCCGACGTCGGTAGCAAGGAGGGCCTCAGTCGGAAGAACCTGGCTACTCTCCTCCCAGATAGCGACGGTCCTGTCCTCCAGGGGCCAAACAATCGCGGACCTTTCGTGACAGTGGTTGGACATGACTTTGATGCTTTCGCGGAAGAATCTGGCAAGATGGGGCGGCCGAAGATCTTGACGACAGCGTTTGTCAATCCGTACTGGCACAAATATAACGAGGGACTGGCGAAGATCACAGAGCCGGAGAGAAGCAAGGGACCTATCCAGGCACCGGGTTCTGGGCATTTCGTGCAAAAGGATAACCCGGACTTTGTGGTGCAGGAGCTGGAGGAAATTCTATCCAAGGTCATCGTGTAGTGAGACATCTATCTATTTATGCTGAGAAATCTGCCAATATACTGAAGTTTCCAGGGCTTCATCTTAGTTGCCGACCTTTCCGAGTCCATACACTCTCTGCCTGACAAGAACCAGACAATAGATGCGTATAACCGTCGAAGCAGTGCACAGTGGCTAGCTGGACTTGACTCATGCACCAAGTAAGACTCGTCCATAGATCGCAGATAGACCCGTGTTGGACAGTAAGACATGCATCTATTTTGAGACACTCCAGCTCCATCACTGGGCTTTCTAAGCATTATAAACATGGCCAACTCAGCACGATCGATCCCTGAGAGCATTCCCTCAGATATTACACCAAGCATGACTCGAACCTAAGCGCCAGATCCATCGTGAAGAACGACAGATCAGATGCCAAGGAGCGTGCAGATGCCATGATTGGGGAGACTCGACGTTCTGTCTCGGACCCTGAAAGGCTTCACTCTGGATTGGCCTTGTCTTACTGCAGGGCTCATGGTTTTCGGGGACTAAGAGCTGACCTGCATCGGAGGTGCAGTTGGGATCGTGGTCGTGTCTTAGCGATGTTGCAGCAAGAGAGGTACAAAAGGAGACACTCTCTCTCCCTCAGAGAGTTTCAATCCTCATCCTCTCCAATCAGTTCTTCCACTGCATATCTCTATAAACATGGCCATTCTCAAGGTGGCAGCCGGTCTTCTCCTGCTCTCCAGCTGTGCTTCTTCCCTCTCTCTTCGCTCCCACCCCTTCACGCCTCCCAGCGGATGCCCCGTTCCCACCTGGCAAGTCACCAACTTCCAGTGGTACAACGGCTCGCACAGCCTCGACTGCATCCACGATGAGGCCGATATAAACGCCAAAGGCTGTCTCTGCGGAGATGGTTGGTGCCAGCCCGACCCAGCTACATGCAACGGCAGCATGGTCAACGTCTGCTGGACGGGGATGCCCAATTACCAGCCATGGGGATACGGACCACCACAGACGCTCGACATCGACTTTGCAGACGGACTGGCCTGCCACGACGAGTACATCGGATATCGCGTTCATGACATCGGACACGGCGAGAGCAACTGCGGATATGCCGATCGTGGACAGGGCAGGATTGTGGCCTTTTACGGCACCTCAGATCTACATAAGTCCAAGGGCCATATTGACTACACCTTGGGCAGTGGACATGCCCTCACTTGTGCCAATGGAAGCACAATCACATACTCAGGGAGCGTCGACTTCCCGTTGACCTGCAAGCACGACGCCTACTTCAATGCCACCTGCACTGCGCCGGTCTTTGATATTCCTGTCTTGAGCTACCAGTGGGTTTCTTGATCGTCTACAGGTATAGCAGTATTACTTCCTGTCAGGTTGTAATATCGCTGCTCGAGGATGTACTTGGATTCGACCTGCCTGCAACGCACAGATTACGAGATGTAGATAGTCTAGACGATACAATTCATACATGGGTTAACGTTTGATATCCAATATCACTAGCCTGGTATCCAAGTAATAGTATCCAAGTAATAACTCGAGAAGAGCGTCTGGCATAGTTCGGACACTGATATTGCGCCATACACTACGCAAGACCGATATACAATAAGACAGGATGCACGTCATTTCTCCCATTCAGATACGCATTTCATAATTGCACTTTTAGTCCTCCATATTCTGCTGGCTACTCCTCTGGGTTATCACGGCCCATTTCATGCAGCTTCTCAGTGGCTCTGTGTTTGCCTTCTCCAGACACCCGAGGGTTATGTTGGGCTCTGTCCCGTGGTCAATATATCGTCCATGCCCACTGTTAATGCAAAGATTGACATACGCTTTGAGTCCTGCAGCAACCCGGTCAGGATCCTTGGTTCCCTCTCCGGCCTCGTAGAGCTCCTGGCGCGCTTCCTCGTCGTCCAGCTTCTGCAGCATCTCCCTCGCGTGCTCCTTTGCCTCCTCTGATACTCGTGGGTTATGAAGGGCTCTTTCAATCGGCTTGCATCAGTAATAGTCTAGCCCACGGTGGTCCAGAAGACATACGCCTTGTATCCACGGGCCGCATTTATTCTCTCCTGGGGCGACATGGCCCTCTCATCCTGTCTTCGGGACGTCATGGCTAATGTTCGTGAGATCGTGAGATTCGGTATGAAGTTGGATCGTACAGGTGGAGAGTACAACAGATACAAGGACTACACTGTTCTTGATATACCCGGATAAAGGGCGATCTCAGGATGATGTAACTAACGATCATGTCTGAGTGTGGCGCTGTTGAACCAGTCTTTGTCGTATATTCACAGTGGTGCCACTGGTTGACGTCAGATATTTACTTTCTGCATGTAGTCTATACAGCAGTCTGCCATAGCCTAGACTCCGTACAACTCAGGGTTATGGGATGTAACTTCCAACCACTGGGGATTATACAAAGTATGCCATCAACCACCACTACGGCTTTAACGAGGCATAGGTATACGGCTCTCCTGCGCGCGATATGGATGTTTACAGCAATATTCGGGTCCGCGGTGTGATTTGCTGACGGCGTCGCACGCGAGGGCCCAACTTGCATATAATGATCGGTCTATTATTAGTTCTCCAGTCTTCAGATTGTTATTACTTCGGTCCTCTGCCTCTTATGGTTGAGACTGCGTAAGATGTGGTAAATCGCTACAATGGCCCGCATCACCTACAACCTTCTTGCCAGCCTCCAGGATAACTCCATCCTATGCTCATCCCTCCTCGCGCTTCTGCTGCTGATATACTTTGTTCGTGTTCATGTCCGCCTCCGCCATATCCCAGGGCCCTTCGTAGCCTCGTTGACCAACCTGGTGCGTCGCAGCTGGGTGTTGACAGGAAACGCCCATCTGATCCACACGGAGCTGCATCAGAGATACGGCAAGCTGGTGAGAATGGGACCTAACAGTGTGCTGGTCGGGGATCCTACTGCTATTCCAGCTGTTTATCGGTTCAGTGAGCCCTATGAAAAGGTAAGCTCCTCGTGTGCATCTTAGTTTCCAGATTAATCGTGGGTAAAACGAATAGTCCGAGTTCTACGACGCCCTCATGCCCTATGTCAAAGGCAAGAAGATCCCCGACGTCTTTGCAACGCGCGACGAAAGCATCCACCGGCTCATGAAGCAGCCCATCGCCGCGATCTATTCAATGTCCAACCTCCTCTCCTTCGAGCCGTACGTGAAATCCACCATCGAGTACTTCTTTTCGCGGCTGGACACCTTGTACGTCGCCACGGGGGAAGAGTGCGATTTCGGGCTGTGGCTGCACCTCTTCGCCTCCGATGTGATGGGCGAGATCACCTTCTCGAGACGCTTCGGCTTTCTAGAGAAGGGAGGGGACCTGGAGTCGGTGATGGCGAACAACTGGAAGTTCTTTGTACAGGCTGCTCCCGTGAGTCTATATCAACTCCAGAGCTACAGTCCCATTGGGCTCTAACCTTGGAGATAAACAGGCCACGCAAATGCCCTGGCTGGACTACTTCTGGAAGCGAAATCCGCTGCTCCCCGCGAGTGCAAAGCCAAACCCGGTCATCCAGTTTGGCATCGCCCGCATCAACGAGAGACTGCAGCTGTCGGAAAAGGATCCTGAACGCGTCAACAGTAGAGACTTCCTCTCGCGCTTCATCGAGGCCCAGTCGAAGAATAACAGGCTTGGTCCAGAGTACGTTTCCCAATTCGCTTTAAGGAGGCAAAGAATAACAGTAGCACAGCGCAATCATGACATGGGCAAACTCAAACATCCAAGCCGGCAGCGACACGACCGCAATCTTCCTGAACGCGCTCTTCTATCATCTCCTGAAAAGCCCGTCCAGTCTGGCTTCGCTGAGATCAGAGCTCGAGGAGGCAACCGAACAGGGCCGTCTCTCGGAAATCGTCACCTGGAAGGAAACCCGCAGCCTGCCATATCTCGATGCCTGCGTGAAAGAGACAGCCCGCTTGCATCCTCCCATCAGTCTCCCGTTAGAACGAATTGTTCCTGAGCCTGGCGCTGAGATCTGCGGAGTCCACGTCCCCGCTGGCACCAGAGTAGCCATGAACCCGTGGGCTGTGCATCGTGATACAGATACTTTTGGCGAAGATGCGTTGCTCTGGAGGCCCGAGAGATGGCTGGGCGGAGAGACCCAGGCGAAATCCATGTACGGTTCGCTGCTGACGGTAGGATAGCGACTTCATCCATCTCTTGCACACGGGGTTCTGACTCTTATAGTTCGGTGGAGGTAGCCGGTCGTGCCTTGGAAAGAACATCTCCTATTTGGAAATATACAAGTTGGTGCCGTCGATTCTGCAGCGCTACGAGGTAGTTTGTCCTTCTGAGTAACGTCCAGCTGCGTGCTAACCTCGTCCATTAGATCGAGCTGGCTGATCCCAAGGCAGAGTGGCATCTGGAGAACCGCTGGTTTGTGATGCCGTCCCATTTCTACGTGAAGCTGAAGTCGAGGGAGAGGAGTCTGTAGAGTATAATCACGAGTAGAGACTGGGTAGGTACACCTAGAATAGAAGCTATCTCCATTGTTTACATATCCTCCCTTTGTTTCGGGTATTTTAGCTGCGCAGCACATGTAGTTTGGTAGAGCGGCGTATATCGCATTGTATATATTCTAATCGTAGACCAACACCAGATATTATTCTACACATCAAAAACCTCACTTGCCAAAAAGTCGTACCCCCTACGCACCGCCTCCCACGAGCTCCCATCCACATCTCTGTAAAGATCAAAAAGATGTACTTTACCCGGCAAAACACTGACTTCAGCCCTGACGCCCTTCTCCTTCAGCGCATCGGCCGTCCGCACGCTCTGTGACCACGGGATGAGGTCGTCGTCCATTGGGTGCACGAGATAGGTTGGTGAGCGATAGAGACCCTTTTTGATCTGCGCAAGGGGACTGATACTCTGCACTTCCTCTGGCAGCGGCAGCGGCTGTGAGACGAGCGCCTGGGCCTCACTCGGCGAAACAGAGTCATTTGCAGGGAGGCCACGAAGGAGAATCGGCAGACACTGGCCCTTCCAGTTCATGTGCAGGACGATCCGAGAGCGCGGATCCTCTGGGGCCATCCAGCCACCGACTGCCCTGGCCGAGGCGGGAGGGTTGTAAGCGGTTATGGGCTTCTTCTGGACAGCCTCGAGGAGATTGTACTGCCGCTGCGAGTATGAGGCGGTGTTCTCGGGGTAGTTTGGTAACGACCAGACTGGGTCTTCGTAGTCGGTTGGGCAATAGAAAGCCAGGATTGCAGTAGGAGGCTGCAGGCCGCGCTGGAGAGATGTGAAGGCTGTTGTCATGGCGAGATGTCCGCCTGTTGACCAGCCGACGACCACTATACGGGAGACATCCAGCGCCAACCCGGGACATAGCAGAGGCAGCGATGAGAGGGTACTGCGTGCCCACTCAAGACTGTCGACTACATCCGCCATGGGTCCTTCACGCAGCGTCGTCTCGGGACACAGACGATAGTCCACGGACACTGGGAGGAATCCCAGCGAGTGAAGATACGCCGTCTGCTTTGGACGGATGTCTTTGCGTGATAGCATTACGTGGCCGCCGCCATGGATCATCAACGCTGGACCACTGTTAGAGCGAGCTTTTATATAGTCGGATCATTCCATGTACTTACCTACTGGACGAGGCGTGTCCGAAACAGAAGGGGGATAGTAGACATCCGCGAAAAGCGGGATCTTGTCGTCCGCCTGTTTGTAGAACAGCGTTTCAACCGTCGTCTCCGAATCTCGAGTCTCTTGACTGGGAGTAAATGCTGGGTCTGCGACAGGGCTCCTGAATCCAGCGATGATACGAAGTGTTCGCGCCTCGAGCGACTCCCCGTCAGTCCAAGAGACGTGCTGAAAGCCGGCCCCGCGCATACTGCTATCCCAGAATCTCTCCGAGGCGATAACATGCGGACGGCCGTCCTCGAAAAGCCACCATCCCTCTAGGAGTCCAAAGACTAGATCAAACCAGTACATGTTGCGGGTGAACTCGACAAGGGCCGTGAAGCCATCGGGACGAAGCATCTTGTGTATGTTTCTTGTGGAGATCTCCAGGTTTCTCGTCGCGTGGATGCAGTTCGTGGAGATGATGGCATGGAATCGGCCAGCCAACGTTTCTATAGGCTCCTTTTCAATGTCAATAACTTGGAATTCCATGTAGCTGCGACCCGCAAATTTCTTTTTACCCGCAGCAACGAACGAGGCAGAGACGTCGCTGAAGGTGTACGTGAACGGAATGCCGCAGCGCACAAGATAGTCCACCAGATGTCCTGTTGTTCCTCCTGTGCCTCCTCCCAGCTCGAGGATCTGGAATTTCCCAGACGAAGGCCGCTTCGAAAACACGTTTCCGAGGAAGCTACACAGTAACCGCGAGATCGCGGCATACATGGGCCCGTTCAGATAGACCTCTGCGAGAAGATCTCTGTTTTCCTTGGATCGGAAGAGTAAATTGAGCGGATCCGCGTCTCCTGTCAGACAGTCTCCCAGTCTTGAGCCTGTGATGTTGAGTAGCTTGTGCTCAGAGCGATGTTGCGGTGCTTTGGCGATGAGATCCCCCAGCAATTGAGAGGCAGGAGTCGAGTCAACAGGCTTGTCGGTGCGTACGAGACCAGACTCACCAGCCGCAACCAGCATGCCATCCCTAACGATGTTGTATAGCTGGTCAACAAGCAACTGATGCTTCGGGAGGAACTCTATGGGACCTAATCTCTCCCCAGGCTTCATCTGCGCCAGATTACATCCTAGCTGGGCAAACGCTTCGACGGTGTACGCAAGGACTAGTCTGGCCTGCGCTGGATACACCTTCTTCCAGAAGTCGTTGAACCCAGTCTGTTTGGTGTACACATCGTAGTCAAAGCGAACGTGCTCGAAGGCCTGCTGAGCGTGCGAGAGATCATCCTGTGCCGTCACAACGTATGGAAACACCGTTCCTGCGGTCTGGGAGCTTAGAGGAGGCGACGATAGCAGCTCGCCTGGCTGTGAGAGGTTAGGAAGAACCAAACGCACCAGATCCGAAAAGGAGGAGTCATTCGTGAGCTGCGCCATGTCTATTTCGCTCGAGAACATCTTCTTGATGTCGTTAGCGAGCTCCATGGCCAGAAGCGAATCCAGTCCCAGATCCGCCAGGTTACTGTTAGCCGTGATGCTCGTCACATCGCACTCCAGATGCGCGGCGAGGAGATCAGCAAGTCGGCCGGTCGAGTCATCTGGAGTGGTCAGAACAGACGTTGCAACACCTGCCATAATGCCAGAGTCTGAATCCTCCGAGTCGGAGACGCTGTTCGTGGATTTGTAGCCTTCGTCTATGTCGTCGCCGCCGCCGCTCTGCACCCCGAGCTGAGAGACCAGCGCCTGGACAATAAAGGAGATGTCAGTCAATGCTGCAAACTCGTCTGGGGGCAGCGATACGTCAAAGGCCTGGTTGATCTCGTTCAAGACCTCTGTTCCCAGCAACGAGTCGACTCCCAGGTCCGCAAGTTGGTCCCCATCATGCAAGTCAGCGACGGACACCTCAATAACGCGGCTAAGAGTCTTCTTGAGTTTAGACGTGATTGCTGAGATCGCACCTGCGGCTGTCGATGTCGAAGGACGCTTTGCGATGGGAGCTGCTGTACCTGCAGATTGTGGTACAGGAACCGCGACTCTCTGGATCCTTTCAGCCTTCTGGGAAACAGAGTTAGCCGGAGCGGGACTGGATGAATTGGCACGAGCAAGGACTCGCACGAGAGAGGAGATTAGGACTCGTGTGAAATGAGCCCCCAGGATGAAGAAGGCCAACTCGCCGGTGCCGGCGTGGAAGACGAAGATATCGTTAACGACTTCTTTATCGCTGATGGGCTGCGAAGACGAATAGACAGTCCATGACGCGCTCATGTCGGCCGCTTTCTCTGCAAATGACGAGCTGAATTGAACGCGGTCGACCTTGGTGCAGACATAAACCTCGTTGTTCGCGACTCCAGAGAGACAGTTAACGTGGATGCCGGAGGTCTGGATGAAATTGTCCACCAGCAACGGCCTCCGAGTCTCCAGGCTCCTGTTGCTGTCGCTCTCTGGCAGCTGGATCCTGGCAGTGACTTCATGGCCGGACGACTGCACGCTCTGCACGCCCTTGTAGTAGTCGGCATAGGTGACGACCCTGCTGAACAGTTGATACACAACAGGGCCCTGCAGGATCTGGCTGTGCGGGTTGGCACTCATCATCTCGCGATACTTGGTGTTGGCCACCATGCGACTGAAGCGCGAGAACTCAGCAGAGGTTTTGGAGTCATCCAGGCGTAGAATCACGGTGCCTGTCGCATGCAACTGCTCCTCTACGCTGGGAGTGGCATCTGAGGCTGTACTGGAGAAGCTGAAGGTCCAGACAGAGGTGGAGGTATCGGATTTCTGGAGGCGCAGGGAGATTGTACGATTACTTGCGCCCAACGGAGCCTGGATGTCCAGATCCTCGACGCTTGGGGTCAAGATAGAAGCATCTTCCGACGACGAAGAGAGGACAGTTGCCGCCTGACAAGCCAGTTCGACATACAAAGGCGCAGGACACAGAGGCTCGGCGACCACAGCATGGCCCTTGACGAAGAACAAGTACTCTTCGTGCTGCGTACTGACGCGGAACTCTGCTTTCTGTTTCTTCTCGCCGTCTCTGTACCGGACGAATGTCAGGAATTCAACAGAAGCTTCCTCCTTGCCCGATGTGCGCGTATGAGCCGCTTCAGCCGGCTTCGAAGCAGTGTCTTTCCATTCCAGCCAGTGTCGTGTCTTCTCGAACTGGTAGGGAGGCAGCTCTATACTTGAATAGCGCCCCCTCTCGCTGCGATGGAAGGGCCAATGCTGGACTTTGTGGCCAGCCCTCCAGAGATTTGTTGTAGTCTCTGCCAGGGCACCCATGGCATCAGTATCATCGCCGAGTCGGACAGGCTGGAACAGATGTGTCGACGGCGATTCGAGTGCGCTACGAACCATCCCCGTCACGGAAGAGCTGGAACCTGCTTCAAGCCATGTGCAGGTACCGAGTCGTGCTGCAAGTCGAGAGACAGCCTGTGAAAAGTACACGGGGGTGCGCGTGTGCTGGACGATCATCGACGCATTGAAGACAGCCCACGAGGAGTTCTCAGAGCATGTTTCGATAGGAATTGTAGCGTTACGGAAGGCCAGCTGTCGAGCACACTGTTCTAGACCAGGGAGAAGAGGCTCCGTGAACTTGGAATGAAAGCCATGCGTCACGTCGAGGCGTTTATGCCGGATGGACTCGTGCGCCAGACGCTCCACTAGTCGATCAATAGCCTTTGCGCTACCGACAACTACATGGCTTGTCGGTCCATTATAGCATGCTACCTCCAGTTCGTCGTCCGGTGTCTGCGAGTTCATGGCCTGTATGAATCTGTCGATGCTGGACGTGTCGGCCTGGATTGAGACCATGGATCCCCGTTCTGGCCCCCATGCCTCTTGCATGAGTCTGGCTCGCTCCGTCACTAGTTTAAGTCCACCTCTTAACGATAGAACGCCAGAAACAGCGAGAGCAGTCAACTGGCCAAAGCTGTGGCCGATCACAGCAGCCGGGAAAAGGCCCGCGTCTATCCACGACTTGGCACAGGCATATTGCAGCGAGAAGAGCGCCGAGTGCAGCACCACCACGTCTGCTACCGGTTCTGTCTGGAATATAGCCGGGAATATACCCTTCAGGCCAGCAGATTGTAGTGCATCGTCGCAATCCTGGAGGTGTGCACGCAGGAGTCCAGAAGACTCGTAGACCGTGCGGCTGAGGCCGACGAATGTACTGGTCTGGCCTCCAAAGACAAGCACGACGGGTCGTTCAGCTTGTGGCACATTCTGTACTAAATTGCTAGAATCCTGGGCAAGCATAGACAGCTGCTCGCGGAGTGCTTGTTCGCTTGAGACTGCGGTGATCAACGCATGAGGGAGAGAGCGGTTCTGTCTGTTGGCCAGATGGAACGCCAGACTGGACAGAAACTCCTTTGCGGCGTTTGCGTCTAGAATCTTCAAAAGTCTCGCAGCGTATGCTTTCAGACTTGCTGTTGAATTTGCCGAGAGATATATTGGATATCTCGTTGACACGCTGTTGCTGGTGGATGTCTCCAGTAATACTTTCGGCCTCGGGGCCTCACAGACAATCATCGCCGCATTACTGCCTGCTGCCCCATAGTTGTTGATACAAGCTGCCTTATACTTTGCTCTCCATGGCTGGGTGGCCAGGGGGATCATGATTCTGTCATCCTCGAGGGGCGCAATCTTAGCATTGAGCTGGCTGTGGTTCGCCTGCACAGGGAGCACTCCATGTCGCATCATGAGAACCGTCTTGATCAACGCTGCAGCACCAGAGGCGCCCTCCAAGTGCCCAATATTCCCCTTGACCGAAGCAATAGCGAGCGGTTCCGCGCGGTCAGCACCACCAAAGACCTTGCGAATGCTGGCAAACTCAATGGGATCCCCAACCGGCGTGCCTGTGCCGTGCGCCTCGACAAAGGACACATCGTGCGGGTGAAGACCCGAGTCAGCAACTACCTTCTCGTAAAGCTCTATCTGGCTGTCGGAATGTGGCACAGTGATGGCTGTGGTGTTCTTATTCTGGTTCACGGCCGCCGCCGCAATCACAGCCATGATGTTGTCTCCAGCGCTAATGGCTTCAGGTAGTTTCTTCAGGAGCACTACCCCTACTCCTTCACCACGACAGTACCCGTCTCCCTTTGCGTCAAAGGGTTTGGTCGGGCCCGTCGGGCTCAGAAACGAAGCGGCGGCCAGATTCTGGTAGAAATTAGGGCTGGTGTAAAGACTCACGCCTCCAGCCAGAGCCATGGAGCATTCACCGGACTGCAGAGCTTTACATGCGGCCTGGATAGCAACCGCAGAGGAGGAACAGGCCGTATCGTATGTGATAGACGGGCCTGTCCAGCCAAAGAAATGGCTAATCTTGCCCGACAGAAACGCCCTCAGTGTCCCAAGACTGGAGAAGGCGTTGGGCTGATGAGACGCCACGTTGTCGTTATAATCAGAGGCGCAGACCCCAAGATAGCATCCGACATCCCTCTTTGCAGAGACTCCAGCGAGGCCAGAGTATTCTGCAGACTCAAGTGCTTGGTACGCGACCTCCAGCAGGAGTCTCTGCTGCGGATCCATGCTCCCTGCCTCGCGCGACGACTTCTTGAAGAAGCGGTGGTCGAACGCATCGATGTCATTAACAAAGTTTCCCCAGTACTTGAGCTTGTCGTCTGGAGACCTCCGCAGCCCGGTCGTCTTGAATCGCTGTTCAGGCATCGTGCGGCACATCGAAGTACCGTCGGAGAGGAGCTGCCAGAACTCGTCGAGGGTGTCGGCTCCTGGGAACTTGCATGCCATTCCGACAATCGCGATGGGCTCTGAGGAGGGGTGATATGGGCTATCAGCAGGTCTATCCACAGTGGCGCTCAAGTGGCCTACTAGTTGCGATATTCTCCAGATCCGTTGTAATGAAGCGCCGACTAGACGCAAGATTGCAGATAAGACGCAGTCGACGAGGCCCAACTGCACGACTATCGACTCTTTTCCTAGCGGAATGTGCGAGAACGCTGCTGCTAGAGATGCATACCATTGACACTGCTGGACAAGCATTGCATCGAGGAGTGTGTCATGTATTGAGCCATCCGGGACTCGCTGTCCGTCGATGTTGGAGTATACAGGAGCTAGTAATGACGACGTCTGGGGGAGCTGAAAATCCGTGTTCGACGCAGCCAGTCGACGGAGAGTCTCTGCTGCTCTGGCGTGTCCAGGATAGTGAAATCGACCGCGAAGATCGACCTGTTTCACCGCGAGTCCTTGTGATTTAAGCTTGTTGGACACAGTCTCCAAAGAGGCAGCGGGCGTAGTCACTGTAAAGGCCGACGACTCCATAACGACAGAGACGTATGTCTAGCAGCGTCAATACTCGTTTCATCCGGCGAAGCGTGTGTACTTACGTCTGGGAAATGGACAAGATATCCCTCCAGTTGATCTTGGGTTATAGACTGTCGAGACTTGACCGCAACAGAGCTGCTGTCGGTTGACTCTGCGCAGTCCAGGTCGATATACGCTCCAATTGCCACTGCCAGTCTCAACACCGCAGCTGCTTGACGACATATGGATTCCACATCCCCGCTGGTTGCAACAGAGACTGCGCTCAACAAGCCTGTACAGAAGCCCTGCACTCCGCCCTGGTCTTTTACCGACTTCAAGACATCTTCATGGGCTGGGCCGCCGGTCCTCGGGTCCGCATAACACAGATACTGCACCAACTGGAGGATCACAGTGAACGGGGTGACGAAGACCGCAGGCAGTTCGGAGATACTTTCAACCTTGGGGAAGTGTCCATCTGAAAGCCAACGAGAGAGCTGTTGGAGAGCTTCATGACTGGGGAGTCGTCCCAGAGCTGGATCGGCAGCTAATAGAACCGGCCAGACAGAAGGCAGATTCTCGATGGAGGCTCGCAGCGAATAGAGTCGAGGATCAATGAGAAGAGCTGCGCGTAATTGAACTGCAAGATCAGCAGAGGGCAGGCTGGTCTGCGGACCAAAGACTAGAGCAGCTGGAAGGGGACTCATGGCGTATGTCTTTGTGTTGAATCTATGGAATGAGGTCTAGAGAGTGTGCTATAGTTGATTATAGCATTGATGCTTCAAATTGCGCAGCTTAAGAGGATTCAATCAGCACCACAGAGATATAACTACTGCAGAACTTCCCTGAACTGAAGCTAGACACTTGTTTGGCCATGAAGCCATCTCTCATCCATAAGCCGTAAGACAGCTCACAGCACACATAAGCTGACACGCGGGGCCCTGGAATATCGCGGACTCTGCGTCTTCCAGTCTTGGGGAACAGGATATACACAAGACACTGGATATACTCGATATACTCGGGTCTGCAGCCAACATCATATAGACGCGCGGCTGAAGAGACCGCGTAGCACGATATTAGACCATTTCGTTGAGCATTAACACTCCGAATTATACCCGGTAGATATCATGGAGCGTTTTCCACGAACCGCAGCGGACGCAGAGCAGTTGCTGCAACTCGCTGAACTCTTCAAGCAGGCTGCGGCGGTGATCGCTGACGAGTGGAAGAAAGAAGACTTCACACAGAGCAACGGGGATACCACTTTTGATACTCTGGATTCAGCCCGGATCCTCCCCAGTCATCGTCTGCATGAAGCCCAACGCACCGTCCTTGCCATCACTGGTGCAGCTACTGAGCTTGTGGCCGAGCCCTACAGCCGCATCCAGGAGGTCGCATGCCAGTATTTCGAGTCCAGGGCTTTGTTTGTCGCTGCTGAGCGTAGAATCCCGGATATCCTGGACGAAGCCGGAGACGAGGGACTCGACGTCGCTGAGATAGCGCAGAGAACCGGCATTGAGCCACGCAAGTTGTGTGAGTACTGTGTTTGCCCTTGTCTTCCCCCTCCGTCATCAGAGTTGCTAATTGTATCTCTAGCCCGCATACTGCGCTCCCTGTGCTCGATCCACGTCTTCAAACAGATCGGCTCGGATCGTTTTGCAAACAACCGCATCTCGGCTGCTCTGGTTGAGAATGACCCGCTGCTGGCTTATGTGAAACTCTTGTATGCTCTCGAGGTCTCCCCTGGTGGTTGAATACTAACTCATTCTGCAGCAATCTGGACATCTACACGGCGTCCGATCAGCTTCCGAAATACCTGCTCTCGGACAAAGGCGCCTCATACAAGGTCACCGAGACGGCCTTCCAGAAGGCGGTTGGCACGTCCAAGGCCCGTTGGGACTGGCTGGCCGAGAGAGTTCCTCTGGAGCAGGTTCGTCCCCAGGGAGTTCCGTATCCTGGCCTGCCCGATATCAGACATCTGCAACCGGGTGTAGACGGACTGTTCACCCGACCTGAGCTGGATAACTTTGGGCTGGCGATGGTTGGGGGTGGGAAGGTCTCTGGTGCGGCCCATGCTTATGGTGAGTGTCCATGTATTCATAGACGAAGTGTTGCCACTGATATCTCGGATGCTATTCAGACTTTCCCTGGGGTAAACTAGGAGACGCCCTGGTTGTCGACGTTGGGGGTGGCGTTGGTATGTATTTAAATCCAGCCTTTATATATTCACGAGCCTTGACTGATATACGAGGAACAGGCGGATTCGTTCTCCAGCTGCTCCCCGCGTACCCCAAGCTCAAGTACATCGTGCAGGATCGCGTCGAAGTCATCAAACAAGCCCAGCAGGATATATGGCCACGAGAAGCCCCCAACGCTGTTCAAGACGGCCGAGTGCAGTTCATGGTGCACGACTTTTTCCAACCCAACCCTGTCAAAGGCGCCGATATTTACTGGCTTCGTGGGATCCTGTAAGCACTCTCATGCCTACTCTGAGTGGAGTCCTCGTAACAGTGTTGACTGGCTATATAGACACGACTGGTCCGACAGTTACTGCGTGCAGATCCTCTCATCCCTGCGCACCTCCATGTCGCCGACCTCGCGCATCCTGGTATGCGATCAAGTCATGAACACCACCGCTGGCTGCGACGAGATCCCCCCAGCGCCCTCGCCACTGCCTGCAAACTACGGCTACTATATGCGATACCCTCACCATCGAGACCTGGCGATGATGTCCATCATCAACGGCATTGAGAGGACGCCGGCGCAGTTCTCCGACCTGGTGCAACAGGCTGGGCTGCAGGTGAAGAAGATCTGGAACTGTCGCAGTATGGTTGGAATCGTAGAGATTGGCTTTTGACAGAAGCAGTAGTAGATTTACAGTTATTGCACAGGAATAGTCACGGATGTCTTCATTCCACATGCTTCCATATTGTAACCATGATGCTGATGCTATATACACGCGGAGTGTAGTTATACATGGGCAGAATGTAGTCTAAGTTCTATACACATAATCGACAAGGAAGAGTTGCAGCTACGCCTCGCTAAGGATTGAATCGGCAATCTTTTCACCCAGTCCATCTGAAAAAAGTTAGCTCCATCGTAGCAATCAAAGTTAAGAAGAGAACATACAGATCAACGCCATCGGATGCCCCGGTGGAAGAAACGGAAACGCAGAGGCATCAGCAACACGCAGCCTCGACGTGCCAATAACGCGGCCCTCTGCATCAACAACGGCATTGTCATCGTCAGAACGACCCATGGCACAAGTACAGCAAGCGTGATGCACAGTGTTGGACGAGTTACGCAGAAACTCCCTGATCTGACCGTCCGTCCGCACCTGTGGACCGGGATAGTATTCTTCGCCGATGACAATCTCAGAGGCAGTCGAGTTGCGCATCAGCTGTCGCGTGCGTTTAAATGCAGCTACGGCGACGTCAAGATCGCCCGGGTTTGAGAACCAGGCTGGGTCAATAATGGGAGAGTCTTCGGTGTCCGTCGAGGCGATGTCGACTGTTCCACGCGACAAGGGTGCCACGACGGCCGACGCGATACTCACGTAGTTGTAGCCATCGTCAGGGGCGACGGAGTAGTCGTTCTGGTCGCCAAAGTAGCCATACGCAGGGAGATACTCGATCTCAGGCCAGTCGTCGGGGAATTCGGCCAGCGCAGCTAGAGTGTCGGCGCTGAAGTTGCGACGTAGGGCTTGGGGGACTTTCTCCCATCCTGGAACGTCATTAGCCTGTGATATCGATGTATCAGAGCACTCTGCTGCTATGCAGACATACCGAGTATATCTATACCAGGGTTCGACAGCAGCCCTCCCGGTGGGCGTTGGTTTAGCTGCGCCTCTGCCTGAGCAAGAACCGCAGGATCACTCGTGGACGATGCAGTGATCAGATTGACCCTGTACGAGGGGCCGGCTTCAGTATGATCCTGCAATGAAACGACCGGCGGTCAGCATCAGGTCCCTCTATATAAATACAGGACCAGCTTACTTGGAGATTCTGTCCAACCCCCGGTCGATCTGCAACAACAGGGATGCCATGGCGCTGCAAAGTCGCTGCAGGTCCGACGCCCGACACCATCAGCAGTTGGGGAGACTTGAATGCTCCAGCTGAGACGATGACCTCTTTTCTCGCGGAGAGTGTGTATTCCTGTCCCTCGGAACTGACCTGCACCCCAATGGCGGTGGCGTTGTCGTCAAACAGGATCCTCTTCGCGTGCGTCAACACGTAGATAATCAGATTCAGGTTCTTCCCGAGACCAGGCGCGATATAGGAAGTCTCAGACGACGCCCGAAGTCCTGTTTCCGGATGGACAGTGGACAGGACGTACGACGACCCCAGAAGACGGCCGCTGCTGAAGCCCTCGATGGCCGCAAGCCCTAATTCCTGCATGCCCTCAAACACCCAAGAGGCGAACGCGTTGACATAGTTGGGGAATCCCACATTCACAGGGCCAGAGACACCCAGCGTTGAGACGTCATATCCCGGGGTGGAATTGGCGAAACGCAGCCGCTGGTTGGGCGCCGTGAAGGTCTGGGACTTCGATATGTAGCGAAGGATATTGTCAAACCCCCAGCTCTGGTCGTCTACCTGGTCTGCCCATTTCTGCATTGCGCCTTTGGTTGGAAGATGGTATGTCAACAGGTTGCGAGCTGTGCCTCCTCCGAGAGCCTTGCCGCTGGCGTAGTGGACAGAAGCGTTGTTCCATTGCTACACGATGAATCTTAGCACATCTACTGGATACTCGGTAGGAATAGACACATACAGCCTGCGGAACAGTCACAAAGCTCCAGTCGACGAGAGCATTGGACCAGTTGGGATCTTTGCCCATGAAGAAGAGTCCATTCGCCGGGATCTGGCTGAGATTTCCGTTGCTCAACTCGCTGTATTCGAGTCACATCAGTATCACCATCACTATCTGTGCATTCTTCAAGGACTAACTGCCAGACGTACTAGAAACTGCCGGCCTCAACCAAAGCCACCGAATAACCGGCCTCTGCCAGTCTGTATGCCACCGGGGCGCCTCCATTGCCGCCGCCCACGACGACATAGTCATACTCGTTGTCCCCAGGGACGCCAAATGAGGACCCGATGGGTGCGGATCTGACCGGCGCTGCTAGGAGTAGAAGAGCAGCTTTGACAAGAAAGCTGAGAGCCATGATTATTGTAGAGCGAAGCTACGTTGTGTTCTTTGTTGCTGGTGATGAAGAAGGGCGCGGACTCTGAAGATATACCACGCCGGCTACGCCCAATGGCCCCTTGTCATCTGGATATTAAATTAAAGGTCAGATACGACTCCTTTAGCTGACCCGAGATACACCATGTCTCATACTAACGACTGTATAGCGCGAGGCACCGTCTGGCCCGACGCAGCATCAGCAGCCACTCCTGACCGAATTACGAGCCTACGAGTGTTGATACCATGTTTAGCCAGTCCGCTCGTTCCGTGGCTCGCTTCTTTTAGCATATCTAAACAGACTGAGCTGCATATTGGGTAAAGTGCAAAACTTGAAGCACGGCTGCGCTGTGATACCTGCCCTGTGCCTGACAGAAAGCCCCCACGCCATATCCACGAGCTGCATCGCCATCGAACCAACTCTTCGGATCTGTCAACCAATCTTCACCAGTCGTTTCACAGCATAGCCTCGTGGTTTCTAAATTTGGCCCCATGTGTCTTGATCTCACGGCCTCCTGCGGCCTCGTCGTGGTGTATCCAGGTCCGTACTCGGGTCTGCTAGAATATAAGCCCTAATACGAGAGCACGAATTCGCGAGGAGGCTTTCAAGGCGTCGACGAGTCTGCAGCAGCCATCATGGTGGGGAAGATTGTTTCTAGGCCATTCCAGCGTCCGGTTATCAAGCTGTATCCTTTGCCGGAGGAGGAAGACTATATTCGCACGCTGCCCGAGGTCATCGAGTTCAACGCAGAGAGGAATCCAGACCACGTATTCTGTCTGCAGGCGAGGAAGAAGGCTGACTTTATCTCGGTATCACACGCCCAGCTGAAGCGTGCTATTTCACGATGCATTGGCTGGTTGAAGGGCAACATCTCCGAACTCCAGTTGCCCATTTTCCACGAAGATGGTCGGGCGAAGAAGGGAGCCCCCGTTGCCCTGCTTCTGGAGAGCGACCTGGGCTTGTTTTTGTATGAGATGGCTCTGATTTCACAGGGAATACCGGTGGGTGAATAGAAAAGCAATCAACAGGTGTGGTATTAACGTGCTATACAAGGTACTGCTGCTTTCTGCGAGACTGAGCGCCACGGCTGTCTCTAGCCTGCTCAAACACACGTCTGCCACTGCTATCATTGCATCTCGACGTCTGGAGGGTACCGCGCGTGAGGCAGCGGAGATGTTGACTGGCAACGAGGACCACGATGGAGCAGTCTCTGTGTACTCTCCGCTGCCCTTTGATGCTCTCCTTGACGACGACCACGACGACATCTCTATCTGCCATCCACATCATTACATCGATGAATCTGACAGCGACGTCCTGATTCTGCACTCGTCAGGCACGACAGGCCTCCCCAAGCCCATCTACGTCTCGCACCGACATCTGCTCTCCTTCATCAACTGCCATTCGCTCGACGAGGAATCCGTCGCCCAGGGAGTCAACCTGTCGACGCTCCCCCTCTACCATGGCTTTGGTCTGGTGGCGCCGGCGTTGGCCATGGGCGTTGGAAAGACTGTCTGTTTCCCACCGGGTTCTGAGATCCCCAATGCCGGGTTGGTGATCGACATGCTCAAGACAACCAATGCGGCATCCCTGATGACGGTCTCGTCTATCCTGGAGGACATTTCGCTAATGGGCGACGCCGCAGCGGGCATCCAGACATTGGCCCGACTCGACTTTGTGGTCTTTGGCGGCGGTCTCCTCAAACCCGCGGTGGGTGACAGTCTTTCGGCACAAGGCGTAAGGATTCTCAACCACTACGGCACAACCGAGAGTGGTCCCCTGGCCCCTATCTTCGTGCCGTCTGGCGACTATAACTGGCAGTACTTCCGGCTGCGGAATGACCTGCGCATGAAGCTGGAGGAGGTCACAGCCAACAACGCTGAGGGCGCAGAAGAGAAGCGGTTCAAGTTGACGACCTTCCCCTTTGGAATGGGCGGGAAACCCTTTGAGATCCAGGACCAGCTGGTCTGCAATCCTCTGCATCCAAAGACGGATTTCACCGCGATCGGGCGTAATGACGACACGATCGTGCTGGCTACAGGCGAGAAGGTTCAGCCGCAGATTCTCGAAGCCACGTTGCAGGAGAGTAGTCTGGTCAAGGCCGCCGTCGCTTTTGGAGACCAGCAGTTTGAGATTGGTGTGTTGGTGCAGCCTGTGTCTTCCTCTACCTCCTACGTAGACGAAGAAGACTTCAGGCGCCAGATATGGCCGCTTGTCCTGCAGGCGAGTGAGCGAATGGATGACCACGCACGCATCCAGTCGATAGAGGCTATCGTCGTCATTCCCAGTACGGCGACGATTCCCCGGACGGATAAAGGGTCCATCGCACGCAGGGACGTGTACCAGGCGTTCAGCGCGGAGATCGAGCACTTCTATAGCAGTCAGGAAAGGATAGCAGCCAGCAATGAGGCGATCACAGCTCTGCACTGGGCCTCGCTCGAGGACGACCTCAAGGACCTCGTCGCGAGTATTGTCGGTATAAACCCTGCAGCTATAAAGCTCCAACAGGATCTCTTCGAGCTGGGCGTGAACTCCATACAAGCGGTTCGACTGCGTCGCGCACTAATCGCTGCAATTTCCAAGACTTCAAATGGCACTGATGCGCCTAGGGCCTTCTCGTCTGCTTCCATCAGCCGGGACTTTGTCTATTCGCATCCATCCGTAGGCCAGATGGCGGGTTTTTTCCGGCACAGCTCTAATGGAGTGTCGCCCAGCGCAAACCTCTCAGAAGACGTCGACACTTTTGTGCGCCAGTTTGCTCTACAAGATGGCACCAGGCCTACCATTAATAAACCCCAAGGAGCAGTGGTGCTTCTTACAGGAGCCACAGGCAGTCTGGGCTCGCACTGTCTAGCAACTCTGATAGCCTCGCCGCACGTCTCGCGCGTCATATGTCTCAACAGGCCAGACAAAAGCGAAGCAGACGCAGCTGTACGCCAGAAGCACTCTCTAGAGGCAAAGGGCCTGCATCTTTCCGCCGAGCAATGGTCGCGAGTGGACGTGATCGAGTCGAGCAGATCCTCCTCCGAGCACCTGGGTCTGCCCTTTCTGCTCTATTCAGCGCTGCAATACTCTGTCACGCATATTCTGCACACAGCGTGGCCGATGGACTTCCATCGCAAGCTACCCAGTTTCCAATCCCAGTTCCAGACGCTGCACAATCTTCTCCTTCTCGCTAAGGAAATTAAGGCCAGAACGAAGATCAGGCCGCGGCTCACCTTCATCTCATCCATCGCCACCGTCGGCCGGTACGCCCAGGTCCACGGCGGCCGCATCGTCCCAGAATGCCCTATTGACACGGTCGAGTGTCTAAACCCAATCGGCTACGCAGAGGCTAAACTGGTCTGCGAGCGGATCCTAGAAGACGCTCGCGAGAATCACGCTGAAGACGTGGACGTCAGCTACATCCGCATGGGACAGATCGCCGGGTCCAGAGCAACGGGGTTCTGGAATCGCAGCGAGCATTTCGCTGCTCTGGTCGCCTCGTCGCAGCGCATCGGGGCTCTGCCGGATTTACCAAATGTAAGCTTTATTTCCCTTCCTTTAGAGGTCTCGTTCTGATGAGTCTAGACTCTCTCGTGGCTCCCCGTAGACCAAGCCGCAGACACGGTGATCGAGCTCCTACTATCACCCAGTCCACCAGGGCTAGTGTATCAGGTGGAAAACCCAGTTCGCCAGTCATGGCACGACCTCACGACGGCCCTCGCAGCGGAGTTGGGTATCGCGGAGACCCTGGCGCTGGACGCGTGGCTGGAGCGCGTGTCCATGACGACAGACGATGACGGGCGGAACCCGGCGGAGAAGCTGCTGGATTTCTTTGCGAGTGACTTTGAGCGCATGGCGTGCGGCGAGGTGATCATGGGTACTGATGCTGCCAGACGAGTGTCTTCTACGCTTCGCAGAGTGGACGCTGTCGGGGAGGGGATTGTGCGCAAGTATGTGCAGTACTGGCGGAGTGTTGGGGCGTTGAAATAATCCCAAAGAAACATTCTGTAGATTATGCTTACATTGAGTATTACTTGACAGTAGATGAACTGAGGAACAGGGCAGAAGCAATTCATTCGTGTAGCCTCGAAATACCATTCTACGGTAGACTTGACTACGGCTCTGCCATCGATTCAAATAAGAAAGTAACAAAGTAAACAAGTAACGACTTTACGCCATAGCACCGTTAACCCTCACGATCTGCCCCGAAATCCAGCTGCTGTCCTTTCCACTCAGGAAGGCAATCGTGTTCGCAATGTCCTCCGGCTCCCCAATGCGGTTGAAGGGACTGAACCCAGCGACGGCCTTGAGCACCTGCTCCGACTTGCCGTTGAGGAACAGCTCCGTGGTTGTTGGACCAGGAGCAACAGTGTTCACCAGGATTCCCTTGCGCGCGAGATCCTTGGCTGCGACGCGGCCGATCTGCTCGACGGCGCCCTTGGCCGATGCGTACAGCAGATATGGAGGCGCAATGCCAGACAGCGCAGTGACGCCCGTGGAGATGAAGATGATGCGCCCACCAGCGGGGATATGCGGGACAGCTTTCTATACGACCGTCAGCCGCGCCACCGTACAGTAAGGTTATGAGGGATAGTACCTGAGCTAGGAAATAGGGCCCCTTGACCAGCAGGTTGTAGGTTGTGTCAAAGTCCTCCTCGGTGGTGTGTTCCAGATCGCGCATGGGGAGAATACCAGCGTTGGGAATCAGGATATCGATCTTGCCGAACTTGGCGACAGTCGCGTCAACGAGTTTGTCGAGCTCAGACAGCTTGGAAACATCAGCCTGCACAGCCAACGCACGATCAGCGCCAATCTGGTCGACGAGGCTGTTGGCGGAGGAGGCGTCCGACAGGTAGTTGATGGCGACGCTGGCTCCTTCGCTGGCCAGACGCAGAGCTGTAGCCTTGCCAATGCCCTTGGAGGCACCGGTGATGAGGGCGACCTTTCCAGCGAGAGACATGGTTATTTGGTATAGAGTAGAGCGTGGAGTATAGTAGAGTATGAGAGCTGAGAAGTGAGATGTAGAATAGACGATGAATCCAGCAGACGTAAAGACCATTTATTATGGTAAAGCACCGGATTTATTGCCGGACTCCGCGCGGATTTTGGGAGCTTCAACTCAGTCGAACAAAGAAAGACGTCGATTCACTTTCGACGCGCCGTCAGCCTGGAATTCATTAACAACGTTAAACTCCGGCTGACTCCATCATCATTCTATTGCTGCATCTCTGCATAGTCCGTACGCGGTGTTGAGTCTCTGGACCCCGATATGCACTGCCTGTCTCTGTACTGCAGCTCTCTATCCATGAATCGCTTACGACCTCGTTCAAGAGCTCCAGAATCCCCGCCGTACGTACACACCAGGGTACCTAAATACGCGCACGCTGAGTAGGATAGCGCAAGACTGACAAGATGGCATCGTCCGTCCCAGATATCACGATAGAGACGACGACGAGTGAAAAGACCGTCAGCGAAAAGACTGTAAACAACCATGATGCCCCGTCGCAGCCCTTCAAAGACCCCAGTTTGATCGAGTTCGAAGGCCCCGACGACCCGTTGAATCCGCAGAATATACCGCAATGGAGGAAATGGGTGTATGCGAATATAATCGGCTGGCTGTCGCTGGTGGTGACATTCGCCACCTCTGTCTACAGCGCTGCGACCGCTGCCGTCGCCGTCGAGTATGGCGTGTCGCAGCAGGTCACTACGCTGGGGACGGCGCTGTTTATCGCAGGTCTGCAGTTTCTACTCTCTGCTAAGTGATCCTGTCTAACTAGCGATTCTATATAGGTTTTGCCGCTGGTCCCATCCTCTTCGGTCCTCTCTCTGAACTATACGGGCGCAAGCGACCGTTGCTCGCTGGTTACGTCGTCTTCATCGTCCTCCAGATCCCCGTTGGCGTGGCGCAGAACCTACAAACCATCATCATCTGTCGGTTTCTCGGCGGAGTGGCATCCTCTGGGCCTCTGGCCATTGCGGGGGGATACTTTGCCGACTTTTTTGATCCTGTCCAGCGAGGACTTGCTCTGGCGATCTTCAGTGGAACAACGCTAGTCGGTCCCATCTTAGGGCCTATCGTGGGCGGTTTTCTGACGCAAAGGTAAATAAACGCGCTGTGTATGGGAACTGGACAATGGTGGTAATGGTAATGATAATAATAGCTACCTCGGATGGCGCTGGACGGCGTGGATCACCATGATCATGGCAGCGACCGCTGCACTTATTGCTATCCTCTTTCTCCCCGAGACATACGCCCCCGTGCTGTTGCAGCGCAAAGCACGCAGGATTCGCTTGGAATCGCGGAACTGGGCTATCCATGCAAAGCTGTACGTTTACATCATTCATCTGTGAAACAAGAAGAAGAAAGAAGAAGAGAAGGGAGAGGTTGACGGTCGCAGTGATGAATCAACAGTCGACCTCCACTCCATCGTAACCAGATACCTCAGTCGGCCACTGCACATGCTCCTGCTCGAACCCATCCTCCAGCTGATAACGCTGTACATGTCCTTCATCTACGGCTTCATATACCTGCTCTTTGAGGCGTACCCGATCAGCTTCATCGAGCATCGGGGCTACAACCTCGGCGTCGGAGCCCTGCCCTTCCTCTCGATCGGCGTTGGCGTCGCTCTGGGTTCAGCGTACATTTTCTACTACACGCAGACGCACATCCGCCGATCCTTTCAAATCTCTGGCCGCATCCGTCCGGAGGATCGTCTCTTCCCCATGATCTCTGGCGCATTCTTGCTCCCACTAGGCCAGTTCTGGTTCGCGTGGACTGCGTTTCCTAGCATCAATCCCTGGCCCCAGATTCTGGCGGGAATCCCCCTCGGCGCTGGCATCCAGATTATTTACCTCCAAGGGCTGGCGTATCTGGTTGACGTGTATCTACAAAATGCCAATTCCGCCATCTCTGCGAACGCAATCGTCAGGTACCTTCTTTCTCTACACACCACCAGAATGAGACTGCAACTGACATTCGTCGTGGTAAGATCCGCATTAGCAGCCGGCTTCACCATGTTCGCAGCACCCATGTACCATCGTCTCGGCGTAGGTTTCCCTGTATACAGACAACAACACGTAGAGCATGGCTCAGCTAACCAACCTCCTTGCATGTACAGGTACAATGGGCGACATCCTTACTTGGCTTTCTCGCCGTAGCCTTCATTCCAGTCCCCATCGCATTCTACATCTACGGGGAAAGGATCCGCAAGCTCAGCCGGTTCTCACCCTCGTTGTAGGCAGATCTCCACGTCTCACTAGGCTGGGTATACTCTGGGGAGCAAGATGGGGTCCATGTTGCTGCAAGACTAGACCCTTCTAGATTCCCGAGATCAATTATCTTACATGATCTTTTTTTTTCCTTTCAACCCTGCGGACAAGCCACTAGCTGATAAGTCTCATTCGTATACGTACGACATAAATCGCCCGCCTTTTTCTTTTCCGTATCTGCAGAACCAGGGCCCCTGGCTTGTGGATATCGCTAAGTACTCCAGACCGGGCTGGAACCACGCTCTGCCCAAGTTAGTACTATTAGACGGCGATTCGTAGCGTCCTCGGCTCCTCATAGCTGTTGAGGGTAAATCTAGGTAGCCTGTCAGCGTCACTGCCAATATCATGCAGATTGATGTCTCTGCATGATTTGCTGGACAGCCCATTCTGCATGAGATAACGCATTGTCCGTCCCCATGTCTTCAGAACATTAGTATCCCCGAGCTTCTGAAGATCTTGACTTACAAATTGGCGCCTCTAGGAACCACAGGGTATGGTATCTCTTGAAGAATAACTACGACTACTCTACTACTACTCTACTACTACGACGACTATTACTGATCTAGTTATATTGCCAAGTGCCATTACTATTAATATTAATAACTATGAGTCCTACTAATACTGCAACGCATCCGGGGCATTCGCGACGACCAGTATTACTACAGTACCCCACGCAATACAGTACTCTACTCCCAACACAGTCAGACGCCCCCTGGTGTAGGTGGGAAGGATCCCAAACCCTGAAGCACGGATGCTCGAGGATTGCAGTCTAAATGGTATGGCTGGCTTCTCGCCTAAGCAGCCTTCATACTCCGTACTAAAAGCAGGGGCTTTTTACTTTCAGGCGTTCCCCGTTTACTATCGGTGACTGCACCCATATATAGCTGCATGCACCAGCGACTCCATGGTATATATCAGCGCATACAACGCGGATTCAACATCTTCTCTTCCTTCGTCTTGTCGTAATTGATGCTGCAAATGGGTGACGCATCTAATCGGCGCCGGTGGTGGACTCAGGACGAGGACCAGATCCTCCGCAAAGAGGTCAACAACCAAGGTTAGTTTCTATCCCTCCCAACATCATATAGTCATGGGCAGGTTAGTTCTAAGCTTTGAATAGAAACAGGCACTCAGCAAGGCGCCCGGAACTGGAGCGCCATCGCAGAAAAACTCCCCGGCAGATCGAACAAAGACTGTCGCAGACGCTGGACGAAAATCAGCCTGAGCAGTCGCAAGGGCCCCTGGAGCAGAGCAGAGGATCTCCTCCTCCAGAACGCCGTAGCAAAACTCGGCTTTCAGTGGGTGAACCCGTCGATTACCTCCCCCTTGGCTCAACCCATACTTCAGCTCCTGAACTGAGTCGATGGCATCAATCAACAGATGGACGAGAGTAGCCGAGATGGTCGGGAGCAGACATCCTGATCGTGAGTTCCCCCTTACCCAGAGGGAAGAAGGCAGAGGATAACCTCGATGTCCTAGAATGTGCGAAACGATGGTACCACTCGCTAGACCCGAACGTGAACCGCGCGCCCTGGACGGGCGAGGAAGACGATGCCCTGATTGACGCGGTACAGAAGATCGGGCGGGACTGGAAGGAAATCGGACGTGAGGTCTTTCCCAGTCGATCAACCACTGATATCAAGAACAGGTGAGTGACCAGTTGAGGGTCCCAAGTGATTCAGTGATGCAAGTATATCTTAATCCACAATGCCTGAAGTGCATCTATCCTGTTTGCTTCGCATATCTCTTATGTTCTCCTCTCCACGGGTAATGATCCCAATGGTATCCAAGAGGAAGTCTGACAGACTTTGTGCTCCCAGATACGTAATATTGAAGCGCCGTCGGGGTCTCGCCGTGTCCCCCAGTCACGACAATTCCTCTGGTGCAGACGGTAGCGTCGGCGTTGGCCATGAACTGGCACAGTTGATAAACACAAACTCCGACGAGCAAAACAGGAGGAACACCACCTTGAGCCCTAGGGCAGACGACACATCGTCACCCTTTGTGGTAACTCCAGATGAGGCGGATATTGTCGCCACGATCCCACCACACAACGTAGAGATGCCGATGACAACCGACCTGCGCGTACCTCTCGAGGACGATTTACATACCCTCTTCATCGCCGGCTTCGATGATAACATGGACCACCAGCTCGATGGCCCTGACCCTGCCGTTTGGGGGGAGTCGGACTGGGTGACATTCGACGACGCACAACAACAGACTTCGACCTCGTTCTCAGATCTCTTCGTCCCGGCAGCGAGCTCTCCAGACTGGGACGCCATGAGCTGTGTCCTGGGCGACCAGCAGCAGTTCCCCGCAACGAGTAGTAGCAGCTACGCGGACACCTCGAACATGTCAGAGAGATCTGGGATCACCAGCACCAGCACGCCGAGTACACTCGTCCTCGAGGATCTCCAGCCCGAGACGGTGAACCTCGTGGTCGATACATTGTTAAGAACGAATTCCAAGTTCGGGATGCGGCTGTACAATACAGGCTCATAGATATAGAAAGCAGGATAGACATCCTCTACTTTTATGACTCGGGCCACGAATAAAGTTCAGATCTACTGCTACTACACTATCCTAGACCGTTTTTTCTCTCTCTTGCCATGTAGTACGACTCTGTCTTTCTGTCTTCCTGGATGACACGACAAGATGAAGATGACATACGTCACAAGCCAACAATCCGGAGATAGTATGGCCCAAGCTCCCCTCACGCTACAGAAGCTGACCGGCTGCATCGCTTTATGCATAACTACTAGTAAGTGAACTACACAGGGCGGACCGGTATATCCGGGTCCTTCGACGGCGCCGCCGTCGCCAAGGCGTAAGCTGACTGCAGAGAGAACGGAATGCTGTCGAGAGGTGTGTTTGCTATTCGGCTATCCCTAGCGCCTCTGCACGTTGTTAATCCGGAGTATCTACTAATAGTATATGGTAGAGTCTATACAAACGGAGATTAGTCGGATGCCGAGTCACCTTCCTTAGCGAACGCTTGACTTTGGATAAATACGTCTCTACTTGAGTACGTCTCTAGATATCCTGATACCGCATATTGTAGAACTAGCAATAAATGTTCCTTCAATAATCCAGAAATTCTGTGGGGTATGAAGTCTTAGCAGAGTTCCTATATTCCGGATGAATCCTACCTGCAGGCCTTTCTCCTTGTAGAGAGAGTAAAGCGGCGCAGGAGGAGAATAGAAGTACGTGATAAGAAGGAGTAGTTTACCTTTTTTTCTGGGTTCTAGAAAAGATAGACTATTAGCTAGCCTATTCATAGAGATACCAAGGTTCAAGGTTTATAATAAAGGTCTTTCTGATATCTTAGAGTCGCTCAAAGTAATAAG
This sequence comes from Aspergillus funiculosus, assembly GCA_027569145.1. Classification (NCBI taxonomy): domain Eukaryota; kingdom Fungi; phylum Ascomycota; class Eurotiomycetes; order Eurotiales; family Aspergillaceae; genus Aspergillus; species Aspergillus funiculosus. Next base: position 50,883 of record JAPDEN010000023.1, read on the forward strand.
ATACCTCATTGACAACCTCATATAATCACTTCACCTCCAACACAACTTATCGCAGGAGGATTCAAACTTACTTGGATCTTGTTCTCGCCGGCATTGGGAGCAAGAAATATATCAGTACCTGTCGTTGCATCTACCCCGCACCAAAATATATGTATCATATAAACATTAGCTTCATTTATCTGCATGTACACCACTCCAGAATAGATTATGGAACTCGGATTGATTTACCTGCCTTGCCATCTGCTATTCTTAACAACCTGGATAGTTCCGAATCTGTGAGAATGCCAAATATACTTGAGCCACTCCGGAAGTCGGCGTTGCGTGCCTCATCCATATCTGTCCCAACGGTCAGTAGCGCATGATATTGATACAACTGAGGTAAATGCACTTACTTATATATGGACTTCTCTAATTTTCCTCGCATATAGCTTCTATGCAAACAAGGTTGCTCTCCATGATCTTAGGTCCGCCATAAAATAGTATTTATTTAGATTCCTCCAGCCATGGTTGTATTTTACAAGACTCGCAATGTGTTTCCAACCGAAATGCCATAGGCATACCTGGAATAACCCGGATAAAGTACCCTGGTTACAATGTGGACGTTCTCTCCAACACAGCGAAGATTATCTCGCCTGGCCACTCATTGTAGAGAGTTTCCAATACAAGCGTGGAATTTCAAGAAGTTTAGGATGTCAAAAGTCTTAAGAGATGTCCTGATGCACATTTATGTCAATGTGTCTGAAACATGTTGAGTCCCCTGGCCTGGCAAGCTTTATATAATAAGGATAGCTTATAAGTCGCAGCAATGGTCCAGCCTAATACATATCATATGTAATAATATGGATCCTGGTAAGCTGCTGTGTGATGCTGTAGAAATCGACTCCTCGAAGGGAAGACGAGTGTTGGGGAGAGGGAAGACTGGCTTTTATAAGCATTCCAGGTAGTTGCTGAATGTCTGTATCGTCCATTGACAGGGTTTATCAACAATACATTGTGGTCAATATGCATATTCATATTCCCAAGTGAATTTCAGTATATCAAGAGGAATTGAATTGAAGTGACTCGCAGTGTACAGCTCGGCAGCAGCACCCAGAATGGCCCCCTGGTGCCTCACATTTATCGCCAGTGACTCCATCAACAACAAGCCAGTCATCGCCTACTAGGCCGCTGCTGAAAAGCCAGTCCCAGATGGAGGTGACTAAATCAAGGTAGGTTTGTTTCTGGCTCAGACACGCGGTTGGCCAAACCGGCGGACAACGTGATGTACAGCTCTGTTGTTCAATCAACGGTTGTCATGCCGGAACTTGTATATGCCAGGCTTACCGTTGCAAATTGCAGAAATGTATGATTGACCCTATTCCCAGTAGATGCCTCCACAGTCTTACTTTCTACTAGAGATACCGTTATGAAGATTGATTGTGTTGTTGAGATAGTCCGGGTTTTTTGGTCAAGTCATATACAGTCAGCCAGGCATAGGCCCACCAGCCCTCATCGTCATAGAGGTCGTCAATAAAGGCAGTGTAGAAGCCGGCGCAATGCTATATATGGTAGCATAGGTATTAAATTAGGTTCGGTTGTAGCTGGAATCGAGGGACGAAATGTCTGCGAGAGCACCCATCAGAATCGCAGACTCCCACTAAGAGCCGCCCCAAAGACCGTCATGGGAGGTTTGGGTCACATTAGAGAATAATCAGTTGCTGTCAATGAGCACTCATCAGGAAATGCCTACCAGGTACAAATTGCATTGGTTCTATATGAGCTCGTCGGCCGAGGCCGTAGTCAAAGCTAACATAAGAGATGAGATACCCATCAAATGGATGGCTTTCGGACTGTAATTGCTGCAGTAGCCCTCACATCCCTAATCTAGCATACAGGGCGTATCTATACGGGTCTATTCTCCTTTCGATGTACTTCAAATGATCTATACACTTGCCGAGTCAGGAAACAAAGAGGCTGAGACCCCCTGCTTTACTCCTGCAGACCTCGAACTCGCTTAATACCCAGTTTGTAGGCTTCATGCCAGCGTGTCTTCCACAATGCATCTCTCGCAGAATTTCCGGCCCCAAAGGCAGCCCTAAAACCAACGTCGGGGGGTTTTTATCCTCCGATAGTTCCATGTAGGTCATAACTTGGGTAGCGCTTGGGGTTGGGGCATTGATTACGAGGATAAGCACATCACTCACGGCCAATTGATTAGGGCACGTACGTGAATACCGAGTATGCGAGCCCCGTTCAGCCGGATTTGACCCAGAGGTCAGACCTGTGCCGTGTTCCGAACGCTCGTAGTCTTTACTGCTTTTGTTTAGGCACTGTGAATAGATACTAGTTGCCTACACTGCAACCCACTTCTCCTCTACTACGTATAGTATGCATGCCTGTTAGTGCTTACGCTTGTGGTTCCACTGTGGCCCCAGATCTGTAAGCCGGAAGTTCGGTTGGATCAAACGCTGTGGTGCTCTAGCCGATGAAGGCACAGCAGGTAACTACTCTGTAGATCAGATTCAAGAGCTCCGATTCTTCTGGTTCCGTTATGAAGATTATGAAGTAGTATGCTAACTAGTCTGGAGCACTACAGAGAATGCAATATATCTTGGTGGGTGGTTTGAACCCGGGATGTCAGTATAGGATATGCTAACATAGTTATAGCTCGAATATATCCCACCATGGATCTGTCCAGATTATCTCCCTCCGCAGACTCCAGAAGAGAACGCAGTGGATCACTGGAATCGTCGGATACAACAACAGGCAATCAAGATGTAGATCCCAGTAGCAAACCAAACTAGCCCCCTGCGCCCCGAACTCTTCTGCCATAACGCTAAATTTAGCTCTGCCAGGCAGATATTATGTTTCAGCCCCCAATAAGAGGGACTTGAGTATTTCCCAGCTTAGAGTAGATCTATTATGGTAAAGACAGTGAGCTGTAATTTTATACCAAATGGACTGCAATCTATATTATACTAAATCGCCCATAAGAGTTTAGCTTTTAAGGTCTTTGTCTAAGATACCTCAAGCCATGTTGAGTGCCAGATATCAATTATTGACGCCGAGTAATCTCTTCAAAGTCTGCAGGTATCTCCCGGAGTATCCATGAGCCTGGAAATCTTCCACACATTGCTGTAGCGTCTTTCCTGCCTTTGCATCGATCAACCTGGAGGTGGTCAATCCCATGTATGCAAGGAGAATATCAGCACCGGCTCTAGTCATGGCCTCAACCTCGGCGACATTGAGCACATAAGGTGTCGTGAGTAGTCTCATCTCAGCCGCCTGACGGATGACGTCGACCTCCTTGTCGAATACCATGCCCGTCTCCTCAAGGTTGGCGCGGAACTGGTCATTGATGAGGCCAAGGGGAGGGAAATTCTGCCCGCCTGCGAATCCCAGGGCCTTCAACTGCTCCGGAAAGCGAGGGAACGACCTGAATGGATCTGTGCTACAAAGTCCTGCAATCACAGGCGTGTTGTAAATCAGGATAACCTCAGTCGCCACCTCGACTACCACGTCATTTGCATTGCTGAATGGCATCAATCCCGCCAGACTGCCGCAACCGGCCATGCGGAAGCGACCGCTGTTGTAGATGATCTCGACCAATTTAGCCAATAGTCCGATGCCCGATGCCCATGGATTCAGTGAGCACAGTAAATATTAGAGGCAGACGAGACCGTCACAAAACAGCACAGGTTCCAACGATGGGTTTCCCGGCTTCGATTTTACAACGCAGACGGGCGAGGATCTCGGGTGCGTGAGGTTGGAGGCGCCATAATAGTTATAGCTATATTATACTCTAATCCAGGGGACAGATAAATGATTACCAAAATCCTAGACCCAAGTCTAAAATATCATCGTTATACGTGGAGTAGCCCTGGGTAAAGTAGCGTATACAATATGGATGTTCTCTCCAACGCAGAGTAGAGAAACCAAAGAAACTCTGCTTGCCAGCCATGGGGTATGCACAATCACAGTGTTTCGCTTGAGTAGGGGACGTTGTGATGCAGTTCCTTTGCTGGCAGGAGACGTACTTCCAACGGCACCATTCCGAAATCACGCTGATACGTAGGTGTCTCCGGGCCAATTTAGAGCTCCAACAGCCGCGTCTATTGCAATGGGACTGTAAAGAGTCGCAATGCGAGGTGAAGTGTGAGAGGAGGAAAGGCATGAAGAAGAAGGCGACGAGAGGGAAGGAGTGGAGGACAAGATGGTGGAACTGACAGGTTGACGATCGATATGCCTGCCATCATTGTGGTGGATATCTTGAGTTATGTTCTGAGTGCTCAAGGTATAAACAATCACACTATCCTGAGAGCAGTGAGAACTAATCTCGACCTTATCTTTATGAGTTTCTAGGGTAGATGGAATATAACAACTTATCCACAACTCACGGGGTATATATATCTGATGAAAATACTAATTGTCACAAGAATATTAGGCAAGTTAGTGGGGAAGTGACAGGAATATATAAGAAGAAAAAGTGAGAGTTATCTGTAATAAGATTATTAAGTAAAAAGTAAATGCCTTATTCACTTGCTCTTTCCATCTACTGCATTTGTTTGATACAGAACTATAAGACCATGTAATCTCTGGCAACTTGGCCCAGCTTTCCCCTTGTTGTATCTAAGTAAAATTGATCATATAGTAAATAAGAGCCTACCCCTCGATGGCAAAGCCCTGGTATAATCGCATTCATTGCCACATAGCATACTAACCGCTGGTACAGCATCTTGAGGCCATGCTCATGAATAGCCAAAGCCAGTATCACTATTCGTCTGTCGTTGAGATGAAGAACCCTCCGTTGTTGAAGTTGCGTGAGTGAAATCCGATAGTCTGTGGGCCGGGTCTGAAAATTCCGAATGTTTCGCCTGTCCTTCTGACTGGATTTCATCGTGGTGAATATTCGTAAGCGCAACCATTCTACCCAGAACTGCGAGTTCCAGCTTGAGCTTGATGCTGTACACCATCGACTTTAGCGGAACTTGGATGTAGTAGAAATTCAGATACTCAGTCACTAGTAGTGTGATATCCAGCATGATGATTACGACGTTTATAGAGATAAGCTCGTACATAATCATCTTCCGGCGATCTTGCTCTCCAGGGCAGAGCCGAATGAGTTTGGTGGTCTCCCAAATATAGAGGGAGGAAAGGAGTAGCTCCTGTACGCAAAACCCAGTCACCTGCAGTCTTTCTGTGACCTGGTATGCTCTATTCCAAACAGGTTGCTGTATGAATGCCGATCCAAATGTCGTAACTATCGTCAGCACGACGAGGATGGTTGAGTTGACTATAATGAGCCAGAGGATATAACGGAGACATCGTTCACGGTAGAAAACTAAATGCAGTCGAGAATATAGGATCAAGGACTGGCCAGGTACCATCGCAATAAAACCGATGTTTGATAGGATCAAGGCCAGGGAGAGTGGTCCGGCATTGAAAAAATGCAAAACCGATCCAATAGACGTAAAATTGACCCCAATCGCAGTGGATATGAGTATAGACCAGAAGTAGAGCCCGGAATAGCGGCGGAAGGTGAGGAAGATAAGGGTAGTGATTTCAATGACATTGTAGAGCGCGATAGACAGAAAAACAGCAACAATAATCTTCACATAGGTGCTGCTCCCTTCTAGACCAGTGACAAGTCCGAGGGGAAGCGAACTGATATCTGGCATGGGTGTCTAGCGATGACTCGGGGGTGTCGACAGGGATCTGGTCCGGAAAGACATGGCTTGGTGAATCATTCTATACGGGCTATTGAGTGAGCTTTGGACGACAGTAGACAGGGAAATATATGCAAACGTACCTCCAATGTAGGTATATGCCTTCGTCAGTGATTCTATATTTTATTGCGACTCGCTGTGTCAAGAACCGAACCACATATCACTGTTGTCATGATAGTAGTTTTTTTTTTTTAGCTATTCTCCAAGGCGAGACTAAGTAGATATACGGCGAGTCCAGCTAAGCCCCCTACGTACATTAATTGCCACTAAATTGAAGCCAATTAAAGCATTCTAGACTCCAGTCCTGGGCCAAGCCAAGCTCAGTTGTCTTGGATTCCTCTGGGGTTTAACTTTTGGAGACAACTGGATGGGCGAATAGACAAACAGGACGTCAAACAGGGTTCCATAACCCATGGGATTCTGGAAAATAGACTCATAAAAGTTGCATTAGGCTTCGCGATGAGCCAAAATAACCTGAATATATGTTTGATAGCCAACGACCGGGACCCCGAGATGTTGATGCTACTCTACAGGAGAACAACGAGTGAACGGGATGGACAGAACGGAGCACTAACACCCGATCAAATTTTGCAATGACTATTAAAGGATCTAGTCAGAAAAAGGAGACCAATGGCGTATTCTGAGTTTGAACTTAAGGTTGAGTTTGAGTTTTCTGGATAGACCCCGAGTCTTGGCCTGCGGGGTTTCTTCAGCTCACGTCGCCGGTTCTGTAATTCCCACGTTCAACCAACACGGCCTTATTGCAAATCGATCTTAAATCCCATCCGTGAATTCCCATCCGTGAATTCCCACCCGTGGATTGACAACTGCAAAACCTTCTAATCCAGATTTCCAATTGGCCATTGTGCACACATCATGGGCTTCTCGAGCTCTAGTTCTTAATTGGACGATCAAGGAGCTCTGATTTCCAGTCGTTACGCACATAGAATGATCAAAAGGGCGATACTCAAGGAATTTCGTAGACCAGCCACCAGTGGTGTATGTAACCATAGCAAGTACGTTTGTGTTCTGCGTAAAAGAAAAGCACTTTGCTCGGCACTGGTACCAAACGTGGATGCGAGCTCGATCTGGGCGTTCTCATCTCATAATAAGGCCCACCTCAAGAAGATCCGCAACTGAGTTATATTCCTGATCTTCGATTTAAGAAGATTTGTTCACTTGAAGCCATATCGATCCAGGAACTAGTACTCGCATTACCAAGGAGAGTGATTAACGCAATAACTGTCTCTGCTGGCCAGTCATACTCGGATACTGAGTGGACTCTCCGAGCTCCGGAATAGGCGATAATGCTTCAGGTCATAGGTCTTCAATATACAGTCGAGGAATGCCATTTGCGTGAAGGTCAGTCAGGAGCTGGCGATAGATTGACAGTGGTAGTAAGAAAGCAGATTCTGTGATGTTCAATAACAGAGTCCTCGTAGAATTGATTCTTCGGGATTCAATTACTAAATACAAGAGAAATATCGGCTTTCCTTTTTCTTTTTTCCTCTCTTGAGTAGTAGGAAGGGTACCTAGAAAAAGTCTTTTTCTCACTGAGACTTGGACCCAAGATTTGCACAACAAATGCAGTAGAATCCCTGAATTTGACTACAATCTGACTCAATTCAGCTGGATGCAAATAGACCTGCAATGTCAACATCTGAACACCGTCGCTTCGTGGAATTCAATTTCCCATCATCACAATTAGAGCAGTCTTTAGCTACAGAATTAATTCTCAAAAGTATTGTTCCTAGAGAGGTGATCGCGTGAGATACAGGAATTCAGTAATCGACAGTTGCGATAGTCAACACTACAGGAGAATGCTTCTGTTGCTACTTCACCTCTAGAATTACTAGGTATCTAGTAGTACCTAGCTACCCTTTTTCTATATTCACTTGAAAGACGATAGTTAAGCAGTTATTATGTTATGGTCGTCGCCAACTATGTCTCGTGCTGGACGAGGCAGTCAATTACCAGTGAATGCCTACCTAGTTTGCAGTCCTACATGGTCGACATAAATGACGTAAATAGATCATTCTTGCCACCTAATGCTCAGGAAGCTATTCCTGTCCCTGGCTGTCAGCTTCTAGACGCAAGACATTACGCATCTGAAACTCTTGCCTTAATCTCACATAAGATGTTGTAATCCAAAGGCATCTGGTGCAAGGAGATTATTCGGTGATCTCCCGGAGGACGGCACTGTTATGCCGCTTTGATTATGTGATATTATGCAACAAACCTTCTGAATAGGCCAATTATATCCCAGGATAGCTGGTTGCGGTGTGGCATTTTCTCTTCTTACTCAGCAATTCAACTTTGCCACTGTTTAAAAATGTGATTTTCAATGCCAACAGTGAATAGATATTTGTGCTCGTCTAAATGGACCCAAAAGACCCTATGAAGCTCGAATGCCCTGTGGTGGCGCTAGGAAAAATGCGGTCTGTGATAAGTTTAAAATAACGCAGGTCCGGAGATATGTAGGTCTTTTCTCGGCCCAAGTCGGCATCATCCTATAAGATTTTTCTGATCAAGCCTGTATATATAAGGTGCGAAATATCATCAATGAGTTGCATATATACGCTTCCCAGAGATCTGAAACAGTATTCACGGCCCTCAGTTTTATACAAGGTGCGTATTTCCTTCATGGGTGTCACGATACCGAGGGCATGATACTGACGGCCTCTAGATATACTCTACACAATGAGCGAAGTATCATTATTAGATCTGAAAGAGCGGGAGAACAGTCTTCAAAGCAAGACTTCTACATTATCCAAACTAAAGAAGCGATTGCTTGACATCAAGCGAGAATGGGGCCCGTTACTCCCCGCCAAAGAACATTGGGATGACGAGTACAACTTCCCTCCTGGACGATATGCAGGCCAAGGAATAGAGCCGAGGTGAGGAAATAATCATATCCATACATTGTGCTCTACTAACTATTACGAAGATCTTCCAGTAGATGTTAAATACATTCTATGCCATGCTGGAAGTTTGTCTTTAGGCCTCGCAAACGATCATACGATTCACACAATATCAGCTCTACACAGCCTTACAATCGGCTTCTCTGCTGGCTATCAGAGTCGCGCACAACCACATGGCTTTTTACGACACCACACAATGACCTGGGTTTCATTTATTTAGTACTAGCGAATACCTTGGGATATAGATTTTATTGCATATAGACAACAATATTAGCGAATTCATAATCACCTCACCTTGTTCATCTAATGGAACGCTCAAAGTACTTGAAAGCTTAGTGGTATCGGCAACCATGCAATATTTTCTTGAGCCAACATAAACATGCTAAAAACGTGTGAGATATCCCTGCCCAATTATTTGGCCAACTCACCTGAGGCTCTTGCAAAGAATGACGTTCAATGTGGGTGCCATCAAGTACACTTATAACAGCCCTATTCCACCCAGGTTTGATCTCAATGGAGGAATTGTCTAATGCTCCCCCGGGGTGTGTCAATTCTTAAACCTTCGGAAATTCACTTCCCTGATACAGACACGGCTAATCCTTGGTGGTACGTGCTATTCGCAGGGGAATAAGCGTGTGATGTTGAAAAGAAGCAGGTACCTGGAGTGTACATAGTACTAGGACCTATGTAACAGGTACTGTTAGGACCTTCTATGGAAGGAGCAAAGGGCTGGGATTTTTACACATCTACTACCTCAATTATATCAGTAGAAAGTTGACAACAACATATATCCCCTACCATGAATTGGACTCTTCATTATCCTACCTAGGTACTTGTTGATATTGGTTTTAGTTGAAGTTTGGACTTGCGAGTCCTCAGCACCTCCACTGCTACCATCACAGCTTGATGATATCATTGGCTCAATATCCCGGAACTAGCCGTCAGGACCCGTAGATTCATAGTCGACCCGGGGGAAACTTTCACTCTCACATAGTAAGTATATGGGATTTGTGAAGTTCCTTCAGAGCTTACAGTGATTATTGCTGTCTTCCATAGAAAGGATGAAAGCTTTTTTCGTACTTGCCCCAAATGACGCCCAGAAGGGAAAAGGCAAGCCCTCGCTTAGTGCTACCATCCACGACTTCCAGGCAACTTGGACTCTGATACTTCCAAAATCGATGCTCATCACTGCCTCGAAGGTCACCTGGAATAGCTTCATCATTTACTACATCTCATTGTTTGTTACGGTGTATTGAATTCACCACAACATACATCCCATCTTCTTCTTTAGTCTTTCATACCAAGCGTTTTGCCTTTTCCTTGATCGAAAAAGGTCTCTCAATCCTACGCAGAACCACTGACTCCAGAGATAGTGTGGCCATTACAGCTATAGAGGCCCAAGTATTTCACTTACGATGGCGAAATGGTACCCAGAAAAAGCACAGGCCTCTTCCTGTGATTTACATAATAAACATGGATATGCTTAAAAACATTTTCCCACGACTGGTTGAGGCCGACGTTGATACTTATGACTGGTCTCCCAATATCGAGCCTTGTCTGTCTGACTTGGACCATAAGAGTAGGTAAATCCGATGCATTATTCCAATGATTGCAAATATATATCGCTAGATTGTATACTTGATGGACGCATGACGTCCCTTCACAGTGCCCCCAAGAATGAACCAGTCTCGCGAACTCGTTTGAATGCCATTTCCTTTAGCATCATACAATAGCTAACTTATGTGCGATTATTACAGGCATGCTGAAAAGGTTCCAATTGAAGACCCATATACCGAGTCTTGTAAGATACAACCACAGCTGGCAGAACCTAAATGGACACACCGACTACATGTTGTTTTATGGAGGACTTGAGATCATGGAGAGCAGCCTTGTTTGCATAGAAGCTAGGCGCGAAAATCATTATTACTGTGGGTAGGCCCAGTTACTAGCATACTTGAGTAAGTATATATGTCTTCCCTAAATTATATGAATATAATTCAGCTAAATGACTGCTGGGGCAGACATGGTGCACGAGGCTCGGAAGGCGGACTTCCAGAGGGAGTCAACCATATTTGGCATTCTCACAGATTCGAAAATATTTAGATTTTATATAATTGAGCATAATGATAAGGCAAGTGGCGTACCTATACTCTCGAATTCTAACCATATTAACTTATGGGATATACAGTGGACCTCTTCGCCATCCCTTGAGTGGCGTAGACCCGCACACCGCATTCAGATCATAGCTATAATCATAAAGATCATACGAGTATCTTCTGTCGTCTCCGGTGCAACTACAGTGGGAAAAGTGCCCAGCAGTCTGCACTATCAGGGGCGTTTTCAGCAGGGGAAATCTAGTCAAAAGTTGGCCAAAATCAACTAGCTTTTAGGATGTGATGATTTACACCAAGTGCATCCATGACATTTATGACTGATATTTGTTTCGACAATGAAATGAAGAGGTAGAACATCTATTCGCAGCTATCCCGACTACCTACAATATATGGCCACGCCTCATTATTGCACTTGAGTCTTTGATAGTTTGCCTTTTCTAATGTTGATTTGAAAGATTACGGCTCTAGTTGCGTTATGGATGCTAATATCATTCATTTATAAACGTACATAGCAAGTACCAGGAGTCCATGGGATGTTAATGCATTGTCTAATTATTGAATATCCTTCAGCGATGGGAGTTTTATTAGACTACATTATACTTGAGTCTCAACCTTATGACACGTTATAACATCTGTCATGCTTTCAATCTGCTACCAGGATATCGACATCTCACCTGCAAGGGACTAATATTAAGTAGACGTCTTACAAACTGGAGCAGAGCACGCACTGGGAATGTCACTACTTAAACAGGCTGTACATTCCTCGCGTCGATACTCTGACAACAAGATTGTTTATGTCCTCTTGATCATCATCTCAACATACAGCAAAGGATATGCAATAATGATGCGTAATCTCCAGTTTGCAGTTCTCTTCACTCTCTGCAGTGCACTGCACGAGTCTATCCCCATCTTCAGCTTCGACCAACTCTGGTCCCTACAGAACTCGCTATGGGAGCATTTCCTCTACCCCGCGAACCTCGAACAAATCAACGCGACAGAGACATCCGTATTCGCTGAAGACGTACTTCACCCCCTAATACCAGGAGTCTCAGTGCTACTAATAGTCATACATATGCTAACACAATCAAACATCACAGGTCCAAGGCCGCGTCGACATCACCCGGACATTCGACGGCCGCGAATTAAACAGCGAGTACATATTCGGCCTCTTCTCGGACCCTACCCATCTCAGTCTCATCGGGGTCCCCATCGCGTATAACATCACGCAGTTCGTGGCCGCGCAGAACGTCGTCTCCGCAACGACCGTCTTCACCTTCAACGCCACCTCCTTCAACATCATCGTCCCCGTCACCATCGACACGTGGGTTCTCTTCAACGCCGCGGGGAAGATCACGCAGTACGACGCCACGTTCCGGTGGTTCGACGGGCTGTTTGATACCTTGTCCCGTGCGGCGGGTGTCATGTTCAACGTCACGGAGACAGATACTGGCGAGATACAGACGCTCTTGACGGGGTTACTGGCTCAGGCGATCTGCCAGACGCATCAGGAGTATTGTCTTGGTGCGGACCGGCAGTATGAGAGTATGGAGGCTTGTGTGGACTTTCTGAGTCACGATGTGCGGTTTGGGAAGCCCGCTGAGCTGGGACGTAACACGCTCCTGTGTCGCGAGGTGCATGAGCATATGGTTCGGTATAGGCCTGCAGAGCATTGTCCGCATATTGGGCCTACGGGTGGTGGTTATTGTGTTGATGATGAGGGTTACGAGCAGGTCGTCTTGCAGCGGTACTTTGAGCAGTCGTTTATTCCGTATGGGTATGGGGGTGATAATATATGGATGGCGCCAGATGCTTCGGAATAGGATAACAGCTATCATTCTTTATCTAGAGCTTCATATTCCATCAGGGCTATTGATGCCGCTAACCGATCCCAGACTTGCATATCAACTGAACGAATAATATATCTCTAGCTTGCAGGCAGAACGTCACGCAGTCCACGTCCCATATTGCGTTTCCCGGCCGAGAACTGCGCGAGATGTAATTGGAGAAGGAAGATTTGATGCTCGTCGTGCGGAGAATAGTTGTAATTATCCAAGTTCTCTGAGCCAAAGAAAAGCAGCAGAATCGTGGGATTGCGTGCTCTGCGGATGCGATGGCGCGCATCCAATACAACTCCATTGCCAGTAGAGCCAGACATAAAGCTGCGGCGACGTCGTCGGATCGAGGAGATAATTATTTTACTATTATCGATTACTCTCTGTAGGTTCTGCAGTACCTAGGTAGTAGGACAGCCAAAATGGCAGACCAAAATGCAACGCCCAAGAAACAACTCATCCTCAACGCCTTCGTGATGAACACTCCATCGCACATGTCGCCCGGTCAATGGCGCAACCCCCGAAACAAAACAACCCAGTACAAGAAACTCTCCTTCTGGACGGATCTGGCACAGCTCCTCGACAACGCAGGCTTCCACGCCATGTTCATCGCCGACACCCTGGGTCCCTACGACGTATACAAGGGCCCCGCGAACGTCGTGCCCGCACTCGCCTCGGGCGCCCAGTACCCCGTCAACGACCCCATGTATCTGGTGCCCGCGATGGCCGCTAGAACCAAGAACCTGATCTTCGGCGTTACGGCGAGCACCACCTACGAACAGCCCTACTCGCTTGCGCGGCGGTTGTCGACGGTAGACCATCTCAGCGACGGACGCATCGCCTGGAACATCGTCACCTCGTATCTGGACAGCGCCGCGCGGAACCACGGGCTGGACGAGCAGATCCCGCATGATGAGCGGTACGCGCGCGCGCATGAGTACATGGAGGTGCTTTATAAACTGTGGGAGGGCAGTTTCCGCGATGACGCTGTAGTCGAGGACCGCGAGACGGGGGTTTACATTGCCAGCGACGCGGTGCGGCAGATCCATCACCAGGGAAAGTATTTCAAGGTTCCTGGCCCGCATTTCTGTGAGCCGTCGCCGCAGCGCACGCCGTTCCTGTTTCAGGCTGGTATTTCGCAGGCCGGAAATGGCTTTGGCGGGAAACATGGAGAGGCTATCTTTGTTGGTGGTCAGACTCCGGAGGGCGTGCGTGCGACGGTTGAGAATATTCGCAAGGTTGCTGCCAGTGAGGGCCGCGATCCGAACCATATCAAGGTTATTGTTGGGATTACGGTTATCGTTGCCCCCACGGATGAAGAGGCCTATGCTAAGCGAGATGAGTATCTCAAGTATGCAGACCATGAGGGTGTGCTGGCGCTCTTCGGTGGGTGGACAGGCATCGATCTGGCCGGCTATCCTGACGACGAGGACTTCCGCTTCAGCGACTCGACGCCCGTCCGCTCGATGATCCAGCGATGGGCAACTACAGTTCCAGGCACGGATAACCTCCCCTGGACCAAGCGCAGAGTCGTGGAATTCTTGAGTGTTGGTGGTATCCAGACCAAGATCATCGGGAGTGCCAGCACTGTCGCGGACGAACTGGAGCGATGGGCGGACATTTCAGGCGTCGATGGCTTCAACTTGGCACATATCACTAACCCGGGCAGTTTCGAGGATATTGCGGAATATCTCCTGCCAGAGCTGAGACGCAGGGGGCGATTCCGTAACGGCGTTGAGAAGGAGGGAGCCACAGCAAGAGAGGTGTTCTTGGGGACGAACAGGCTTCCAGAGGACCATCCAGGGAGCAAATACAAGTGGTATGCGGGGGAGAAGGTGCCCAAATATCAGCTCGAGGAAGAGTCTGCGCAGTAGTTTGCATCCTACAAGACGGATGGACATGATAGATAAATCGTGGCAACAATAATATATATACAGGCAGGTAGAATCAGTGGCTATCTGATTTCGCCCGTGCAATAGCAATACCCAAGATCAACAAGCATATAATCGCAACTATAAACGTCAACGACACCAAAGCACAGCAATAGTGCTGGTATCGGCGATTCTGCTGCCGTTCCAGCAGTCGATCGCAGGCTTCGCAGTGGACATGAGGCTGGGAGGATCGCACGAGAGGAATATCGCCCTGGGATTCGGCGTCTAAATACCCATGTTGGTGTGGTGTAGTGTTCTGATCGAGATCGTTCTGGGGGAGAGACGAGTACTGATGAACAGGCAGGTTAGAATCTGAAAGTGACGTTCATGATGGAAATATTGATGGAACATACGCCAGTCGAGGGGTTCGACGGTGGTCGTTGGCTGCTGCTGGAGTCCAGTTCTTCGTATGGAGGCGCTGAGTCGGTCATCTTTGTAGAGCCAGTCATTGTGTTTCCAGCAACTATAGTCTCGAAATACTAGTATTTATCTCATGTCAGAAGTGTAGGTTCGATGAACGTGTTGTCAATAAATAAGCTCTGAATTGCTGCTGCCTGGAGGCGGAGGGCTGAGGCTCGTATTCGCCCTCTTATTTCATTCTTCATCCTTCTCCTTCGTCTTACTGCGATCAATGCCGCTGAGGAAATACTAGAATACGAGGACTACTGAAACTTGCAACTCTACTGCTATCATCGTACCAGTTGAGGTCTGGTCCAAGAAACACTGAACAACGACCTACACTACAGGAGTAGACAAGAGGTTCCTCCTGCTCTTCACATTTGCAGGCTATCAGAGCGGAGGTCGCTGATCAAGTTCTTCCCGGCTTACGCTTCGTTTGCCGACGGTGCATCTGCACGGAATGCGGATTGGCTTCTGTCTACCCATAGAGAATCCTTTATAGCAGGTCTGATAAGAGTCGGGGACTGCGAGGTGAGCATCGTGTTCCAATCAAGACGGGGATGTTATGCATTGCTCTGGATTTGGAGTTACTGGTAGGTTATCATATTTTCTCTACTCCTATAGTGTATCCATCGATTACTATTCTACTCTCTGTAGTATTATACCACCACTATACGAATGACAGGTCGGACGAGGAACCCATACTATACGGAAACAAGCGGAATTGGAACACAAACATCGAAGAATAAGCCCTTTTCATGCAGTTTACATGAAACCGCTTACAAGCACTTCTCACTGACTGGAGGAACCGAGTAGTCGCCACTCAGCTGGCCACAAGTTCTTTGTTCCCCGACGTCCAATGCAGAATCGAATCGGCCGCAGGGGTGGTATAAGACTATCGAGAATCATCTCCGCAGCGTAATCAGGTCTCTGCACTGCAGAATCCATGGCGAATGAGCTTGTCGTAGCCAGAGTAGTTCCTTGGATGGATGCACCTAATGCATCTATCAAGATGTGGAGAGCTGGAACATGCCCGGTAACGCTGTTC
This sequence comes from Aspergillus funiculosus, assembly GCA_027569145.1. Taxonomy (NCBI): domain Eukaryota; kingdom Fungi; phylum Ascomycota; class Eurotiomycetes; order Eurotiales; family Aspergillaceae; genus Aspergillus; species Aspergillus funiculosus. The sequence goes on from JAPDEN010000023.1 coordinate 66,833, forward strand.
GCTCGCATCACTCACTATCTGGAAACAAATCCCAACCCCAGAGAACTACTCATAAGTATTGCATCCTGTTCTCTACCCTGGTGATAACAACAGTGTGAGGAACATGTCTCCTCTATTCACCCCAATCCAAGAGACATCCGAGATGGATGGAATATGGGTGAATTCAACACCGGTAGATCTGACCATAAACCAGCTCCCAGGCTGTTTCACCTCCCTCCCAGTGCGCGTCCACAAGCGCGACGACATGGCAAATGCCCACTCACTGGCCGCTATCCAGGATTGGGCCTCAGCTCTGGGAAGTGACGCAGACATCAAAATCGGACAGACCTTCTCTCCCGTCGGGAATGTATCCAGCTTCATTTGGGCGGAGAGCTCAGTGGAAAAGCTTCCGGTTCTCGCATGGACGATGCAGGCTGCCTACATCTACGATGGTATGTCGAGTCGAGTCGACGCTGCCCACTGTCGAAGCTAACCGGATATCAAGACGTGACAGAAACCGAAGCACCCCAGGTGGAGGGGACATCAGACCGAAAAAGCACCATGAAACGCCTTCTGTCGCAGAGAGTCTTCAATTCCCCAGAGATGGACACAGAAGCTGGAACGCTATTCACTAGATCGTTCAAATCATGGGCCGACGAAGGACACGTCCCCCAGGCAAAGAACCTGGATACATTCGACAACTACATCGCCTTTCGGTTGGACAACAGTGGTGTAAAGTACGTTTTACTATAATACTGACATTGGAGACAGGACAGCTGCTGATATCCTTAGATGTTTCTGGGACTGGATTGTGTTCTCCAGCGATTACACTCTGACACCAGCAGAATGGGACTCTGTCAGCGACACGCTGGAAATCGCCAGCACAGTATACATCCTGACGAATGACTATTTTAGCTGGCATCGCGAGTGCTACTACGAGTGCGAAAACGTGGTGAATGTCATTGATGTGTATATGAGGACGGAGGGTCTGTCAGAGGACGATTCTCGACGGAAGACGAAGCAGGGCATCCTCCGCTACGAACAGATCTATCTCGAGGCTCTTTCCAATATTATGGGAGAGGATAGCATATCCAAGCATGTCAAGAGGTTCCTACAATCGGTAGCGGTCAGTTTGGGAGGCTATCACTACTGGGCGTCGGCCTGTCTGCGGTTCAACTTCTGGAAGTATCCGGGTTTGTCGCCAGATCAGACTTTCATGTACTGAGTTCCCTACAACTACTATTATTGTGATTAATGGTACCATAAGTATGCTTACGCGAAGGAAGGCCCTGAGATACAGTAGTACATTAATTGTGGAATCCTTACAGTTTAGAGCGCGCCTTTGGTGGAGTGATCAAGGCACGACCGTTGCTCAGAACCACCTGTTCGTTCTGGTTCTTAGTGACAAACCGAATCTCCTCAGCCCCGTTCACGATGTCACCCGTGCGCCACATCTCTGTAATGAGTTTGTCGCCGGGACGGACTGGAGAGGCAAACCGAGCCTGGAACTCTTTGAAGTTCTTGGGGTCGCTGTCGCCGAACGCCTCTAGCACGGCATGAGCGGTGGCATTCCAGCTGAACAATCCGTGGATTATGACACCGCCGAAGCCCATCTTCTGGCCTGGTTCAGGGGTCGCGTGGAGAGGGTTGTAGTCACCATTGAGACTAGAATTCAGTTAGCTGGATAGTCAGCTATGTGCATATTTCTCCGCACGTACCGGTACAACTGAGCGGTCTCTGTCGTAGTTTGGAAAGTATGAACGACATCGGGCTTTCTTCCTTCGGGTGGAGGATAATTGACAGTAGCAGGACCTGACCATCATTATACTGTTAGCCACCCATATTCTCCCAAACAAAGCAGGGAGGAATGAACCCTTTGGACCGCCCCAGTTCCCTTGACCAACGTAGAATCCGCTCCCGACAGCCTTTGAGTACACCTCGCCCGTCTGCGCATCGACAATCGACTGTTCTGTCTCGACTACAGTGCCTGGTTTCCCCTTATCGTAGACATCAATGACTTTGCTGCGGAGCTCGAACTTCCGCCCAGCGCTGGTTGCGGGGAGCGGTTTGAGAATGGTAATCTTGCGCTGACCATCCACTACACGGCGAGAGTCGAATTTAGGCACGCCTGGGATCGGGTTCCCCTTTTGGCGGGCGTAGAAGTCGGTTACTTCTTGGTCGGTGAGCTTAAATGCTGTCCGACGTTAGTGTCTGTGTTTATCACGCTCTAGGGTCAAGAAGGTTCCATACGGAGGATTACTGGATAGGTAGGGAAGACAGCGAAATTGGGATGTAGTTCCTGTTGAAACTTGTCAGATCCAGCGTTATTGAAGCGATGATGCCATCTCGTACGTAGAGAAAATGCAGCTCCTTGGAGGTCGCGCCGATGCTGTTTGCGAAGAGGAGGACATCGCGTGTGAGCCACGACACCTCCTGCGCCGGGAATTCGTATCCTACGCCTGGTCCTGACATTCTTCTGCTTCTGTAGATAGACTTAGGGAATAAAAATGACGAGAGAGGCGAGTTGCAGGCTGACTTTAAAGATGCGGAGACGTGAAGCTGACAGCCGAGGCACTGCAGACACCACAGCAGCCGAGTTTACCGAATGCTCTCAGTATCTATGCATCTACTCGGAGATCGATATTAAGTCTGCAGTTGACGATAGAAAGTATATCAAATCCTGAGATAGCATAAAATACAGGCGTCAGCGACACTCGCGAAGCTGAGACAGACGTGCGGGAATAAAGGTTTATCCGCAGCATCTCTCACCAATCTTTCTCTTCGTCTCTTCGTCTCTTCGTCTCTTCGTCTCTTCGTCTCTTCGTCTCTTCGCTATTCTTCATCCTCATCAAGCAATGCAGTCTATTTCATCCAAAGGGATGCTATGCCTGCAACTAAAGTGTCACGCAGGAGCCACGCAAAGTCCAGGAATGGCTGTCGGGTTTGTAAACGCAGGAAGATCAAAGTGCGTCGCTTTACTGCCTCCGACGGTCAAGCATGATTAACGAAGCTAACGTGAAATCAGTGCGACGAGCAGCGTCCCTCCTGCCAGAACTGCTTAAAGCATGGGGCCGAGTGCATTTTCCCGCCCTGCGATGTAAAAGGACAGACTCCTTTCGCCTTCATCCAGCCCGCAGATCTCTCGCCTATGGGTGGGAGTCGAATTGATTTCGAACTCCTCCACCATTTCTCTGTATCTACTTGCTTCACTCTGTCTCCAGACCCGGCAGTGCGCAGCTTTTGGCAGGTCGATGCCCCGCAGCTGGCCTTCGCCAATGACCTGGTGTTCCACGCTCTTCTTGCTCTGTCTGCCCGTCATCTCGCCGAATGTAAAGCAGGCCAGAGGGACTACTATCTGTACTTTGCAGACCGCCATGAAACAACAGCTGCAAAGCTGGCCCTGCCGTTTGTCTCACACCTAGCGGCAGAAGATGCCATGCCAGTTTATGTATACTCTATTCTCATGCTCATGTCGTCTCTTGCACGCCCAAAGACGCCGGGGAATCTTTTCCTCGTGACTGAAACAGGGATACCCGATTGGCTTTTACTTCTGAGGCATGCTCGTAGAACGCTACAAGCTCTCCCCGAAGGGACTCTACCGGCTACCTTTAGCGGAATTTACTACCCAAAGGTCCAAATGGACACTTCGTGGGAAATCAAGTTTCCCGAGCCAAACGAGGCCTTGCGGAACCTCGACGCGAGCCTCATGGCTCGCGACGGTCAAGACGATAATACCCTGGTGACCTGGTCGCAGGCTCTGGTCGAACTACGACGAAGTCTCGGGTTCATGCTCAAGCCGGACGCGCTCTGTCCGGATACTCTGCAGGCAATCCTGGTGTGGTTGTCGTATGTCAGTCATGAATACTTTGAGCAGCTGCGAATGCGCCAGAAGGATGCCCTGTGCATATTTGCGTTCTTCTGTGTGCTGCTGCAGCGCCTTGAATGGAACTGGTGGGCTGATAAGTGGGCTGTCTTTCTCCTGTCGCAGGTTCACTCTCATCTTGATGACCGGCGAATTCTACTGATTCGGTGGCCGATGGCGGAGATTGGCTGGGTGAGTTAATATCTACAGGTGTATATATATTTTTTTTGGTCATGTCTAAGTAGAGTCGAGTCGGTTTTAATTATATCAGTACATCGTGTATAGCATTCGTGCGCGCTCTAGTTTCACCCATTTATATACATACCGCTTTGCAGCTGGCCCCAGGCATAGCCCAAGTAGGGACACTACGGTATTCAAGCTGAAGTCTCCGTACTCTGCAGCGACTCGTGTATCCTCGCTGGCACCTGCATTACAACAATTACTAGGTAGTAGCTCCACCAGACCGAACGCAAGACTCAATCAAAGAAGAAGGGAAAAAAAAAAAAAAACATATTCCAAAGATCTACAAAACTGACAACTAAGACCCCTCAACATGAACCCTCCGAATCTGCATCCCCCCCCGCCACCCAATCCACCCCTTCTCCCTCGGCCCCCTCATCAACCCAACACCCAAAGCAACAGCAATAAGCGCCAAACTCACCGTCCCCGAAATAACCCACCCGGCCTGCGCATAAACCCTATTCCCAACCGAGGTGCCCATCAACTGCCCGCAAAAGGCACCAACCATGTACCCGGTATTAACTCTGTTGCGCGCCTTTGGCGCAATCGTGTATATCGCCGCGCGGTTCGCGATCATGGTGGCCTGGAGGCCGAAATCAAGCAGACAGGCCTGCAGGATGGGTCCGGCGACGGTGAAGGTGCCCGTGTAGGTGCCGATGCTGATGCCGAGCATGGTGATGAGGAGGCTGATTGTGATGGAGAGCTGGGTGACGTATTTGTCGATGATGAGGCGGGAGTAGATCGGGTTGAAGATCATGGGGGTTAGGCCTGCGATGGAGAAGAGGCCGATGCGGAGGGTGGAGTAGTGGTATGGGGATCCGGAGAGGAGGAAGGTGAGTGTTGTCCAGAAGCTGGTGAAGGCTGATGAGCAGAGAAAGCCCATTAGGGTTGCCTGGGCGAGGACAGGGTGTTTGAAGTAGAGGCCGATGATGGAGGAGAGGATCTTGAAGTAGGAGATGTCGGTGTTGGTTGATGGGTAGTCGGGCATGAAGAGCCAGAGGAGGATGAAGATTAGGTATTGCAGGCCAAGGGAGAGCCAGTAGATGTTGCGCCAGTGGGAGTTTGCTGCGATGATTCCGGATAGCAGTCGGGCGAAGAGTAGACCCAGCACTAGACCTGACGATACGATTGAGATGGCTGTTGCGCGACGAGCTGGAGGAGTGAGGTCGCCGACGAGTGGGAGCATTATTTGCTACACTGCATCAGCCGCTGTTTAAATAAATATTGCGAGGACTTTGTACCTACCGGAGTAACTGTTGTGACGGATGTCAGGAAGCTCAAGGCCAAGAACGCATTGTACGAGTTGGTGAAGCACAGTCCGATCCACACTGTCGCGGTCAAGAAAGTCAGAAGCAGCACGAATGGTCTTCGTCTGACTATGTCACCAAGAGGGCAGATGAAAATCAACCCGGCCGCATAGCCAGCCTGAGAGCATGTGGGAATCAGCGACGCCCGCTCTTGGCTGACATTGAAGAAGTGCGCCAGAAGGTTGAGCAGCGGCTGGGCGTAGTAGAGGTTGGCAACTGTGAACGTGCCAGCAAAGGCGAACAGGCCATTCAAGAAGATATTGAACTTGGGCGGGTTTTCAGGACTCCAGCGACAATGAGGTGGTGTCCAGAGAAAGAGATCCACGAGGACTTTGGGCGATCTCCATCTGATTGTGCTGTTCGAGACTTCTTCATTATTGCCGGTGTTCTGGTGTCTTCGTTAGCTGCATAGAATAGTCTTCATTCCGCGAGAGTTCGTACCTGGTCCAGTTGCACACTGACAGCCTCTGGAGACGGACTTTCAAGGTCTCTGGGCTCCTCGGTCTTTTCCCCCATGCTTGTCAAGTACTTGACAGCACTCCAAATCTCTTTGCTGTTGTTGAGAAGCCGCGAACGAATAAAGCAACCTCTCCCTCATGGACGACCGAATTCCCGCACAACATTAAAATTTTATTGCACCGGTATGTTCCAGAAGGCATTAAGCGGGCATCTACTCTGTAGACAGCCTAGCGCTCATTATAAGGGCATGCCCAGAGCTTCTTCGGCTATCAAGGCAATCCCCCACTCTGCAGCAATGCTTACTGCTGACAGACACTGGCAGCTCGGACGATAATTAGTGCCCGTGTAACGACTAGTAAATTTCAGGCCCGATAAGCGCACCAACTGCCAGATTGCTGCGATTGCATCTGCTTGGCGAGAATCCATTGGCAAAAATGAAGCCATCATCGTCCGGCTGTGGACCGGTCACGTGAGGTGTCGCTCGCCGAAAACGGTATTTTTGCGTTGTCGGAAATCGAATCGAGTGTCGGGACAGTGACGCTTGAGTCAGATTTACTCTCCAAGATAGCGGAACTAATGCGTATTTAGTGATGCCTCTGATTCATGAAAGAGAAGCAACAAGAGAAGGGCCTGCACTGCGGATTCGGGCCGCTGCCCACGTGGGTCAAGAAGACGTGCGGAGATTGAGCGGGGTCCCGGACCCTGAGTTTACTCGCACAGGTCAGGTTATTTTAATTCCTTCAGGGCATATTCGTAGACTTGGAATATTGCAGGAACACCTTTGACAGACTTCAACGCTTTGCGACGTAGTGGGTGGTTGCGCATCGGGAAATTGAGCTCCTGCAGGCCCGATTCTCTAGCTGTGTAACAGACGAAAAAGGGCGTCAGTCTGACCAGTTTATGCTTCATCTTCCTTGGGTCTTCAAATTAATCTATAGAAATTGGTTTCTTTTCATGAATGGTGGATAGTAGCCTGTTTCGTGTGGAGAACTATACATCCTCAACCATTACTTGTGCCGACTTGCGAAATATATTTTAAAATCAACAAGTCACGAAGAAAATCCTTTTTATGTCCTCCGGACAATGAGCGTTGTACCTTGCAGGTGGTAGATGGCTATGACTTCTGTTATGATACAGCCCGAATGCTTTGAAACAGTACGGTTAAAGAGGTCCAAGGGTAAATATATACAAACGGTGGAAGACGCACGCGCCGCCGCTTAAAATGCAGTCCGAACGCTAAATCGGGAAGCACTGGAATTCGAATTATCGCCTCCCCACGCCCCAGTCACATTGACTCCCCCGATCGTGCGTACGCCCATCATATCCAGCACCGCCTGGCCGCGACGGATGAGATCAGCTCCCTCCCCAACTCGCTCTCTCCTCTCCGTCCCCAGCCGCCGGAACTGCTCGACCTCAGCCTCGCCCAGTATATCACCACCTACTCGCCCCTGCCACGCTGCTTCTCTGACCACGGGAGCCCACATCTCCGCTGCAGTGGCTTCATCGCAGCCACCCGCGTACACCTTTCTCTGGCCATCGGGACTCCGATTGTCCCCGACGATCCTCGAGGAGAACCATTCCGACCGGACAACCTCGTATCGACGCTCAAGAAACCAAATAACGGGCCACGTAATGATCCAGAGCTGCAGGATGACGCACACCCAGAAAACAAACGCGTTGTTGCGCAGTCTGTTGATCCAATGCGGCGAGTAGATGGTGACCACGCCGTTCGCAAGAGAAGGGGTAATGCTAACCTGGCCCTGATACCCCGTAGACCGGATATGGGATGCGAGCGACGTGCGCATGGGGGAGGCGTCGAAGCCGCTGAGGTTGCGACGGTAGGTGAATCTAGCGGCAGGGCCGCGATCAGCTTTGCGTCAAGTAACAAGTGGGGTAAAGTAATAAACCGGGACATACGACTTGACAGGTGAGGTATCGCTGCAAAACCGCTCACACCACCCTTTTACCCCGGGGATATCCTCTCCATTCTCGAGATCCATCAGCCTCTCCCCCTCGCCATTTTCGGTGTCGGGGAGCGCTATCCGACCGGGTCTCCCTGCGCGCGATCGCGATCGCCATCGTCCCCCGCGATATGCCTTTTGTCCGTCGTAGTCGCTCACTACCGTTGTGTAAGACCAGCGTTCGGAGGGGCCAGAGTGTTCATTAGAACCCCATTTTAGGAGTGTGCGGGTGAGGTCGATGCGGAAGTCAAAGTCGGTCACATTCTCGGTGGTAGTCTCCTTGCCATTCTTCTTCGACTCGCGGTGACAGCCGTTGACGACGAGACACGGTCGGGGAGGGAGTTGTGTTTGGCTGGTGATAAATCTCTCTAGGGTGAGGGGGTCGGACGAGAGGACCGGATCTAGGGTTACGACGCCGGAATGGCGTTGTTTCTGACGCACGCTGTGGTATGACTGGTGGCCGGGAATGAAGTAGGCTGCTTCTGAGAGGGATAGGGGGTTATTTTCGGTGTTGTTGATGATGTTGTTGTTGTCAGAAGCCACTTGGTCGTAGGCGGGCGGAAGATCGTCTAAAGGGGTTGAAGAGGAAGAGGAAAGGGGAAGAGAAACAGGGGGGGCATCTTGGATTTGTCCCATGGTCAGTTAGTTGTATGTAGTTTGGGAGTTGGAAGACTGGTGTCTAAGACTTCTTTATATTTTGAATGAGATTAGTTATAGCCTGGCCTAAGCCCCTGCCAAGTGTTGCGGTTGACGATTTCATTAGAGACGTTTCAGATCAGCGCACGCTAAAGACGGCCACATCAGCCGCATGTCCTACGCAGTTAAGTAACTACTAGTAGTTATATTAGAATTCTACTTATCAAATACAAATAACCCATACCAAGTTCCAACACTACAAAATAAAGCTGGCATTGTTATAGGAGAACCTCATAATCAAGTGTCTTGTTCGTCTGACCACGCCGGATGTTTGGCAATAAAGACATATCGCAGGCATCCGATATCCCTATACCCCCCCGCCCCCTTATTGTTACCTACAAGTAGGCAATATTAGCACGAGAATCAAGACACAAGCACCAAATAGCCTAGGCTGCGGGCCACTTACAGTTTTTCCAATCCTCCCATATTAATTGGGTGCAGTTCAACCCCGGAACAGGGTTGATAACGTTGAGACGTGGGCCTTCGCATCCGTATCTCCAATACACCCTGGAGGTAACAAAATAAGTGCCTCCAAGGTCGACGAAATCTTCCCACGCTCCTAGTGTTATGTTAGTGTTGCAATATGTGTAAGCCTGCTCTACATTGACCGTGTGTACGTCCGGGTGATGGAACTTGGTGAAGCATTGTTGGTCTCCAACTGGGATTGTACTCTGTGGCACTGTTGTAGTTTTCATGGTAGTTTGAGGGGGTTTCGTGGTTGTTGGAGGTTGTGTGGTTGTTGCAGGTTTCGTAGTTGTAGTAGTCTTTGGAGCTGTTGTGGCTGCTTTAGTTGTCGTCGTCGTAGGTTTCGCAGTTGTCGTAGTCGTTGTAATTCTCGTAGTTCTTGTACTCTTTATAGTTGTTTGGGTTGTCGTTGGTTTAGTAGTAGCTATAGTGGCTGTAGCAGCAGTAGCTGTTGTAGGTCTTGCTGTACCTGTAGCAGTTGTGGGTTTTACAGTAGTGGCAGTAGTTGTGGACGTTGTAACTCTCGTAGCCTTTGTAGTTGTCGTGGTCCTACTGGTGGTCGGCATAACAACGGGCTGAATAGTGGGTTGTGTATGTTCAGAGGTCGTCGGGTGCGGCGCAACCGTCGTAGCTGAAGTGGCTGTCGCTCGAGAAGTTGCTGCTGATATCCAAGAAATGCTGGGCTTACAGGCGCAATGGGTGGTGGTAGTCGTAAAACTCGTGATGCTCGTGGTTTTGCTGGCAACACCCGGGCCACATGTAGCTGTTGTCAATGTAGTGGATGGGGTGCAGGTTTGTGTTGTAATGGTAGAGCCACCAGAGACTGTTAGGCTTGGCTTGCAGTGGACTATCACCTGCACCACGGTGATGTTTTGTGAGCATGATGAAGTTGGCTTTGATGTTGTACTAGATGTCTTTGCAGTGGATATGGTAGTAGAGGTATGTGTCGTAGTAGGATTTGGCTTAGTCGTCGTCGTAGTCGTAGTCGTACTCTTAGTAGTCGTTGAAGGGCCGTTGTTAGGGGGACTTTTGGTCCCCCCAGGAAGATGGTTGAGGTATAGAGTCAGGTCGCTAGCAAGATTCTTAACATTCGTAACATTATCGACTTTGACATTCTCCGTAATATCATTGATTGCATGGTCAACACACGATAGTACGTCGACAGCAGACTGGACGATGTTACTGGGAACGTCAGAAACAGCCCCATTCTTCACGGAGGCACAGGCTGGGGGCTTTGGTGTTGAACGCCCCCCCAGATCTGAAATCAGCTTTCCAACACCCCTCTCAACGTTTTGCAGACGGGTCAGCGTATTGACCTTGAGCAGGACTGTACTCCCCTCCCATGATTGCAGAATCGGTATGAGGCCCGCGACATTGGAGGACACTGAAGATACACTCGGCGTTACTAGAAACGCAGCAAGAGTGGTTGTTATTGGTGGCAGACTGATTGGTGTTGCATGTGTCCCGGTTGGCATCAGGATGGGAACTATTTGCGTGGTGCCAGACTTGACAATAGTAGTCACAATGATGATGGGTTCAACTGCTGTGCCTTTTGTAGCGTCAGGAGGCGGCGGGACAGTGGTGGTACCGGGAGCATGTGGGATTGAGCTGGTAGTAGTATGCGTAACAGGCCTTTTTCCAGTTCCCGTGGCGGTGCTTGTAAGATGAAAGGGTGGGTTTGTGCTGGTAGATTGCGGAGGAGCCTTTGAACTTGTGATACTGTTAGTATGTGGAGGAGGTTGCGAAGTGGTAGTTCCAGAATGAGGAGCAGCACTGGTGGTACTAGTAGAGTGACTGGACGTAGGATGAAGGGGAATGCCACCAGCAGTGTTTGTATGCGTTGCGAACTGCGTAGGATGGAAAGTAGTTCCAGAAATGACTGTGATGGCCTCACCACCAAGAGGTGTAACGATGACAGTCATATGCGTATTAATGGTGATTTTTGGATCAGCCGTGGGATGGTCTGCTGGATTTGCTCGAGCCTCAAGGATTGACAGTGTCGTGGGCAAAGAGAGACCATCGTCATGGATGGACGCAGTAGGGCTGCTATCCAAAAGACTGGTAGCAGAGATACTGGATGTCTCGTTCCAAATAGCTGCTGCTGAGACATAGTGGGCAATGCAAATCAAGAGGAGGAATGCCATTTCACTAGGAGCAGCCTGGTATATCGCATTGGGAAGTTGCTATAAAGCACAGAAATTGGCACATGGAACACAACAGTGTCTCTGGAACTGGGATATTGGCGTATGGGTTGGGCAGTTGCTTTATTTATAATTGCATGAACCCGCGGATAAGTAGGGTTGAGTAGTTCGTAGACGTATTGAGGCTATTCTTGGTTCAAGCCGTGTACTGCAATTGTTTCGCGACAATCCTCTGTCCTTTGGGAAGCAGGGATGTTTGCATGCGAGTCCAGAAAGAAATGGCGACAGGAAAAACATGAATGAAAGTTATCCAAGCTGTCCTCGAGTTTCTCACGCCTTACAGGGCAACTCAACTATACTATTACAACATGAGACCTAGATCCAACCTGTAATTGCGCCTTAGCAGCTGTGGAATGCAGACATGGCCTTTACAGATAGGAAATCTCACAAAGCTGATCAAACTACCTTGACGCTTATACCGTGGTAAACCAGTTATATTGATTGAAGTTATGCCACGCCCTGACGATCAGATCAAGGGTTCAACTTCTTTCAACTGCCTGCAGGGTTCATGTATCCGTGCACCAAAGGCCTACATTGCCAGTGCTGCAGGAGAACTCTTTACAGAAAGAATAATTCTAAAAGAAACTCCTCGTCGTGACACAGCGTTCCTCATGTTCTCAAGGAAGCCAATCATGTACCTGTTATGCAAGTCCATTGTCCTGTACGCCACCGATCTAACAAGTACTAGTAGGGAGGAGTAGAAAGAAACCAAATGCATGCAGTAGTTGAGTCTTTCAAGGCGATACCGCCTCAATGAATCTCTCGATTCCATTGTGAAACCTGCTGTTTCATCATCCTTTGCTGTTGGTCTGTTGTTCTTTCAACACGCAGGTCCTGATACACGGTCGACATTAACAATGATGAGCCTGCCCAGCCAAGTTAATTTTAATCCGCGAGATACCTGTATTGAGGTCAAGTCCTCGTGAGTGAAGTACGCTGTAGACAGAAGGAATACCAGTGATCGAGTTCAAGAAACATATCGACAGAAAATACCTAAGTATCCTACTAGTGGTAGTACTAGTAGTGGGTATATCTGAAGTCCCCAGTCGAGTAAGATAGCAAAATACACAGAGGCAGGAATATAGCATTAGCAGTCTAATCCAAACTCTGAAATGAACCAGTTTCATCTCCATATCCAAGAGCTCCACAGCTCGAAACACGTCTATTCAGATTCCACCGTCTGGGCTATACGAGCGTCTCTCTCGACTTTCCTGTCGCCCAAGGATACTCCAATCTCTTTAATTACCAGCCACGCAGGGAACAGAGCGATACCCCACAAGCCAAAGTTGAGGTAGACACTTCCAACCGACGCCATGATGTTGACACCACTCAGCCCGTACTATCAAGGTTAGAACCGGATTTGCAGCTTATGCAGGGATTGAGTGAAAGGAACTCACAGAAACCGCTTGAGAGGCAGACTCCATGCCGCGGAGCAAGCTGGAAATCCGAACGACTTCCTCCTCTGTTTCCGCCAGATTACCGACGACAAAGTACCTATCTCTAGTATTAGCGTGCCGATATGATAGAAGGATGTGGAAAGAGGGCGGCATACAAAAACATATAATTGAGTTGGAACCCAACAACCCAGAAGAGGTAGAGGGTAAATCCTCGGCCGTAGCCCGCATCAGCCCAGTCATAAGTAGGCTTTGTCCTGTGGAATTCCGTCACAATAATCGTTCCCCAGAGCCACCAGGCGCCCTGCAGCCCGAGGATGAAAATGAAAGCTCCGCGGCTGCGCAGCTTGAGAGTGAGCTTCTTGTTGTCGAGGAACGCTCCCAGGAGATTTCCCGCAATCAGGGCCATGATGCCCGAGACGAAGGAGCCGAGCGCGCGAGACCGCACCGAGAACCACAGCGAGTTGAACGTAAACATGACGGCTTCACCAAAGGTCGCCTGCCAGATCAATGGGGTGATGAGGAGGAATTTCCTGCTCACCAGGAGCTTGGACATTGCCTTTAGCTCATACCAAATGGTGTGGTTGATGTTTAGGCGCACTGGGAGCCCGTCTGTCCGCTGCACGCGAGATGGCTGGGTGAGCAGCAGTCCGACAAAGGGACTGAGTGCCTGCAGCGTAATGAAGACGTAGTACACCACGTATGAGACGCTACCAGCTGTAGAACGGTGGGCGTTGACACCGAGGTTGATGGCGCCGCCAATAATCTGTCCTCCCACGCGGAAACTAAGCCAGAAACCGATGAACCTGCCCTGGTTATGAGGCTCAGGATACGCAAGGGCAATGGCCGTCTCGGCCATCCAGAAGATTCCTGCAGAGAGACCGCAGAGGGCGGCGCCGAAGAGAGTGAGCCAGTCACTGTCGTAGCGTACTTGGGTGTAGATGCCAGCTGCGTACGGCGCGTAGCCCATTGTACCCAAGATAAGGGTCCATTTGATCCCGATATAACGGACAATGACACTACCGAAGAAGCAGGACAGAACCATGAGACAGAATGTGAGGGCATTGGCTGTGTTCACCACATATGGTTTCGCGGCACCGCCACCACCCAGGGAGTTCATGGCACCCCAGATCCCTGGTGCGAGAAAGTTGCACATGCCCAGAATTAGGGCATTGTAGAAGGTCGACCGATACCATTTTACTATGTAGGTTGACGATACGTTAGGATTGTACGAATAATGTCCGATGCTGGTGAGCCATGCATACCTGGATACTTCTTTGGCGCAACGACAGAGCTGTCGGCGACTTCCTCGTCCGTTGGACGCACTTCCTTCTCCTTGGACATGTCGAAATTGACAAATGCTTTCTAGATAGCTTGTAGTCTCTGTACTGCTGAATCTGGAGCTCTGTTTTACACAGATAAACCCCTAATATTCAGCGAGTGCGATATCACAAATATATACTCCCCTCCCAGACGAAGCGGTCCGGCACTTGGGATATACCGCATTAGGGCGCCTAGAGTCGATCAATTGCGCGATAAGCTTGTCCAAAACCTAAAGCTACAATCGCTCTCCCGTTTTCCTTTTCTGTTTCTCCTTTTCCCCTCACGTCTGACAGGCGCTGTTTCTCGGCGGTAATGTTGCAGTTCCCGCTGATGATTACGTGCTCGCACGGCATTGTGGCGACGCTCACATCAGGGATAACCAGTAGAGAAGGTCGACATCTCGGTCGAGAAGCTACAGGCTGCAGAATCGAGAGGCAATGAAATGAAAAATACAAGCTTACTCTTTGAGGAAGTAAACTGACTCGAGTCCACGTTGTCTACGTTGCACTGTCGGGGAAGCTGACAGGAAGCTGACAGGGAGATGAAAGAAAGAAACAAGCAAACTAACATCATCATTATCAATGCCCTAACTAAGTCCCTAGGTCATGCCAGTGTTCATCGCACATTACTAACATAATAATCCCATCCGTGGCCGAGGTTCTAGTCTCGGTCGTCCGGGTGGAAGACCAGAGCACGTATTTCAATGCTCTCTCTCGGTGCCTCGCCCTCTGTGGCGGGATTCGCAAAGGCAGAGTGCGGGACTCTCCTCGCCCGTCCATCAGTCTTGGAATCGAAGCATTTGATTAGAGTGACAAGATCCGGCGTCTGGCCATAGCGGTAGTACCACTTGAACGCCGGATTCGGACGCACACCCAAAGTCTCGCCCTCGCGGTCGGGGTATATCAACTTGATGGGTACGAGATCGCTGTCTGGCACAGAGTGTGCATCGGCCACAGTGAGAGGGTCCTTGAGGATGGTCTTGATGGGTCGCCAGACATTGATGATCTGGTAGCGGCCCTTGAGAAGCTCCTCGGCCTCCTCTGGGAGATGGTGAGAGACACGGTTCTTCGAAGCCCTGTAGGACTGGTCGATGTGCACGCGCTTGACCGGCCCACGGAGCTCGTCAGGGGATACTATTTGGTCTTTTGGATGGCGACGGATAGTGTGGTCGAAGATAAGCACGCGAGAGGCTCCAGTTCTATCTAGGTCAGTATACAATCATAGCGGGACATCATCAGCTGGAGACATACGCGTCCTTCAACAACTGTTCAGTCTCAGGATAATACACCCGCTGGATCTGCTCATCGTCGAGAAAGTCCTTCTCCACGCTGGTGTGGTAGTAAAACTGGAATCCATTGCCGTCGAGGGTATAGTCAAGTTCGTGGCCGGTGACGTCGTGGATAGTGACATCCAGCGAGGTTGTGGGCTGTTTTCTATAGCTATCTGGCTTTCCAACGTAGTTTGGAATAGGAGGGGAGCCATCCTCGTTGTCCTTGAAGAAGTTCAGTGACGTCTGGACGTGATGTGGCTTGTCTGACTGTGTTTGGAGGGTGGATTTGGTGGTTAAGGGAGAGGCCTCATGGCTGGTCGGGAGCTGTACTGCTGCAGACGCCATTTTAATCACTTTCCAGGAAAGCCGAATCTCAAGGGATGATAATGATATTGTCCTAAGCAGGGTGAAGATGCACTACTGTCATGGCATAATCCTTGCTCGTTGTCGACTCGAACCTGGAGGTTATATACTCTATACCAGTTGCGGGGTTGACGCTCAATTTGTCAGAATCAGCACGCAATCGCGCCCTGTCATACTCCAAGTGCAATGCTGATAAATACAACCCTTGAATAACTAACTAACTACCTAGGTAACTATTGGATGTGATGATGTATTGGATATGATGATGCCTTCACTGTCGCGAGTCTCGTCTTCTGCAGGACGCAGATGAAGACGTCCTTCTCGGACTCGGAGGGTCGGATTTCTAATCGATGGTGAGATTCTCCTGATGATTTCAACGCTACGTAACTCGCCATATGCGAGGATGATGATGATGATTAAACGCAGTTCAGGATTGCAATATCCCAGTATTCGTGTGTATTCATTCAGTACTGCCCGTATAACAGTCTATGCCAGATCCCAGATTAATCGCACCCGCTCTACCAAATAACATGTGGAAAAACATAAAAGTAACTGTTGAAAGTCGAAGTCGTAGCAATATCAAACATCAATTTCTTCCCTGCGACCGAACCAGTTTCGTAATTGTAGTGCCGTCATCCAGCACCTTCTCCTCCTCCTCCAGTCTATATCCTCCCCAGCGTGGGAGCAGCACCGTCCACACATACCAGTAGAGAACCCCAAACACGATCCTAAAAACATTAGTATAGAACCCTTGAACCCACAGCAACAAAACTCACACTGAGGTCCCCACTATAGCGTAGGTCGCATAGAAGAAATCCACATCCCCCTTATACTCCGGAGGCGGAATAAACGGCGCCGCAAGCAAAGCCAGACACACCACGATCCGCAGCCAAACAGCCGGTAACCAGGCCTTGAACGGGCGCGGGAGATCCGGCTCGCGATATCGAAGCAGTAATAGTCCAAGCGTAATTGCCAGCGCGAAGATCTGGCCGGGATATCCCTCCACGTCGAGGATGAAGTTATACACATCGCCCTGGGGTGGGAGGGTGATCACCAGGATCGACGGGACGTAATGCACGATCAGGCCCCAGAAGGGGGAATTAAAGGGCTTCGAGGAGGATAGTGTATGGCCCCATGGAAGGAATCCTTGTCGGGCGATCTCTTGGTTGACACGGGCCTGGTTTGGTATCAGCGGGATGTATAACAGAGACAAATGAGGCTACGGGGAAGGATATACCAAGGCGAATGTGACCACCATCACGTTTCCGGCAGCGGATATTGCTATAGCAAGAGGGAATAGAACTCCCCCAACGCGGGGCCCGAATAGTCTCTCGAATAGTAGAGCGCCGACCAGCTCTCCACTTTGTTTGATCTCGTCGAGCGGCACGACCAGAAAGTAGGATGCGTTGGCGAGCAGGTATAGAGCGGCTGCGGTCAGGAGAGCAGCCGGACAGACACTCTTGAGCGTGCGGATGGGATCGCGCACCTCGTTAAGGACATTGTTCGCGTTACTGAGTCCCGCGTAGGAATAGAGGACTTTGAAGAGCGACGTCGACAGTAGACTCCAGCTCCAGTTGGACCCTTCCCAGAGATCATCCCACGCAAAGGGGTATTTCGTCTGAACTTGATCAAGTCCCCCAGAAATATCAAACTGACGCACAAGAATCACCCATATCCCCGTCAGCGACATCGATGCGATCAGAAAGATCTTGACCCATCCCAGCGCGTTCTGAATCCAGATCCCCGTCTGCCGGAAACATCCGTGGACGATGGTGATGGCAGTGAGCAGACCAGCTGCCAGCGCCTTGTGCTGAATTTCCGTCGGCTCTATTCCAAGGGCAAAGAGCGTGTATTTGGCAAAAATAATACAGTTACTGGCGGTGAATCCGAGCAGCACTGCTTGCACCGCGATGAGTGTGGACGCGAGAAAGCGCGGGCGTGGATAGGTATACTCCAGGTACACCTTGTCGCCGCCAGAGCGAGGCAACATACACCCATACTCCAGCGAGATGACCATCCCACAGGCTGCGAGGATGGTGCCAACAATCCATAGCAGGAACGATAATCCCACACTTCCAGAAGACTTGACGATGGACCCGGGGGTGGCGAAGATGCCGCTCCCAATAACGCGGGAGATGACGATAATGTACGCGCTGGACCAACTCAGGGATTTCTCAGGTCGACCCGGAGTTGGAAGCCGGTCGCCTCGACTCTCTGTTGACTCCTGTTCTCCATAACAAACATACGGCGTTTCCAGTAGTAGGGGTTGGGATTCGGCTTCCATGGCGCCTGTGGCAGTATAGTACGTTCAGCGGCCTCAACTCATCAGGGTTGGCAAAACGCTGCTTTAGATGGAATTAAGGATAATTCAACTGAAGAAAACTGATTAGAAATAAAGCCCCTACTGTTGAGATTGGGCTCCGGGGTTCCTGTGCTGACTGTTGGTCAGTAGTAACTGGCACGTCATTCTGGCCGCAGCTTCGCACTCCTTGCTGCGAGTCATAAGGGGCACACGAGGTGTCACACAGGATAACACATGTGAGGTGGACACAAGGCAGTCAAGCGGGAGAGCTGTTCAGATGTTGAGGCTATACAGTGTGGCATCGAGAATTGTAGTCTCTGCTGTCTCTGCTGTATGGAGTATAGCTATATACAGTGTTGGAGTATATCTGGCTGCACCCAAGACAGCCAAACAAGCATTGCAACAGATCGACCATACCTCCTTTATGGAAACCGGAAACAGTTAGTTAGTTTTAGGAGATTTGCAGACCGGATCCAGTCCAGGTACACAGGCCGCTGCTATGCTTCATACTGGCATATTCTCAGGCGATGGCGGATTGCTACTCGGAGTCTGTAGGCCCGTAGCTGTTATACATCTCGTAGATTCAGGAGCATTGCTCTATGCGATCGACGATTTGTACAAGTTGTGCTTGATTGGATTGTGAAGCCAAAGTGTCCATCACGCCATCCGACCCCGCGATTGCCAATGAATCGAGCGCGATTCCAAGCCACGATTGCGATCTCGAGAATCCAAGAATGGCGGGCGCAGGATTTGCAAATTACGCAGATCGGATCCTCTTGCTGTCAATTTTATATTACGTTCTCGCACGAGAAGAGTCCTATTCGCGCGATATGGGCGGTTGCGTCTTTGGATGGAGACATGGGCGAAGAAAACGTGATTGTCTTGCCCTAAACGGTTTGGTTGGCAGAGACCTGGGCTTCAACCTGCTTATCGCATCATCCTTGGAGTAATCTAGTGTGCAGTGTGTACTTCAGTGGTGTAGGAGGTACTCTGTACATTCTTCTTCTACTTCTCTGCTCTGTATTCTTCTTCATTCCCTGTAGAAACGGAGCGTTCGCAGCCAAGGACAGCAGCAGCAGCAGCAAAGATGACGACCGTAACGACGATTGTGTCTCCCACGACGCTGGATGAGAAGCTCCCGGCTGTCTACGAACAAGAGATCAGAATCCCACAACGAGAACAGAGTTTAGATGTCCCTTGTCGTCTCGCACACTCGTCCCAGGCGCCCGTTTCGCCCGCCCAGACGACCACAACCCAGAGCGCACTGCTCCTGCATGCCGCGCGAGAGCCATACTCCCTAGTGACGAACCATGCCATCCCGTCTATTCTAAATGACGATGAGATCCTGGTCAAGGTAAGACATCCTTTAACCAACCAGTAGTGGTGTCGTGCAAGTATCTCATGTAAGTAGGTCGTCGCCATCGGATTGAACCCAATCGACTGGAAGGGCCCGTAAGTTCTCCTCGACAATATTATATCAGAAATAACCTAACACGTCCCAGAGCGTACAACTTCGGAATCCCAAGTCTCCCCTGGATCAACGGACGCGATCTCGCAGGCGTCGTCGTGCACGCCCCGGGGAAGAACTCTCGAGTGCGCGAGGGAGACCTCGTCCTCGTCCCCTCAACAGACTACCGCGATATTCGCAAAGCTGCTTTCCAAGAGTACGCTGTCACCACTCATTTCAACGCGGCCAGGATCCCATCCACGCGTTCTACGCACGCCTCAGCCTCCGTGGGCGTCGCCTATGTTGCCTCTGTACTCGCGCTCGGCATCTCGTTCGGTCTGGACTTTGGCGTCATCTCAGCCTGTCCTGGACCGGATCTCAGTAGCGTCCTGGATGGAGTAGACGCCGCCACTATCCCAGCTGATATTAAGGATGAATGTTTCGCATCAAGAGCCAAGGCTGAGAGACCGAAAGCCGGGGACTGGGTTGCTATCTGGGGAGGTGAGTCTCCTTAACTTTTCCCCCTCCTTGAAATAGACTGACAGGCGTACTACAGCATCAACCACAACCGGATTCATTACTCTACAACTAGCCCGTATGGCCGGTCTTAAGGTGATCTGCGTGGCAGACATCGCCCGCCACGGAGCCAAACTCCTCGACGCAGGAGCAACAGTCCTCGTCGACCGCCACGACACAGCCCGCGCAGTGGAAATTATCCGCGGGGTTACAGGGGGAAAGCTGCGGTATGCAATTGACATCGTCGGCAGCCAGACAGCGACACTCCTGCAGAGCGTGCTCGACACCTCTATAGGTGAAGACGGCTCGCATGCCCATCTCCTGGGGCTCACGGGCCTGCCGAAGGAGCGAGACGCAAACATCATCTACCACACTGTTCCGATCAAGCTCTTCCATTCATCGCCGGAGATTGGCGAGGCAATGGTCTCCTGGTTGGAGAGACTACTGGAGACGGGGGCGTTGGAGTTGCCAGACATTATACATGCAGAGGGCGGACTGGAGAGGATCAACGATTCACTAGAGATACTTCGACGGGGCGATGCATCGGGGAAAAGAATCGTGGTCTCTTTAGAGTAGATTTGAATTGTTTTTTCTTTTTAAGTTTTACGGCTTATGGTTGGTTATGGTTATGAACACGTTCATGATAGATGATGGCGTTAGGATATCAAAGAGCATAGAAATGAAACTGGCAGTTTTGGTATATTCAAACACACCATCCCTTGGCAGTATGACGATAGAGTGTCCACAGCAGCAGAATCTGTACGCATCTTTTCGTCGTCTGATTTGCGCGCCGAGACGTGCTGGTGGTGTAATCGAGACGCAAATGTCGCCATCGTCATCGCGGACTTGGGACTCACTCGACCGAGAAAACAACCCCTCATCGCGAGAGACATGACGGGAGGTACCGGTCGATAATGGTACCATTTGGAGACAGTATTGATGATCAGTATCGACAATGTAAGACTTAACTTGGAGATGGAGACGGTCGTCATTTGTCTACCAGCTGGGAGAACATCACCAACATAACATCAAGAACCTCAACTCTCCCATCTCAACATATCAAAATAATAAACAGCGATCACAGACATATCCAAAAACAATGGCAAAGAAACAACTCATCCTCAATGCATTCGCAATGCAATCCCCCACTCACCTGAACCCAGGCATCCACCGCTACCCCCCAGACCAAGGCCCCCAATACAAATCCATCAAGCACTGGATCGCCCTCGCGCAAAAGCTCGAAGCAGCCAAATTCCACGCCATCTTCTTCGCCGACGTCCTAGGCGGCTACGACGTCTACAAGGGCCCCCAAAACCTCGACCCGACAATCCCAGCCGGCGCCCAATTCCCCCTCATCGACCCCCTCTACAGCATTCCCGCCCTGGCCGCCGCAACAGAAAGCATCTCCTTTGGCGTCACCGCGTCAACGACCTACGACGCTCCCTACGCTCTCGCCCGACGCTTCTCAACGGTCGATCATCTGAGTAACGGCCGCGTGGGCTGGAACATCGTCACCTCGTACCTGGATTCCGCGGCGCGGAACTTCGGTCTGGACACCCAGGTCGAGCACGATGAGCGGTATCGCATCGCAGACGAGTACTTGGACGTCACATATAAGCTCTGGGAGGGGTCATGGCGTGACGACGCGGTGAACGGCAAGATTAACGACCACAGTGTAACAGGATACGCTGATCCAAAGGGCGTGCGCCAGATAAACCACAAGGGGAAATACTTCACCGTGCCCGGTCCGCATATCTGTGAGCCTAGTCCGCAGCGAACGCCCTTCCTGCTTCAGGCTGGGACGTCGACGGCGGGCAAGGCCTTTGCTGCGAAGCACGCTGAGGCGATCTTCCTTAACGGGCACACTCCTGAGCTGGTGAAGCCGTCGGTTGAGTCTGTTAGGAAGCAGGCGAGGGAGCTGGGACGGGACCCCGCGGAGATCAAGGTCATCGCTGGGGTGCTGGTTATTGTGGCAGAGACGGATGAGGCGGCGCATGCAAAGTTCGCGGAGATCGTCAAGTACGGGGATAGGGAAGGGGCTCTGGCGCTTTTCGGGGGATGGTCTGGTTATGATCTGGGCAAGTATGACGATGATCAGGATTTCCGGTTCGTTGAACAGCCTGCCGTTCGGAGTATGGTCAACCACTGGGCCAGTACGGTGCCCGGGACCGAGGGGAAGAAGTGGGATAAGAAGGCCATCGCCGAGTATCTGCTCGTGGGAGGCAATGGGCAGAGGATTATCGGCAGTGCGAAGACAGTGGCGGATGAGTTGGAGCGCTGGGTGGAGGTGGCTGATGTCGATGGCTTCAATCTCAGTTTCGCCAGTATCCCTGAAACCTTTGACGATATTATCGAGCATCTCCTTCCGGAATTGCGACGACGGGGCCTCTTCTGGGACGACTATGCTGTTCCGGGGGGCACATTCAGGGAGAACGTCTACGGCGTCAAGGGAAAGACTCGACTGCCTGATGAGCATCCCGGGGCGCAGTATTTCTGGAAGGCTGGCGAAGAGGTGCCCAAATACGCAGCTGGGCAGTAGATGGTTTTTACTATAGAACTTGAACTCTTGCTTCTATGAAGCAGCGTCGTTAATGTATCTATATGCTTGGAAAATGACTATTCATAACAAATCACAAGAACTATCACGAGAACTAGAATGGTCAAACATCAGCCCAAGTCTCGAGATACGTTCGCAAATCGATATCCCCCGGACGCTTCACATGCGGCGTCAGATCAGCGCCTTGTTGCAACTCGCGCGATGTCCAGCCATTGCCAAAGTATGCGAATCGGTTGCCGCTCTCATTGACATACGTGTACTCCCAGTCCTCCCACCGAGGGTCTCGTCGAATGTAGTTCAAGCTCGCAGCACTGCCTGGGAAGAGTCCGTGGATGCGTGCCCCCGGTCTGCCACCATTGTACCACGAGCTGCAGTTCTCTGTCCACACGGTCCGCGGGAAGAACTGGTCGCAGTATTCGAGGAAGTCATCTGTCGCCTGCTTGGACGGTGCGAAGGACTTGATACCCTGGTTGCGTGTCTTACGGAGGATCTTTGCGATGTAAGTGAGCTGGTTCTCCAGGCTGTTGGGCACACTGCCTCCATGACCCGTGGAGTTGGGGCCTCCAATCCAGAGAAGATTGGGGAATCCTGGCACAGCGACTCCGAGATAGTTGTAGGGGAATCCAAAGTGGCCGTCGTGCTTCCAAGCTGACCTCAGATCCAGTCCGTTGGCGATGATAGAAAATGGAGGCGCGTGGTCGACATTTGCGCCCGTCGAGCAGACGACGATATCTACCGGTCGCTCGACTCCATCCTTGGTGACGATCCCTGTTTCTGTGAAGCGCTCGATGTGTGTCTGGATGTAGCTGACATTGTCCTTGCAGAGAGCCTCCAGATAGCCCGGTCCAGGTGTCGGACGCCGGCAATTGGGAGGGAAATCGGGAATGATCTTGTCTGCCAGCTCGGGCTTCTCCTTGACACGCTGGAGCATCAACTGCGTCCAGGCCTCGCGCTGGCCGTGGTTAAGAGGCGAATCCTTGAAGATGGCTCCGAAGCGCGAGAAATAGCCCTCTTCGATCGACTTGCGGTACTTCAGATAGGTGTCTGGATCCTTGAACGACTCTCTCTGTTCCAGCGGGATGATATTGGGCTCCAAACGACGCACGCCAACAGAACCAAAGGAATCTGCAATCCATGTTCGGTTGCGCGCGTAGTGGTCGACATGCTCAGCAATGGGCTGGATCGACGGCAGCACCTGCAGTCCAGAGGCTCCGTTTCCAATCAGGGCAACACGCTTGCCCTTGAGGTCGACATCGTGGTTCCAGTTGGAAGAGTGGAAGAGCGGACCCTTGAACTGGTCGATGCCAGGGTAATCGGGGAGCTTCCAGGCGTTGAAGTGGCCGAGCGCCGGCAGCAGAACGTCCAGCTCTTCTTCGTATACCTGATTACTTAGTACTTTGCTATTTAAGACGGAGGAACATGAAGGACACACCTTGTCCTCCTTGAGATCGCGCAGAGTCACCCTCCACTTGGCCTTTTCTGGAAGCCATTCGGCTTTCTCAACCTTTTGTTGCGGTCGAAGATACTTGTAGACATCGTACTTGCGCGCAATGCCTTGCCAGTACTCGCGGATCTCATGGCCCTGGGCGAACTCCTCGGTCCACTGTGTGTTTGGCTCAAAGCCAGACTGGTAGACGTGGGCGGGGATATCGCATCGCACGCCTGGATATGTGTTCTCGAACCTGTTCCATTAGTCCTGGCTGTGGTACTGGTATATAGGAATGAAGAGTCCTACCAGGTTCCTCCCTATACGCCTGTTAGCTCAAGTCTGTCATGCATAGGATGTATGCGGAATAGACACATACCACATCGGCATTCTTGTCGTAAATGCGCAAATCAAGCCCCGGGAGCTTAGCAGGAAGCAAAACACCAGCTGTGATTCCGGAAAGGCCTGCTCCAATTACACCGACCTTGATGGGCCGCACTTGGTCGATGGGATGCTCTTCGATTTTAAAGGCAGGTTTGCTCTTTGTCTTTGCATCCGCGGACACGACAGCCGGAATCGCCTGTTCATGGCCGTTGAGGATCGGGAGCTCTGTCTGGGTGACTATCGGAGCCTTGACTGCTGCCATTGTGAATATGATAGGGTTGAAGCCTGTGGTTGGACTCTCTTCGCCTCTTTCGGTACGTGGTGACCTTTTAATAACATGAGGCAGGGAATCAATGCGGGGAAAGACATGGTGTGATCGATCTCTACGCAGCACTAATTGGAATTACAGCGCTGTTGACAGCGATTGCGCAGATGTCGCTCTGTCTCTCGACTTCTCTTGCGCGCATCACATCATTGTGGGCCGCGATGGTGTCGAAGCTGTGGTTCGCATAATCAATCACTCCATCTCCACTGCACAGACTGCGTTTTGGAGTGTATTTTTCACTTTACTCCAATCGCCTTTGTATTATTTCCTCTTATCGCCAGGGACTGTCCTGTCTATCCAGTGGTTGTGGTTCAACAGCCATTTTGCGGCAATTTGGCCATTATTGCAAAAGTCTCGCCATCGTCAGTCCTTCAGAGAGAAATATTATCCTTCCATTATCTTATTACTTGACACTGTATTCCCAGTACACACGGTTTGTATAAATTCTCCCACTGATCCACCTAAACCACTATCCCACTGTCAGATCCCGTAAACAGAGCTCTGCTCTATCCGCTACAGTCATGGACTATTGAGCAGCAGCATGGTTGGATCTGTAAAGCAACCTTCGCGGAAAACGCACTCATGGCAGTTACGATTATAGCAACGATAGCAACGTTGATATCGCTCATAATTGGGAAGCGGCACTTCGCATTTGTAGCAAGCACTATACTGAGTCCATTGCTTTGCAGCTTGCTTTCCAGCTTGATGTGTCTCTTCCACTCTGTCTAAGTCTACCTCCAAGGCTGTTGGCTTGCAGAGATACTCGTATATTCTCTGCATCTTGCCTCGCTCGGCATCGGGGATCGTGTCTTGTCCACGCTTTTCCACAATGGACAGGGGAGTTCGGCCTGTACTGGTCGGAGTCTTTGCAGCGGTGCTTCCACGGTTCAGTAACAAGCGCACGATCTCTGTGTGTCCGTGAATCGTTGCGTGGAAGAGGGGAGTGCAGTTGTACGTATCTCCAGCGTCGATACTCTGACAATATCTGCTGAAGGAGGGCGTATCCTTTACATCCTCCAAGAAACATGTCTCCGTCGGCGTCATGGCATCCAGGAGCATCAGTACTGACTTCTCATAGCCCATCATAGCTGCAGAAGACAAAACAGGGCGGCCATGTCTATCTCGCGTGTCGGGATTCGCACCTGCGTCGAGCAGGAGTTTGACAAGTCCCTCTTCGTCCTTCGCTACTGCTACTGCTAATGCAGGGCTGCTCTCACCTTGTTTCGCGTCGACATCAGCATTCCGTGCGATAAGCTGGCGCGCAGCCTCCTCAAGTCCATATTCTGCTGCCCAGAATAAAGCAGTATTTCCATGGCTATCTCGGACATCAACGGACGCGCCCTTGTCGAGCAGCTCCAACACAACACTCTCTTTCGCCTTCGCGGCAGCCTGTAGCAGCGGGGTTTCTCCAGAGCGGCCAGTGGCATCCACGTCTGCCCCAGCTTCCAACAACATCTGGACGATTTCCCGGGTACTGAAAAGCGCTGCCAATCCCAGTGGTGTTTCCTCATACTCCAAATCCACATACTAGTAGTTGACTGGGACGTTGCTCTCAAGTAGAAGCCTAGCGACTTCTGTATAGCCTTTCAGTACAGCATGGGTGAGAGGAAGTCCTCCATATCGCACTCGATCATCCAGAGACATGCCTTCAGCCAGTAACAGCTTAACGACATCTATATTTCCCCCACAAAGCGCATATCCCGTCGCCGTCATGTCGTCCTCTCCTTTATCACGCAAGTCTGCCCCGTTCTCAAGCAACGTCTTGACAATATCTACATGCCCTTCTTCAGCGGCATGCAGTAATGCCCTACTCTTCCTCAAACAACATCGAAACTCCTCTTCATCCTTCAATTTCTCCCTCATCGCATCCAGAATCCGTCCAGCTACATCCCCACTCCCAGACATCGCAGCCATCGTCAAGGCAGTGAGCCCATCAACCTCCACCAACACAGAAACTCCCCTCGCAAGCAACGCAGAAACCACATCCCCATTGCCCAAAAAGGCAGCCAACATAAGCGGACTCGCGTTCCGATACAGCAGATGCCCCCAGTATACTCTCTCCACATCTGCACCCCGATCCAGAAGCATACACACGACATCGACAAAGCCACGTTGAACAGAACAGCAACGAAAAGCGGAGTCATCCCATTCCCACGCTCTCCCCGGTCATCGGGATGCGCTCCATGCTCAAGGAGGATCTGGACGATCGCCTGTCGTAATGAGCGGCCTCGTAGATTGGCGAAGAATCCAACCATCCATTCCCCATGGAGTCGGCGCCCGCGTCAAGTAATTTGTTCAGTGTCCCTACGGAGCCGTGTTCTATAGCCCAGTTGAGTAGGTGTATGCGTCGGTAAGACACTGCCTGTCGGTAGAGAGAGTCGTTGAAGAGGCGGTAGAAGAGAGGAGAGGCTTGGACGAAGGCGTTCTGGCCTGCTGTGGTGGTCAGGTCTGTCCATATGATGTGGAGGAGTTCGTTGGAGAGGTTGTAGATGTACATTTTATGGCGTTGTGGCGTTTTCTGGTGTCTTGGGAAGGCGGGTTGATACTTTTCTATCGCACGAGTGGTTGTATAGTAGGTGAGGAGTCTATTATCTATAAGCCATCCATCACGCTGTCTTTGTGATGCAGTCGAGGTCTGGATGACGACACTTGTGCCCAACCGGGAATACACGCCGGGCTGTCCATAAGTTACACTTCTATATCAGAGTCCCAGCTGCCTACATTATAAATACACTCTCTGGCTGAGAAGGTTGTAACATTCCCAATACAAGAAGTCACATCTTGCAGCCTCAACCTCCTGCTTGTTCGCTACCAGTCCTCTCAGCCCAAACAAGCCAGACATGGCAAAGTTTCTTTCCTCCTCACCATGACTATTGGAAATGCGAGTGCTCTACAAATTAAAGCTGAACAAATCGTCGTCAGACTCCCTCATCCTTCCCGGATACGAGCTACCGATGTGATGGCTTAGTGGTGAGAACAAGGAAGTGTGCTTTGAGCTCACTGAGCTGTGTGTAAACTTTGAAAACTCTCCAGATCTATGTATGTACATTGAAGTATCTTGGACACGCCATGTCCCTCCACAGAGCGCTTTTAATTATCCATCACATCGGTTGAATGCCTTCTCCGCTTCCCTCCTATGCAAGGCTCCGTCCATAGTGACACCCTACGAATCCAGGCCGGCGCACTGCTCACTCGTAACAGCAGTGATAGCAGTATACGGATAGGGATCGGTCCAGATCAAGTCATAACTATCCCCGCGATTAGCATGAACACTCTCTCCCACCTTCAGTGGAGTTTCTATAACATACCTGTCATCAGGATAAGTCGGGGCATCATCATCCCCAAGCTCCTCCACAATATCAGTCAAGGCATCATGCTCCCAGCAGATCAAAATATTGCCTGCGCCATCATACGCATCGACCACATCCTTGACGCACTCGGGGTCATCCCGATCACAGGAAGTGTCAACCGTGAGGCCCAGATCCTCTGCAAGGGGGAGAACAGTCTCATACGGACGCTCGCGTTTGCCGTCTACGTTAACTGTCAGCGAAAGGCAACCCCCCCCAACCCCCCCCCCCCCCCCCGGGGAAAGGACCAAAACAGATACTTACCACTCTTTGGCGTCTGGGCCATGATATACCCGATGTTATAGCCCGAGTTGCTCCCAAACACAGTCCGGAGACATTGCGCCCGCTCCTCGCCCAGGGTACTCAGTCCATTCCCGCCGTCGGAGGGCTTCTCTCCGTGTCGGATGAGGTACACGGTCGCTGAGGCAGAGGAGACGGTGGCCGTAGCCAGGAGTGCAACAATGGAGACCAACGCCTTGGAATACATGGTTTCGAGGTTAATCTCGTCGAGACTGTTGTGTTTTCTCTGGGAATGGGAATGAACAAACAAGCTCGTCTACTTTATTTATACCTAGGTAGGCTTCCGGGTCATGAAATGGCCCCCACGGAGGAAGCGGATGCGGGTATAGATAGATCTGGGATGTAAAGGATTGTGTGTGATGGGTATAGTTACTATCCGACAGACTTGCATTGCTAGTTGTCCATGCTTCAGACAGTGATTGGCGTAGTGCAGGCACGTGCGGGAATGAATCGTGGATTTTCTTCTCGCACTTGGAGATGAAGACGATCGTTCTCCGTGAAGGATCGGGAGGTCAGAGATAATCTGATTCCATAGTTGACTCCTATCCACAAGGCTCCTGATCTGCGTTTGTGCTGTACAAAGTATTCGCTGTGGTTGGCGGCGTTCGAAGGCGTGGCCGGTCGTCGGCGTATGACTTGAGCACGACTTCGCGCATTTATGCATACCAAATCCAAACCATATCCAAACACGCATGAAATATATAATTGCCGTCTTCAGGAATCCTGATTGATCTGCAGGAAAAAAAGTGGGTGTTTTGTTTGGAGACACCCCTCTGGTTGGCATTCTTATACACAAAGCTTCGTCTTGTCCAGTGATGTTTCCCACCACCTCTTTCATGTACACAGGTCACGGCATGTGAAGCATTAGATGACATGACCCAGACCCCCCGCACGTGACGTCCAAGGCCATTAATAAGCAGTTCTGGGTCGCGGGAGGTTATTTTTTATTTACACCTCTTTCCTTTTCCTCTCTTTTCTCCTTCCTCTTCAAGCATAGTTTTAGATGCATTCCTAGATAGGAAATAGAACTCTATTATTTCCCTAGTGTCTGCATCGTTCAAGATTATATGACCCTGCGAAAGAACAAAAAAGTGACGTTTATCCTTTACGCCGTGCGAGCTATCATTCTCAAAGTCGCAGTCAGGTTTATCAACTTGGTCAACCATGAGTAAGATACCCAAGTCGTTGCCAAATACTTAACAGAATGGACGAATAAAGTACGTCACAAAGGTTTTTTACATCCACGCTATGGAGTTGGCCTCGGGTTCGAAAATGGGCTACGAGCAGTTCCTACTCCTAAGAGTTCTTTAGGCAGTACGTTAAATAACGGCCAAGGAAAGGCTCGCGCCCTTATCGAAATCAGACCTATTGCAAGAGTGCTGAAGCAAAGTCTCATCCAGATCCAAGAGACCACCCAGATGGTCAGCTGGATCAAGAACGATGCTAGCTTACCTACCAACAAGATGTAAGTAGAGCTAGTTTCTATTTTGAGTCGTGGTCGTAATCTGATAGCTATTAGGCGAGTCCATGTATCTCAAGGCCGCACGAAATAATTATCAGCATCGCGGAGTACGATGATAATTATATCGCATACCTCAACAATACGCGTTTTCGCTAAGGACGAGACTGGTGTGTATACGTAGAGTCCCACGGTTTTTGTGGGAGTTTCGGCTGCTTTGGTTATTCTCGTCTCTCCCTTCGATAACGTTGAGGCCGCTCCTCCTCGGTCACATCGCCTGACGGTTAAGAAAAAGGACTAAAAGGTGTGTATCCACCAGTCAATCAGTGTTTTGCTTGCATAGCTGACGTCTTTCTAGCCCTTTGAGGAGGCATACAATACATTCTGCGAGGGTAGATGGGCCGAGTTGCATTCCATTCCCCACCAGCCGCTGACGCCCCTCGTCCCGATTGGGACGTTTACGCTTCGATGAAGCTGCAATACGCGCCAGGCGTTTTTGACTATGCACCAGTTTGGTCCTTGGAACACGCTGATCTCGACATGCTTTGAGTTGGGTTCAATCCTTCTTGCAATAACACTCTCTGCCAGTCCAAGTTATCCCGAACCCAGCTAAGCATGCAATGCCTTACTCCAACCCATCTATTCTATGGTAGAAATTGCCTGTTCTATTTGATTTTCGTTTTTTACTGCGAAGGGCTATCTAGTCCTCATTTTCCACGCTATAATCTGCAGGGTAAATATCGAATTGGAGAATAGTCCATCTTCCATTTGTACTTGCAACGGTTTATGCAGCACAAAGGGGATGATGTAATATTTATGTATGTCATTGCTTATCTCATCTCGGTGCCTGAACACGTCACGCTGCTGCCTCAGCTTCAAGACCCCTGCAATAACCAGTGAATCAAATCAAAATCATTCAAGTATCGGCAGAAACACCATGCCGCTCGAATCATAGTATACCCTGTTTGCTAGGACAGTTGTAAAGGAGTCGTCGTTGTTGTCGGTGCTAGATACAGAACTTATTCATAGCACATCGAAGCAACATATA
Source organism: Aspergillus funiculosus (assembly GCA_027569145.1). Taxonomy (NCBI): domain Eukaryota; kingdom Fungi; phylum Ascomycota; class Eurotiomycetes; order Eurotiales; family Aspergillaceae; genus Aspergillus; species Aspergillus funiculosus. Next base: position 97,464 of record JAPDEN010000023.1, read on the forward strand.
TATTCGCCTCCATCGTTGAGCGCAACCGAGTCAGTCATGTCCCAAGGTCGTCCTCAGTTCTACCAAAACTCTCTTGACGTACCGCATATCACTAAGGAAGTCCTTCAAGCTGCACTCGGGGACCTGCGTACTGCAGTTATCAATGGTGTTGGCCTCATTGAAACAGCGGATCCCCCAAGCGGACACTACGATGGAAAGGGGATCTTTAGCGGACAATTAGGTATTTGACAACCTGGGAAACCTTCGTGATCCTCGCTATGGTTATAATACTGGTCCATGTTCCTGTCTACAGAGGTAAATATTTGGCTGAAACAAGTTTGAAAATCTCCAGGAATCGCACTTGCGTATCTCCGACTCGCACAACAAGCTCCCTCTTTGGCGGAGGACGTCGAAACTCTCCCTGCATTCCGCACACTTGCTAGTCAGAGAATCCCAGCACATGGTCCTAACTTACCTCTCATGATAGGAGGATTGTCTCCGCTTTCCTCGAATACGCCACTGACTGCAGTTGTGCTGAGAGTCCTCCAAAAGGCCGCTGTTGGTAGAGCAGCTACCATTTCTGACACTGACCTCGCCTGTCTTAATGAAGCGGTTGAGCTGGCACTTAGCCATGGGCCTCTTACATTCTACCACGGCCATAAACTTGGTGCTGATGAGGTCCTCTATGGACGTGCGGGGCTGTTATGGGCGCTTTTGAATATTAGAGCGCGCATTTCTGATTTCCCAGCAGCCCAGCTTCAATTTTTATCGACATTCCTGCAAGGTATCCCAAAGTTAGTGGATGTTATTATCGCATCGGGCAGAGAGGGAGCAGGCGAATATATCAAGAGCCACGGTGAAAGGGAAGCCCTTCCATTGATGTGGACATGGATGCCGGGACATTATGGATTTGGAATGTAAGTGATACTTCCACGGTCTCCGAAGCCCTGGAACTCGGCCACTAACTGGAAGCAATATTCAGTGTGCATGGATTGAGTGAGTACCTGATATACCGTGTCCATCTTTCTAGCAGATTAATAAAGCGTCTCTAGCTGGCATCATATCGATCCTACTTGCTTGCCGCCCCGAGGAATTGGACAATAGCGCACACAACTACTTCCCTGAAATCGCCGCAACAATAACCGGTATCTGTCGCATCTGCATTGCCCACAACGGCCATCTACCAACCATGATTCCACCCCGGTCGGGGTCATCCCCAACGTCGCATCTCGTTCAGATCTGCCATGGGAGCCCCGCGATTCTGACGCTGCTGGGTTGTGCCATGAAGTGCATCCATGTGACCCTCCACCACTGGCAGCCAGAATGGGACCAAGCTGCACGTCTTGCTGCCGAGCGCGTTTGGGAAGAGGGACTTCTCTCCAAGGGAGGCGGACTCTGCCATGGCATTGCAGGCAACGCGTGGCCGTTTTTGCTGCTACACGACGCGTTCGAATATAATAAAAACGCATTAAACCGGGCGAGAGAGAATTATATGGCGCGATGGTCTCCAGGGGGGCAGCCAAAGAACATTGAGGATGTTCTGACGGGGGATTACTTTCTCTCACGAGCGATTCCGATGCTGCTGCATGCGAGGGAGACACGGCCGTATAACCGGTCACCGGAGAAGACGTCGAATGACTACCGCATGCCGGATAACCCGTACAGTCTTTTCGAAGGATTATCTGGAACCCTATGTGCGTGGGCAGAATGTTGCGCGGTCATCAACGCCCGGCTACGCAAGATACACCTCGACGAGGAAGGGGCTACCGTAGAGCACGATGGCGTGTTCAAGGAGTGTATACTGCAGCAGCTAGGCTTTCCTTGCGTCGGAGGTAATGGGCCAACTGGCTTACTTTGATCTATGCTGAATAGTGTGGCGATCGCCTCTGCTGGTACGAGACTGTGGTGGATAGTCCTCAAAAGTATTGATTTTTGGATTTAGTGTCTCCGACGATATCTTAATTCTCCTCTGAAAACATATAGTAAAATTTAGTCTTCTAATGCTCTGATATCTATGTATAGCTGCTATGTGGGCGAATCTGTAACGGCAAATTGTTCAGTCTAATAGCACAGACATTTACACAGTAATAGATGTATGAAAGATTATTAGAGACTGCATTGGAACTGCATTATAACTCAAGACAGGTGCATTCAAATCCGTCTGGTGCTGCAATTTTGTCGACAGGAACAAATGCAAGGGCAATTTATGCTAATAACCTGTCAGAAAACAAGGTTCGTCAAAGCGATAGACGTTAATAATTGCCCGACTATTTCTAAAAGGGGAATATATGACAAGTTGTCCCTTGCATTCAAATCAAGCCATGAAAATATGGCCTGTCAATTGTGATATGTAAAAAGCCCTACTACGCCAGCAGCTTCAATACTCGTTTAAATATTGTTGTCGCTCTACATTCTTTTTTTCGTCCCTTAATTTTATGAATAAACAATGGCATCACCGCAGGTCGCAAACAATGACATTAACGTCGAGTATCCCTACGGCAATAGACGGGATATTTCGATCTTCTCAATTTGCTTCGCCTTCATCCTATCCACACTCGCAGTGGGATTCCGGCTCCTTTCGAAGAGGATCTTGCGGAGCCGCATGTATCTAGATGACTATCTGATATTAATAGCTCTTGTTAGTCCGTCCACGAAGCAGAAGCACTGAAAATGACATCTGCTCACATTAAACTCCAGCTTTTCAAGTACGGCTGCTCTTTCGCCGCCGTTGCGAGTACGGTAACCTTGCTCTCTTCTAGATAAAACGAACAGGAATCCTCACGAGGTCTTTTAGTGCTGTATAATGGCCTCGGAACGCATACCTGGCTTATTTCAGCAGAGAAGCTTACCATGTACATGAAGGTAAGGAAGAACCTGCAAAGTACAGAACATGACTAACTGACAAAATACAGCTCGTGTACATAGGGTCCTTCTTTTACACCTTTTGCGTTACCTTTCTCAAACTCTCTATTCTGAGTTTCTACAGGCGCCTCTTCCCCGTCAAGTTCATGGTGCAGGCCGTAAACGCGGTTGGATCGCTGGTTATTCTGTGGTGCTTCTGCGTGTGTCTTGTCAGCGGCTTGGTGTGCATCCCGGTGGAAAAGCTGTGGAATCCAGCCATCCCGGGAGGCTGTCTTGATCTCTCTAAATATTACTATGGCTTGCAAATCCCGAGTATAGTCACTGATGGTATCATACTCGTGATGCCGGTTATAGTGGTGTGGGGTTTGCAGATGGCGAGAGTCCAGAAGATCCTGCTCTGTGGTATCTTCATGGTTGGGGGGTTGTAAGTCTCTATCCCGCCAGTACTACTAACCAGGGAAACTTGAATAGTGACAAAGGTTTTGCTTCAGGACTCTTATTTTCGATGCCGTTCGATTAGCACTGATGATTCAGCTGCAAGAAGTAGCGGATGATGTGACATGTAAGCTACTCTACACCCCCCCCCCCCCCCACCTTCTGTAGTAACTCGCAGGGAGTGATAGATTATGTTGAATTGCCCTCGCTCACGACTGGGAAACAGATTACCAAACAGCTGCCGGCGCTTGGACCTGCATCCAAGCAGCAGTCGGGATTATGGCTGCGTGTCTCCCAAGCATGCGGCCGATTCTAACGTCGTTGAGTCACCGAGTCTGGTCGAGACTGCAGACAGCCCACAGCCAAGGAGAGGAGGGAAGTAGGGCATCGGGAAAGATAGAGTCCCAGTGAAGAAGCGTTTAATGTGATATCTCTGTCCATTCTGCTGTCTTGGATTCCATGTGTATATACGTAGCAGTGGTAGACCCGAGAGCAACTGCAGAAATATATTAAGCTACGACCAGAATGCAACAGCAATTTGCTGCGATCCGCCACGATATGCAGTGGTCCACTGATACAAGATTACTCGGGCTCCTGATTGAGGGATTTAACAGTTACTGCCAGGTTCTTTGCGTTAATCACATTGACTAATTTGCAAGCTAAAGGAACACTACTCCGCAAGTATTTATTGGAGTGGGAGGAGGTAAGATTAGTTATCGTTAGGCACAACCTACTAGTTATAAGCGAAGTAATATCGTCTTGTTATCTTGGCGACTTCCAACTTCAAGAGCTTAAGAAATCTCCGGCTGTCTTGTGGGTACACGCTGCATGTTGCCTGCAACTACTACAGACATACTGTGTAGGAATAATTGATGTATTTTGTTTCTTACTCCGTACAGTGATTGCATGATTAGAATAGACTGAAGAAATTATCAGATCCGCCACCCTCTCCCCAACTTGAAAACTCTGTTGCAGCCCTTTCCAGCCCAAGTTGGGAGAATACGAGCGCCACCAGAGTGCGGACACCGGCAATACTGGACAGAGTCAAGTACAAACATGCAATCTAATCAGATGGCCTCATCCCTGGTTGAAATCGGGCCGTTGGTGGAGGATTTGGCCTCGTTAGCGTGCAGCTTGGGCCAATAACGGAGGACGCCTCTGCAGCAGCTCTTCTTGAATGGACGCAAAGATTCCGATGTGATTGAAGAGATTTTTTTCCTCTCTAGTACAAGTGGAGATGAGAGAGAAAAAAAAGGGGGGAACCACCGCATCAGATAGCGAGTAAAGTTATCAGATCTTGACTGCCTGTGGACCGACTCTCTCATGCCTGGCCGTGATTTGTTTCTCGGCCTGCGCGGCACTAACAGCTCTTGGAAAGGCTTCGCTTTCTTTGCTCTCTTTGCTCTCTTTGCCCTCTTGGCTGTTAGCGAGGCCTGAGTCCTGTCTCTCCGGCTTCGGGCGGTTTTCAACCGGGTGCTGCAGACTCCCAGCCAACTAGTCTGTGCCATGAATCACTTATAAGGGTAGAGATTTTCCCTTCTAACGCTTGTCCACTTTTCTTACCCCCTCTCCCCCCCCTTGGCTACATATCTTTATATTCTTTCGAGACCAACTAAAATGGGGTTTCGATCTAGATTTCGCCGTTCGCAGGCCGGGGCTGCAATCAGCCCTGCAGATGTCGATGTCAATGTTCCCACCACTGATGAGGGCAAACACGGTCATGCCACTGATGTTGCTGCTGCTGAGAGCAATGACAGTGAGAATGGCCCTCGACTGGAGACTCCACCTGAGGCTCTCCAGCAAGGTGTTAGCGACATGGAGGCCATGACCCAGAGCTGGTCCAAGTGGGCGCTCGTTGCAGTCTTCTTGAAGTATGTCCACTTCCTTTCCTGGATACGGTCTGAATTCGTCTCACATACTCCCTCCCCCGTTCCTTTACAGTATCTGGCTGCTTTATTTCACCAATGCCTTCCAAAGTTCGATTCTCTACAGCTTGTTGCCTTTCATCACCAGTCAATGGGAGGCTCACTCGCTCTTGAACACCATCTATATTGTCGCAGACGCCATCACAGCAGCTTGCTACATCCCCCTCGCGAAGATCATGGATCTATGGGGTCGTGCAGAAGGCTTCCTTTTCATGACGATTTGTGCTACAATGGGATTGATTATGATGGCTGGATGTAATAATCTTGCCACTTTCTGTGCCGCCTACGTACAATCCCCCCCCCTTCCTTCTTCCCAAATAAGACCTCCCTTTTAGGTACTAACAGTTATGGTTTTATCAGGTGTTCTACTCTCTCGGATTTGGAGGCATGACATACTGTGTGGATGTCATCACAGCCGACACGTCCATGCTGAAGAGTCGAGGCCTGGCCTACGCATTTACATCCTCCCCCTATATCATCACGGCCTTTGCAGGGCCCAAAGCAGCCGAAGACGCCCTCGGCGACAATGGTATTGGCATGCGATGGCCCTTTGGCATTTTTTGCATCATTTTCCCCATCGTGGCTGCCCCTCTGTACGGTGTGTTGAAGTATAACATCCGCAAGGCCGAGAAAGCTGGTCTTAGGCGCAAGGATTCTAGTGGTCGAACCATACTCCAGAGCATCTGGTTCTATATCATCGAGTTTGATGGTACGCAACATCCCCTCTTCCCGCCTGCAAAGGTATGGAATAAGAAACTAACTTGAAATAGCCGTCGGTGTCTTTCTCTTCTCCGCTGGTCTCGTTCTGTTCTTCCTCCCATTCGATATCGCCGGCAGTGCCCCCAGCAGCTGGGCCACTGACTATGTCATCGCAATGCTTGTGGTTGGATTCTGCCTGCTCTTCGTTTTCATTCTGTGGGAAGCATTTTTCGCCCCGAAGCCTTTGCTCCAATTCGGCTTTCTATACGACCGCACTGTCCTGGGCGCATGTCTGTTGGATGCTACATACCAGATTTGCTACTACTGCTGGAACAACTACTTCGGGTCCTTCCTCCTGGTGGTGAACGACCTGAGCGTTTCCACCTCCGGGTACATCAGCAACACATTCGACGTCGTATCCGGCGTGCTGCTGATCCTGGTGGGTATTCTGATCCGCAAGACCGGACGCTTCAAGTGGCTCCTCTGGATCGCCGTGCCCCTCTATATCTTCGCCCAGGGCTTGATGATCTACTTCCGTCGTGCAAACCAATCTGTCGGCTACCTCGTCATGTGCCAGATCTTCATCTCCATCGGTGGAAGCGTGTTCATCCTGATCGAGCAGCTCTCCATTCTAGCCGCTGTCGACCACCAGCACGTTGCTGCTGCGCTTGCCCTGCTGAATGTCGTTGGAACTGTCGGCGGCAGTCTCGGCGCTACCATGTCCAGCGCCATCTGGCAGAACACATACCCGAATGCCTTGAGAATGTATCTGCCCGAATCCGCCATGGACAACTTCGACATGATCTACGAGGACATCGACACACAGTTGAGCTATGAGGTCGGCACACCAACCAGAGAGGCCATCCAGCGCGCCTACGGCTACGCCCAGACAAGAATGCTTGCTGTCGGCACGGGTATCATGGCGCTTGCTTTCATCTGGACCATGATGATCAGAAACATCGACTTGAAGAAGGTGTCCCAGGTCAAGGGTATGGTCTTTTAGACTTGGCCTCTCTTCTCCAGTCTTTGCATACCATACCATACCTATACCCATTCAATACTTAGTTCTACTCTCCTCTACCTTTGTCGTTCTATGCTATCCATCGGGATAAATTCTTTATATGTACATACCTACCTTGACACCCTAGGTAGGCTACCTTAGAGTTAGGATTTATTCCTAACTGCGACGGTAATAAAATTCAATGATAATATCTAATATGACTTTGTTTTTACGCAAGGCATTACGTATTTTGTAGACTTCGTATTTGATATAAATGGTACTTCTCAGCAACTAAATATACAGGGTACAATAATACCTAGCCAGAAAGTCGTGGGTTGAATATTCGGTGGATCCATGGTCATTCCGCCAGAGAATGCAAAAATCGAATATCACTAAAAATGTGCATTCATTCATTATATTTTGAAAGAATTTAAATAGTACAAACATTTAGATCTTTAAAAATTTATACTTCTATATTTTAATAATTGCTTAAATTAAAAGATACAGTTGAAATGAAAAAATGTATATTTAAATATAATGTGATCTAAAATTAATAACTTGCTAAATATTTTCTGAAGCACTGTTGCAGTAAAGAGACATTACAAATTATCTGCGTATAACGTAATCAGACACCGAGTGGTCCATGACACCGAACGGTCCGCTCACCACTTCTTCACCCCTCACCACTTCAACCTCACACTTTCATCTATCGATATCGATATTTCTTATTAAAATGAATGTTTTACAAGAGGATCGAATGAAAATGGCTATCGATGCCTGGAATAAAGGTCAATTTTCATCAAAAACCGTCTGTGCAAAGGTCTTTGATGTTTCTAAAACTGTAAAGAACTCAGGCAACATTCATATTGGTAGTCTAATTCGACAAAACTAAGCATGAAAAGGGAAAGAGAAAGGATGAAGCTACTGGGGGTGTGAATTCTAGTGTTGTGTGGTCCTGCGATGCAAACACTGCAAATCCAGATGACTAAGCCCACTACTTGCTTAGCCAACTTGTGGGCGGTGTTCAATGGCAGAACCTCCGCCGCTAGGACTCGCACCCGGACCTGTACCCGAACGACCGTGACCGTGACAAAAACAACTTTCTTTCGTCGATCTAAAGGAGTCCCTTCTCGAGGAGATGTTATTGCAAATTGCCGAAAGTTATTGATAACAGATGAAGAGATCCTTAAAAAATGGATCATTGATATGGCTGAGCGTGATCTTCCTTTAGAGATAGCAAGAGTTGAATATCTTGCTAATATATTACTTTCTGCTTGATTTAAGCCCTCTACTTCCACCTTTATTAGTGAACGATGGGTTCATCAATTTGTTAATCAACATGATGATATTAAAACTAAGTACAGTCGTCAATATAACTATCAACAGGCTAAATGCGAGGATCCTGTGATTCTATAATGATGGTTTAAACTTGTTCAAAATATAATACAAAAATATAATATTTTAGAACAAGATATCTACAACATGAATGAAACAGACTTTCAAATAAATGTTATATCGACAGTTAAAGTTATCTGTGGATCTGAAACTCAAAATTCTGATGCTAAATCAATACAATCTGATAATAGAGAGTGAATTACTGTCATCGTTGCAATTAATGCATCTGGATGGGTCTTGCCTCCGCAGGTCATTTTTGCTGGCAAAAAACATCAATCTCAGTGATATTCTGCTTTATCACAAGGTTATCGACTTAGTTTTAGTGAGAATGGCTGGACTAACGATGATCTGAGATTAGAATGACTAAAGAAGATATTTAATCCATCTACTTACTCTTGTACGGTTGGTCGATATCGACTTTTAATTCTTGATGGTCATGGTAGCCATGCAACTACTGGCTTTGATCAATATTATATGGAACAGTTAATTATTTCTTTATATATATCTCCACATTCATCTCACCTACTTCAGCCTCCTGATGTTACCTGTTTTCGATCTTTAAAGCACTTTTATGGGCAATATGTCACGGTCACGGTCGTTCGGGTACAGATCCGGATGCGAGTCCTAGCGGCGGAGGTTCTGCCATTGAACACCGCCCACAAGTTGGCTAAGCAAGTAGTGGACTTAGTCATCTGGATTTGCAGTGTTTGCATCGCAGGACCACACAACACTAGAATTCACACCCCCAGTAGCTTCATCCTTTCTCTTTCCCTTTTCATGCTTAGTTTTGTCGAATTAGACTACCAATATGAATGTTGCCTGAGTTCTTTACAGTGAGGGTGAATTGCGCCTACGGCTTGCCTCCTCCTAATAGAATAAGTATCGCTGAATGATTTGTTGAAGAGAATAAAGAGTGAAATTTGTTGTGTTCTTATGCTTGAAGCTTAAACGATCTTCTAACAAAAAAAGCGATGCCTTTAGCGTATTGCATATAGGAGTAAGTATGACTGCATATCTGTGTTTCTGACTTGGCGGCATAGCTGAAGGCCCGCAAGTTAGCAGTGACCGGTAAAAATGCATATGCACTCTACCCACCCAACACCACCTAAGCCTACCAGCGCCGTCCTGGACCCTGGCGCAACACATCTGCGGTGGAGTTGATCCAGGATCGTCCCAGGTCGATAAAATCCGGATCACGAAGAAACGGGATCGATAGAAACGGACGCTGGTGGAGTTCCGGGACGTTCTACTCCGGTTGACCCCGGTGATTTTGTTAGTACGGTGGGTCCTACTAGGATTATGATCCTTCGAATTCTGCCAGCATCAAAATTGAAGCTATTCCTAAGCCAGCTAGCTAGTATTTTGTGTGGCCACCCTGTGCCTCTATTACAGCCTGGCATCTTGCCTGCATGGATTCAATAAGGCCCTTTAGAAAGTCCTCAGGCACTGCATCCCATGAAGCCCGTACAACCTCTCGTAGCGAATCATAGGATAGCTGGTGATTATCAGGATATCGCTCCTGAATCCAGTCTTTCATCCAATTTCATACCATTTCAATTGGATTAAGGTCTGGCGAGAAGGCAGGCCATGAAATAGAATAGATCCCCCGCTCACTAAGCTCGCGAAGTGTATTTTGACTAGCATGGCCTGGTACACCATCTTGCATAAGCTGAACTGGGCTATCTTGTTGCCGAAGCAAGCGAATATAGCCATCAATAATAGGCACGATCCGCTCGGAATACTTCTCTAAATCAATATATCCCCATTCCTTCTCCCAAAAAAGGCATGGCCCTTTTAAAGAGGCATGAAAGGATCCCCAGAACATCCAGCCACGCTTTCTTGGAGGGGATGTCTGTAGACAGGTCTCATCAAGCTCTTCGCCGGCCTTTCTTGTCACATAGCATCGTTTGTAGAAGCCTGAGGTAACCCAAGTCTCATCAGACTAAAGGATTTGATTCCACTGCTCAATTGTCCAATTCACATGTTCAAGAGCCCAAGCAAGACGTACATGCTTATTCTGGTCTGATAGAGGTGGCTTCCGAAGAGCTTTGCATCGTGAATAGTCTCGTTTTTTAAGTGCTTGAGAAAGGGCTGTTGTACCAACAGGAAGGTCTAGTTCTTGAATAATTTTAGAATAAGGCATGCGTCGGGTCCGTTTAGATGAAGATATAAATTTAATAATACTATCAACATCTTCGTTAGATAGCTTGGGTCTCTGCCCACGTGTCTTTTTCGGGGTAGCTTGATGGGATTGACATGTATATTGGACCTGTCGATGGGTCATTTGAAGCTGAGAGGCGATCTGTTGGTATGTAAGCCCGGCATCTCGTAGGGCTAGGACTCGAATTCGATCATCACGTTGAAGACGTGTAGAATTTTGCCTTGTTTCAGGTACTTCAGAGGGCTCAGGTGTGGTAGGCATTATAAAAAAGTATATAGAGGCTAAGAGGTCAACGCTGGAGATCTTCAAAATTGAGCTATCCAAGAGGTTTCATTAGCTTCATGCTAAGCCTAATTAGGAAGGCGGTGCTTAAATGACATTGACCGCTTTTAAGGATTCTGACCCACCGTACTAACAAAATCACCGGGGTCAACCGGAGTACAGTGTCTGTCTGTGGTTAGCACAGATCTATCCTGACTGGCTGAAAGGAATTTGACCCCGCTTTTAGGCAGCAAAATTGTAGAATCTGGTGGGACCAGTTTCTTGCCCCGCAATCCACTTACTTTGTGGTAGTATTGTCCAGAATAAACTGCCGTCTGACATCGTTCTAGATAGCTCTCCATTACAGAAGCCATGGCCGAAGAATTCACCCGTCTTGTTGATTCAATGGGAGGACTGAGGCTTGCTGGTGGGACGTCTGACTTGTCTGGATCAGACTTCAATCGCCCAAACCCAAACCAGATAACTCTCAAAAAGTCAATTCGGAGGTTGATACAATCTGCTGAAACCACGGCCACACATGCGCAGCAAGTCGAGTCCTCAGATATTGCGCAGCTAAGCTCTCTAAGAAGAAGAGTCAACGATCTTGCACGCGTGACAGAGACATTTAGTGATGCAACCGAACGATACATTGTAGCTTATATTACATCCCTTGCTAGTCCAACAATACTGATGCAAAATATGTTGTCGCATTTTAACGAAGAATTGACAAGTATCGTTCAGAACGTTCTCAATGGCACCAGTGATAACAGCAACGTTCTGCGGGAGATTTTAGAGACGTGCTATTATCAGGCTATTAATACCTCTGGTACTCTTCATTCCGATAATTACTTCATTCCCCTGGGCGAAGCCAGATCTGAATGGCCCTATGATTCCGACTTCGAGAGCGAGGCATACTACAACCATATAAACCGTCTAGATGTCGACAATAGCTATGTAGAGGCCTTTCATGTGCGATGCGAGCGCGAAGCGGAGAAGGAGAGACAGCAAAAGGAAGAATGGATCAGGTTTTGGGTTCAGGGACTGAGTGCATGTTCCGATGGACCCACACTATTCTATCCGCCAGCGAGTTATCTTCCTCAATGCCGTCTTTCCTATGTCCCCCAATACTTATTCAGGGCGTTCGATCAAACAAGCACAGGCAGGAACGACCACAATGTTGTAGCTTCCAAGGAAAGCATTTCCACGGAATCGAGGCGCAGCAGAGTCGACCTCCTCTCAAGGACGGGGGAGGAAGCAGCAAGAATGCTACACAAACACCTGACCAAACCATGCTTTGAATGGAATAATGAAGGGGAAGATGTTGACAATTTAATGTCGTGGAGTAGTTCTCTTCTTTTTGTAATTCAATACGCTATCTGGAGATGCTATCAACGTCACTCTACCCCTGCTGAGGTTGAAATCTGCATGGTCGATACGACGAAGTTTCCTCATGGACAGTTCGCTCGGGACATGTCGTTAATCCGGGCCTATCATGAGGCTCCAGAACTTGACAAAGAAATACGACAATTCTTCGATTTCCGTCTGAAAAACAAATATTATGACAATGGGGAGTATCTGTCGCAAGGAGTATTGCATCATACTGGGCGGTCTGTTGTGGTGTCCTTATCACAACTCATTGATGCTGGACTATATGACCTTTATCCTGAATTTGCGGATTCCGCTGAAACGGGATCATGGACAAAACGTGTTGGAGCTCTCCGCTCAGGATGGTCCACTGAGCATACAACAACGGAGCGCGACATACAAAGAGCGTCTGATATTGCCACGGCATGCTTCCATAGGTTCAATACGCCTGATGTAGCATTGTTGTTATTGTCGTTCAAAGAACGCAAACTTCGGACCTCAACGACAACAGGTACGTTTCAATTCTCCCAGGTAACAATCGCTAAACGAAATTTCCCAAAAGTACTAGAGCGTCGAAATGACTCCAATGACTTCGATCCAGATGAGGTTCAGCGATACATAAAGATCACTGAAACGATGAAGCCAAAGTGGCGAGACGGTTGCAATTCTTCAAGTTTGCTATCTCTCTACGATACTTTGCTCGTTGAATAGGTTTTGGATACTCATGAATAGAATACGTTATGCAACTCATTCGGCAAGCGTTGCTATCGTGGTGGTGGTGAATGCGCATTGACTCGAAGCCATAAGGATGATAACAATCTGTCGGATAAACTAATTTTCCATAATCCCAACTAGCCACACATATATATTGAGAATGGATTATATTTTATCGGATTTTATTAAAAATAATTTAGTGGAGTGAATTGAATGTACAGTATGATTCGAAATTTCGAATATTCCAGAATTATATTTTATCACTCACCGTACATGTATTGTAAATAAAAATTCGTATCGACAGATACAATATTGTTTCCGGAATAACATTATTCCTACACTATTCTATATTTGTTATGGTGTCTTCTTGGCAACGTTTCAGAAGAAAGACAAGAGAGTGTTCGTTGTTACTCTGCAGGTGCAAACGACTGTATCTACATCCTAGTGTAGATACACTTATAGTGCCTTTGCACCACCATTGTGCCGATACTCTATGGTGCTGATACATGAACACGGTGGTTCCACACCGTTTTGGAGTATATTCACTGCTATGTTTTTACATTATGATGCCTCTTCTATTAAATGGCCTCACTCTTTGGTGCCTCTGCACATTCATGGAACGTCTTAGATTCGATGCACCTGTTACAGTACAGTACACCAACTACGTAGTAATATGAAAATGGCAACATACTTTTGCGTATGATAAGCTTGAGATATTAACCTATCATGTACTCATATTTTCACCGGTCAATAGCTTCCACCATTATGTGGTCTGTCCCATCGTGGGGCCTTCCTATTCTCCTCAGGCTCAGTCCGATCATCAAAATACTGCACTCGCTTCTCCTCAGTGAGAACGCGTAGATCGAAATCCTCTCTATAATCAATCGTAGTCGCATTTACTGAAATATATTCTCCATTCGACTTCATGCGCCAAACTTCTCTCTTCCCTTCTTTGGCCTCACGATACGAACCGCCTCTTGATATTCATATTGCGCGACCTCATTCGCATACAGTCGCATTCTTTCGACTTCTGTAGTGCACCAGACTTGCTGCGTTTGCCTACCGTATTTACCAATAGTATTATGGAGCTTTACACAGTTCCAAAATATAGTCGTCATGGTTTCAATCGCTCCTATAGGATCTAGCAACTTCGGTAGGTGCGATTGCACACTTAGCACCAAGGACTTTCTAGAGACCCTATCAATTGTCGTCACCGTGTCTGCTGTCAGAGGTTGATTGGTAGAGTCTGGTTGGCGATTAATTTTTGCTGCGGTCACTGCATCGTTACAATTTGGATCCAACTTACTAGATTCTAGTGGGTCGAATTCCTTGTTTGCCCGTTTCTTCTTTCTTGATGGACTGGAAAGCCCTCGAAAATCGTCTGGGCCTCGTTTCACGTTGCGCGATAATAGCCGGTACGATCCTCGTAATTCTCTCGGCGAACTAGGAGGCGTTTGGTAGAACGGGGCGTTGACTGGTAGAGAGGGTTCTGTGAACCCTTCGATTCCGTCCTTGACACGCGTTGTATGCACTTGGATACTTTTAGTACAGGATGCACATTGCTCAGAAGGCTCACCATAATTCGCGATATGATTGATGTGTTCCTGTAACGGCTCATCGCTGCGATGACCGATTCCACAGAGCGCTAGAAGCTCTCGGATCTTATGTGTCGCTAGACTTTTAACCACTTCCATCGTGCTGTACTTGATACCTGTGAAAGGAAGTTGTGGTGTGGTGGGGACAGCATGTATTATATTCTTGCACATGGTTCTAGAACATTCTCTAACTAATTTATTCTATGACTGGTAACTACCATCGTCGGCTACATTTAGGACAATTGTTGGCTTGTTTTATGCATATTTTTTTGTGCAATAGTTCGCCAAGCCCGCCCCTGATCGCCTGTTTGCAGGTGAATGACTATAGTCGCTGACACGTTAAGGCTTTGACCTGGAGTTACGCTATCCTGGTTCAATGGCCTGTCGCAGTGCCGATACCCCACGATTTCTCAATCGTCAATACGTTGATCTCGGAGGAGCCTCTGGAAATCTCTCAAAGACCTTAGATAGCGCGTTCCTTGTCCTTCTTCATCCCACACTGTCAATCCAGTCCTCTCTTCCAGGTACTGTGGCCACTCTCTGGGAAAATAGCCGTCGATTTCCAGTTTGCGAAGATTTGACAGACGTCCCAGTGCCCTCACGAAATCGAGGTCGACCGCGGGACCCCAATGGTCGAATGTCGGCTCGGCGTCTAGATAAAAGGCCATTTCTTCCAAATCAGAAGCCTTCATAGATAATGTTCTGAAAAATTCACACCATTTCGGACCGACTGGGGGTTCATCGGTAAGAAAATGTGGATAAGGTCCAGGGTTGTAAACAGCGTGAACGAAGCAATATAATTTGCGCAGCATTTTCGCCTTTGGTGTAGTTATATTGACCAACCACTTCAGGCCGACCTCGGGGTCATCGATTTGAAAGGTATTGTGGGAGTAAAAACCAGGAGTCTTCTCAGAAATGTAGGCCTGAGGGCTTCGTATGTGAACTCTTGGTGCAGCCATGGAAGGATGTATCGTTATGATACAAATATAAGTCGCATTAATGGGAAGAAAACCCTTGATAAGTCTGTCCAACTAACTGATGGTGTTTCTCAAAATATATGATATGTCGTTGAGTCAGGACAAGAAGTGGAAAGCTGGAGGACTGGGAGACTGAGAGTTATTTAGGCATAGACAGAATGTAGCAAGGAGCACGAGCCAGCTTGATTGGAACAAAGGATGACAGGAGATCCTAAAAATACCTTGCTTTCGGACAAATGTGCGGTATAGGCAGTGCTCAATTGGCACCCTTGCTTGACGCAAGGATGTGTACAATTGGTTGCAAAACCAGTGTGCGTTGTTCTCTATTATTTAGTTATGCGAGTACTGTCAACACAGGTTTGACGCTAAGTGTCATGCCAGCATGTGTATGCAAGGAGTACCATCCCAGAAATGAGGGTATGTCTCTAGATTCCATATAATGCAAGGAGACTTGTACAATCTCTATCTAGCACGATCTATTTATTCCCAAGATTACCTTCGCCATCTGAAGGTTCCATTTCCTTAAGTACCCACAACAGGCATTGAGTCTAGCACACAAAATGAAAGTCGTCTCTTATCCACCCCCTCCATATCATTCGGTCTTAGACGGAGAGATACAGGCTTTAACGCAGCAGTTAGAAGAAATCGGTTTCTACAACCACAATGACAAAGGAAAGTATCGGGAGGATGACCTCCCAGACTATGAAGTCGCTATCGCGACATTTTTGGATGAGGTTAGGACGCACATCAGCTTCTTGAGTGACCAGAAATTTGCGACAAGTGTTGCTGCTGCAGTAGAATCAGACGGTCACTTGGTAGCAGCTTTATCACAGGAGGAGCTGCGAGCTGAGAGTGATCGACGCCTAGCAAGATATGTTGCTGAAAATGACCGTATGTTCGATAACAATACCGTCGACAACGGGATTGATGGCTATGATTTCCAGGAAACACAATCTGGAGTGATTGATGAACTTCTTGATAATGTTGCCTTCGAGACACGAGCTGATGCTGGGCCCTCGATGACATTCGCACAACGACAAGAGGAGGCGATTGAAAAGATGTTAAAATCAACATTTCAATGCTGTGTGTGTTACGAAAGTTTTCAGCCTTGCAAGATAGTGAAGATGCAGTGCGGTCACCTTTACTGCGTTACTTGTCTAAAGGATCTCTTCCTTCGAGCTACTAGGGATGAATCTCTCTTTCCGCCTAGGTGCTGTCGTGTGCTGATACCGCTATCACTTATCCAGGCAGAAATGTCGGAGAGTGAACTTGAAGTTTTCAATTGTGCGAAAGTCGAGTTTTCTACGACCAACCGGATATACTGCAGTAATACTATTTGCGGGAGTTTTATACCACCGGCTAATATCGTGGCGGACCGAGCTCATTGCTCTCATTGTGGATCTGCTACCTGTTCAATGTGTAAAAATGTATTTCACCATGACGATTGTGTTGCAGATCCTGCCCTCCAAGCAACCTTGGCTCTAGCTACCAGTCAAGGGTGGCAACGCTGTTTTGCATGCAAAGCTTTGGTGGAACTTGGCATTGGTTGTTACCATATGACGTACGCTCAGATGGCATTTGATGTCACTAGATACCTGAATCACAGTCACTAACGTCCTTCATAGATGCAAGTGCAGAGCGGAATTCTGCTACCGTTGTGGCGTGGCATGGAAAAATTGCTCTTGCGAAAGGTGGAATGAAGAGAGACTGGTAGCAAGAGCGGAGGAGGTTGTCGATCGGGATGCCTTGCAACCACTGGCACCTCGAGACCGCGAAATCCGGGTCGCTCAAATGCAGGAAGATTTGAGAGAAAATCATGAATGCGAACATCCTGGTCGCTTTGAACGTGTCTTCGGTAGTGGCAGACGTGGATTTGAATGCGAAATTTGTGGGGATCTTCATCGAAAATACATCCTTCAATGCCGTCGCTGCCATGTGCAAGTCTGTGAGGACTGTCGAAGAAATCGGATATGATGTCAAACCACGATTTGGCATGGAGCATATTTGGCATGGAGCACGTCTGGCTTGGAGCAAAGCTAGAAATGGCTTATAAAATTTACATAGAACAAATTTGACATAACACGTTTGGCCTAGAGCATGTTTGGCTTGGAGCATTTCTGGCATGGAGCAAGCTTGCAGCATGTTGGCAAAGCCAGAAAAAGCATATAAATTTAACATTGGCTTGGAGCGCTTTTGGCTTGGAGCAAAGCCAGAAATGGCTCATAAAATTTACTAAGAACAATTTGACATGGCACGTTTGGCATGGAGCATGTCTGGCATGGAGCATGTCTGGCTTGGAGCATGTCTGGTTTGGAGCATGTCTGGTTTGGAGCAAAGCCAGCAACAGCTTAAAAATTCACGAAGAACGATTTGACATGGCACGTTTGGCATAGAGCACTTTTGGCTTGGATCAATCTTGGCTGGGAGCAGTTTTTGGCTGGAGCACTTTAGGCAGGGAGCCAGGTTTTGGCTGGAAGCATGTTCATATGTCACTTTTGGCGCAAGCCAAGTGACCCACATACGGGTCTAGCGCGTGTTTCTCTTCTAGGCAATGCTTAATTTTGGACTTCATCTAGCTCAAACTAGCCTTGAGTGAAATGACCAATCGGCAACTTGCTGTATTGCGAGCGGCTAGAAATCGACTTTTTGGAAAGTCAATCTTAGAAAAGTTGAAAAGGCATCATTTCCTTGAACTCAATCATAATTACCGATATAAAGGCTGAGTTCGTACATGAATTTTGCTCTACCCGATCACCTATTTTCCTAATAATTTAGCCACCAATAACAATATGGCTAGCCAGAAGAATCGGACTTATTCCATGACTCTACTGCAGAAAAAGCATAAAAGACAACAGCGATACCGACGCGGGAGTACACTTCTGAAAAAGGCATACGAACTCAGCATTATGGCCGATGCTGAGGTTTTCCTTGGGATCAGATTCCGTGACACTGGTCGCATCAAGACATTTTGTGCAGATACAACTGGGATTTGGTCATCACATTTATCGTATTTGGTAAGCCTCCTCACCTTCTTGTCTACGGAACTAATTGAAATAGGATACATACTATCCTATTCCGGAACATAAAACACCGGATGATTTCTCCGGTAGCGTGAACACGAAGCTACAAGGTTTGGAGCAATAAGCGGACACAATGTTACTTGGAAATAGGCTCAAGATAGACTGAGCCCAGTCTAGCTGTTAGAGTAATAATTGAAACAGACGTTGCAAAATTCAATTCTCAGATAACAATAAGTCGAACGTGTACTACTATTCTATCTTTAGCAGAATACTTCTGCGAATTCCCATATCTTCAAGACAGGCCTCGATGTAACTAGCTGCTTCACGAAGTATGGAAATCCCTCCGGCACAAGCTCCAGCTTCAAGATGTTGCGCCAGCCCACTCAGCGTATTGAAAGACCGCACTGACCTGGAATCAAATTTTCCACACAGCAGTGCTATGGGACAGTGGAACCGAGTGCTTGTATGGACAGGTGATTTCTGGTGGTCTTGAAGAGCATGTAACGTTTTGAATGTCCTTGAGCACGCATTGCAACGGTTCCCTTCGTCTAGACCGAGCACATCAGCGGGCAGTGATTCAATATCCATCAAAGTTAGGGAAGATACGGAAGTTCCTGGTGTATAAACGATTTCAGAGCTAGTGCTCGTGTCCGAAAATACACTTCCATTATCTTCCAAGGTAGTGATCTCAAGTGGACGATCCTGGGCATGGATTATCTGCTTGGGATCATGTGCGACAACAATGGCATTTAGTTGATCTCTATCGACCCCAGAGATGCAGGTGCCGCTCTCAAGATGATGCAGGAGAGATGAGGGGCATCGGAAATGTTTCAAACACTTTGGATCTATGCACTCCAAGTCACTAAGGGGTCGATGAGCCAGCGATTTTTTATGTTGCTCCAATGAATCTTGCTTCGAGAACATCCGCTCGCATTTGTCACATGGAAATCCCTTCGGTGGCATACGAGTAGGCTTATGAATCTTGTTTTGAAGATGTTGATCTAGAGCTGATTCATTCACAAAGTCTCGATCACACTCACAGCAGTGAAATTGCCCCACATGATCAGGAGATTTCGTATGCTGTCGAAGTAAGTTGGTGGACGTGAAGTAAAGATTGCACGAGCGACAATAGCAATGTCCGCTCGCCCTTTGATGTTTTCTCAGGGACTCAGCACTTCTAAATTTCTCATTGCATGATCCACATTGATGGCCGTGAAGGTCCTGAGAGTGTTGTTTTAAACTTTCAGCAAAGATAAAGCTGCGGTTGCAGTCGTGGCACTTGTAACTATGCTTTGCCCGTCCATGTCGCCTGAGATCAGCTCGAGCCTTAAAAAGCTTGCCGCATTCGCATTTAAGCATAACGATCGTCTGGCGGATTGAGTGATAGAGGTTTATATTTGAGGTCAGATGGGCTTGTGAACGATGTAGAAAAATTGAGCCATAGCAGATGAGCACAACAGCAATGAAAGCCATAGATATAGGGACCCCGCTTGGCATACATTATGTTGGAATGAGACTGTAACACCTAGGCCATTTTTCGCTTTTCCGGTAGGTTGCATTCCTGCATTGTTGATGAGCCCTGACAAGACGGTTTCTGATTTGCTAGCAAGGCACTTTTGGCTGAAGTTTCCGCATTCATTATAGTTGCGCCCCAATGATACGGATGCAACGCCAGCTCACGATCAATTAGGGGCATAGCATCCTCTTGCGGAATGAAGAAGTGCCATTGGAAGATTCCATGTATAACTGACATTAAGTTAGGCTGATTTGGGCGAGAGGGACCGTGTCGACTGCAATGAGTGTGTTTGAGTTGTGTTTGTACCGTTGAATGAGAAATAGGACTGCTCAGTCATTGACGCGACTGACTCCGTACTCGACATTTTACAAACTGTACTGAAGCTAGTATTGACGGCAGCAGATTCAATGACGCTCTGGGTAGCTTTCTCGGTTGCTCGGTTTATTGCGTTGTCACGTTGTTCTTTTGCCCAATCCCTGCCGTTACGATACCAAGTTGCACCTTCTCGGAATGTGTCAGGATTGTCCGTCATGGAAAAGGATCGTAATTGAGTCATATAGTACTCTGTCCGATCTGCAGTAACTGATTCGGAAGGATGGCTGGTAAACATTTTTAAAGTCCCATCATGGTAAATTGACGATATTGTATAAGCATGATTATCAAATTCAGGTTTGTCTTTGCCATACTCCAGAAGCGAGTGTATTCCCCTTGCTCCTAATGCACCGTCATAGCATGCCTGCCTTTTGGCGACTGATGCTGACCCGTCTGGGCCTTTCGCTGCCAGGAAGAAATTTGGCGCTATTGGTAGATCGTGCTGCTTGGATGGAAGAATTTGATCACTGAGTTCCATACGTATCCGGCGGTCAAGTTGCTCCGGGCGTGCCCCATGATAGCGATCAGGATTACCAGGTACTAGAGTGCCATCTGTAAGATGTTCGAGATTCCTGAAAGGAATACCACCCCCTATACATTTACTATCTGGATTTTTGCCTTCAATAAAGGGAATCACATTCTCCGTGACCTGTTTCTCCTTCGAAGCATCTGTATCCATTTGGAGAAATTCTTCAAAGTCTTCCTCAGCGAATCTGGAAGGGGATAGTGAGGATCGAGGCCGAGCAAGCCTAGCACGTATGTCGTCCCAATTTCCGGGCCTTGAAGGCATACGTCCGTCGGGGAATCGATAACGGTGTGGAAAGATCCCATGATCGATAAGATGTTGCTGAAAGTCTCTATCATACGGTCCGCTACTTTTGGTGGTTGACGGTTTGGTGCTTCGCGAGGTACTTGAGCCTCGTGAAGCACTGGAGCCTCGAGAAGCGCTGACACTGCGTTTTTGGATTCGGTACGGTCGGTGAGGTTTCATTGTAGGCTCTGGATACTGTAATAGTCAGTCAAAAATTGCTGTTCAGTAGGCAGAGTAAACTTACTCCCCGTAGCTCCGATATGTCTGGACCACCCTGACGCGCAAACCTTTGAATAGCCTTTACTTCGTTGGGAGTGACAGGTCTTGACGACCTAGTTGGCTGTTTAGCTGGAATTTGTGTATTCCTTCGATCAAACTCCCGCAGTGCGTTACGCGTCAGCCAAACTTTGGAGAGGTTATCCCAAAAAGCCGCAGGGAGCAAAGAGCCGCTGGGATGTTTGACTTTTTGCTTCTTGAGAGGCTGTTCAGGTGGTGTGTCAGCAGATACTTGCTCCGAAAGCGATCGTTTGCGAGAACGTAATGATCGCTCTGTATGCATTGGGTGACGGTGATCACAACAGCGGGTATTGATTTTTCCTGGTGTTGACGACGTGCAAGACAGCGCATTTATGTTTGATGGTCATCGTGCTTTAGTTCGAGTGAGGTTTGTTGATCACATGCTTGGCGGCGGCAGATGAGTCACTGCTTCCTGCTAACTTCGGCAAGCGACAACCAATCATGACGACTAGGTTGTGCTTCCTGAAACAACCTTGCTTTACTTCCTAGTGACCAATAGAGTTCTGCGTCGGGCCGCTAGGAGCCGGGACGAATAGGGGCGACTAAGGACGAATGAGGACGAATGAGGACGATTCAAAACAATTTCTATTACTCCATCTCATCAAGTGCTCTCAGAAGCTGAGATGGAGTTCACATTACCGGTGATCCCTGGATGCAATTGTCCTCCACATAGAGAGATTTTCGATGCTTGGCCCAGAAGTAACGCGACTCTGCGTGTCTCGTCCTGCATGAGAATCTGCCCATACTGCGGAAAAACACATTCAAATGCCAGCCGTCTTCGAAAACATCTCAAAGGATACACTTATCGCTCCAGAAACCTCACCGTTGAAGCTGAACATGCTGGTGTTGAAGTCAGGTTTGTCTTTCACTATGTCAGGACTGTGACAGCGTTGACAATAAAGTAGGAAACCACATTGGAGCGCTGCCCTAGACAAAAACTTGACGTCAAAGATCGTGAAGCATTCAGACTCGGTAGAAGATGACAGAATAGTCAGCGTACACCATGGAAGCTCACAGTCAGCGAACCTTGTACAACAAACCCTCGAAGAAATTCAGAAATGTTTTGGAGCTGCGTTTAGTGGTCTGAGTCGCTGTGATGTGTATCCTCTATCCGATGTCCCGTCAACCGTCCGAACTTTGTGGCGTTTCTGCACCACATCCATCCCAACGTTGTATGATTCATCCCCATGCTGGACGGTCCGAATTCCTTCGGCTCGCGAGTTAGTCATCGATGTGCTAGACAGAGCCGACAACCCGCGAAGACAGCCTGATTCAGAAGAAGACTTTCAGGTCAATTGCTAGGGCGAGATCAACGGATCGATCGATCATAGAATTGTCGTTGCGCAATTGATTGACCCAGACCCAGTTCAACCGGTATTCCTCACGGGTCTGCGATTGCCCTCCACCGAAAGTTGTGGCTTTCGTTGTCCATATGATCTGTGTAAGGTAGTGGAGCCGGAGGAAGAATGCAACGTCCAGGTTAACATGACCCCCAAGTACTCATTTGTCGATCTTCATATCGGTAAGTTCTCACGTCGGTTGTGAGTGATTTCCGGCTAATAAGCAGATTATGGAGCGGACGGCTTATCGACTCCGGTTGGAGAGTGTCGAAAGATATGGCTTCTGTACCCTCCATCCGAAGCCAATCTGTGAGCCATGAAGACGGTGGATAGTCATCGAGCTAAGCTTTCGCGAATCATGCATCAGCTGGAGGGAGGAATCATAGTCACGACGGACGCATCCCATGCCATCTACATACCCGCGGGCTGCATTCATGCGACATTTACCGTACAAGGAGGTTTTCTTATAGCCAAGGACTTTACCACATCCGAGTCTCTTGCAGCCATTGCGTCCTATTTGCGGCATGGATTAGATCGAGCTCTCTCCCCGATCGCTCGGGAGATCTGTTATGCATGGTTTGAACGCTGCCTCGACGTGTGTTTGGGCAGTGGAAAATTGAATCTGGCGCTCGAAGTATGGGTCTGCTCCCAAGAGGTCCTAGCTACGTGGGCTGCATCGCATCGGCAATGGCGAGTTCATGTCCGCCATCTCTGGGAGCAGCATTTGCATGAGAGCATTGTCCAGAATTGCCCGGGTGGCTGGGAAGACAACAGCATGTCATTTTCTGAGCATATATTTGCGGTACACCTTACTTTCTTGTTATCATCTTCACAAATACGTCGATTGAAATAATATTAGGGGAAAGTCTAAACCAGATGGGATAGCGAGTTGGTCAAACGTAAGAGCAATCTATTGTACAACAAGGAATACATCGCAGTCATGAGATTAGACGCTGGAGTGTGCTTCCAGATCGCAAATCTTTCTCATCCATCTGAAGCGTGGGTTATTCACACTCCAGATGAAGCGTTCAGACGATGTAGTACTATAAATAAAGCGGTGACTGAGTGATTCGACAACGTCATTTGGGGCCCGTGAAATGGCAGTGTCCCAGAGCGTGATAGTACGGTTAGTGCTTAGCATATAATGAAATGTGGCATCTGCTGGCCATCGCTGATCCAGGTTCTTCTGGAGGAGGTCCGACGTGGTGCCGTCGATCTCAAATTCGGCGCGGATTTCTTCACGCGTATATAGCCACGTATAAACGACCATATAGCGCCCATCTTCCAGGTGCCTTATCTCGGATACCTTGGCATATTCTTCCCGGTCTGTCTCTGAGCAGACTTTGACGATGTCCCCAATGTGCATAGTCCATGTGTCAAGTGGAGCGGAATCTACGTGCCTAAGCTTATTCAAGGGTTTCGCACCTTCCAGCGGTATAGGGCGAAGGTTCCGGCCGCCATCACTCTTTGTCAGGTATATAACTTCTGCGGGCGGAGGTATTTGAGATGATGTCGGTGGGGGAGAAGAAACTGGCGAAGTATCAGTTGTCCCGTTACTGTTACGAGAGCAGTCGTCGCTTTCGATCGTCTGGATACTGGGTCGCACTAGATGAAGCATCAGCAGGTTACAGAAGAGATAAATCACTTAGCCTTTCTGAGGATAGGAGCCTTCAGAAGGGTATAGGAATGCTGTCGTCTTCACCATTATATCCACGCGTAGACGAGGTAGAAGTAGCCTCTGTGTCACTGTCTAGGTCCATAGAAGCGGACCCCTGAATTGTTTAGCTTCTATAACAGAATAGCTATCTGATCACCTACCTGGTCACTGCTCTCGCAGTCTTCGAGAAAGGCGCGAGCCATGGAGAGGCCGTCCGCTATATCTTGGGACGAACACAGGTCCCAAGACATGTTGTTCTGATCATAGTTGACGTCAGTTTCGTTACTATGCGAATTCTGCATTTTGTGAGCGCTTTGTATGAGTAACATCAGGAGGAAAGGTTTCACTATGCAGATATGGACAGCCGTCACTGAGTTCCGCCTTCTTCAAAAGTGTTCCGTCGATTGTATCTATTCATGACACGTGACTAAAGCCTAGCTAGTCTTGGCCTGTGGAAATATCGGAGATAAGATCTCACATTGATAGTCCTCGGAAGCGCTGCGTTCGTACTATATAGGGATTATTTTACAGAGCGGAAATGAAAATACCGGATCCTTCCACCAGCACCTCCGTTGCCCGACTTGATAGTGTCTGAAGGCGAATATGTGTTTTATGGCGATTTTGTCTCCAAAAGTGGCCGCGGTAACAAGAGGGAACACAAAGTGGAGCGCAGGTGTTTCATCAATTCTTCGCCGATATCGCCGGTAATTTGCATTCCCATCCACCAGGTACGAAAGCCTCCTTAATTCGCGTGTATGCACTTGTGCTAGGACTAGACCATGCAGAACAGCACTCAGCGAATAGAAATTTCGGAGTCTTTTCAAAGCCTAGAGCGAATTTAGTGGACGCTTATCATAGAGCGTAGGGTCTCTTTACCTTGGCATATTGCACAAGTCCACCACAAAGCTCGGGAACAACAGCACATTCTTCAACTGCCTCGCAAAGAGAATTCCATCTCGCGCCAAGTGCCTTCACGAGCGTATTCTCACCGAGTGGTATCATGTCTTGATTATGGGCGAAGGTCGAAAAGTCGATGCCTTCCAATTTGCGGAACTCCTTCAAGTCGCCTCGTGTCCTTGATACAGCTGACATAATTGGTCGATCAAGAAGCGTTAACGTAATTCCCGGGTCGTCCGATCATCCCGGGTCATCCGATCATCCATTAAAAATATAGATACTTGTCGAACTTAAAGCTATTCCCAACAATGCAATTCTTAATATTTTTAATTAAACTAAGTTTGACGGCAATTAGAACATTCAGTTTGAATATGGCTCTGTATATTACATTTACTATATCTTAATGGCGCATGTTTTCGGGCTTTAGAAGTGTAAGACCCTCACCATATATATATAGAGAATAGTTAGAACTTCGCGGGCTGAGTCAGCCAGGGACTGACTCAGCACATGGAAGGATATCCTCCCTTCGCGAAGGCAGAGACTTCGCAACTCAGCGTTAATCTATGATACCAACCTGACTATTGATTCACGCATGAATTCTATTATTAATATCTCTTCTTAAGTGCCTTTATACCCTTTCACACTTATCACAACCCCTTCAGGCCTCAGGTCCTTATACTTGTGGATTACGTTATAGAAGTAATAGTAATGCATATCTTGAAAAAGTATGTATTCTTTTGCTATAAATAATTAAATTTACATCTAATTTAAAGTTTGAACTTTAGAGAAATTTATATAAAATGGGTTTTTATTAATTTATTTATCTAAACTTTAATATAACAATATATTATAATATTAATATACTTCTAATTCTGTTCTTTGTTTTCTTTTTTTGCTTCTATCTATATAAATGTCAGGAAATACGAATGCTGTCAGCCAATGGATCTGTTGTGTCATAACCAGACAACGGAGTTATGATATACTGAACTGATCATTAATGGAATACAGTGCTAAGATAAACAAGAACTACAGTTATAGGTGTCCGGGTTTAGAACTATGAGAACTATGATGAAGGACATAGTTAACAGAGCTGAAGACTATGATAACTATAATGAGAAACAGTATTTAAGAACACTCATTATTACATGTAATTAGTTTTAGTTACTGTCTGTTATTCTCAGAAATCAAGCCATCCTATCTTTCAATATATCATTCTTTCCGTATAGAAACTACTGTACAACCGTGGTGCTATACTTCGTTCTATCTGATCACAGAATACCTTAAGACGTTCAACCTTAAGCAGGATCGGTACGGCTTATCTGACACTGCTGATGAAAGTTACGGGTGGAAAAGCGGCTGTTTCTGGCGCCAGGGGCTGTCATTTTCGGCGTCGATTTCACAGGTCCTTATATTCTATGTGTAAACGAATTATATATTATATTTGCTGCATTCTTCAACACCAAGTACATGCTATGGACAGTAGCTTAATTTAAGATATCTGGAGAGTGCAAAGACTTCAAATGGAGCTCGTATAACCTCAACACTCAACACTAAAGGCGTCCATATTGAGCCTGAAACTCGTGGTCGTTGTACCCACGCAGGTAAACGTATTGGAGGCAGTGGTTGCCACAAAGGTCTGGCTGAAGGTAGCCCAAGTAGCGGTTGAGACAGTCAACGAGACCGGCCAGGAGGTGGCGCCGTTGTTTACCGAGCAGGTGACGGATGTACCAGCGTAAGGAGAAGCCCATGTGTGATAGGAGAAGGATGCGGTGTAGGTCTGGCCGACGAAGGTGTCGATTGACTGGGAGATGGTGAAGGTGCCCGTGCTCGACATGTAGAAGAGGATGCAGTAGGTGCTTACGCCACAGCCGCTGTTGTACAGCTGGGTTGAGGCGCCAGTAGTGGACACGGTCCAGGGAGGCAAGGTCAAGCTGGAAAAGACGGGGTTCTGGATGAGGTTCACGCCGCATGTAGGAGTTGGAGTCACGGTTGTGGTCACGGTGACTCCCTGGGTGATGGTTACGGTTTGGGAGTCGGTGATGGTTGCTGTCGCGGTTTCGGTTACAGTGACGTCCACGGTCTGGTCAACGGTGGCGGTAACAGTCGTGTCGATGGTTGTGGCTTTGGTGATGATGGCGGAGGAGGACCTGGTGATGACCTTGGTGACATCGACAGTTGCGGTGTTGGTGATGCTGTCAGTGACGTCCTTTGTGACGGTCACTGTGTGCGTCGCGGGCACTGTGGTTGGGAGGATGATTGTTCGGGTCTCAGTGCGGCGTGGAGCCACGACAGTTGTGTATACTGTGGGTGCTGGCAAACATGAGCATGCTTCGCGCAGGTCCTTGATATCGTAGCTTCTCAATTGCTCAGGGATATCCCTGGAGTCCCTCTTGTTTACATATGTTGGTGTTGCTGTGACAGTAACCGTTGAAGTAGTATAGTCTGTCAGAGTATCGATATCAGTCACCACCACTGTGTTTGTGGTGGTGGCAGAATGGGTGTTGGTGATAGTTTGAGTAGCAATGACTGTAGAGGTATGAACATCTGTAACCCCGACAGTGAAATCCACTCTCACAACAGCAGATGAAGAGATTGTATCCGTCACAGTGGCCTGGAAAGTCTCGGTGGTTGTTGCGTAGATAGTCGCATACTTGTCGACTGTGCTGGTATGGGTGTTGTAGAGTGTTTCCACCACCGTCAGGGCACGTGGAGCATCAGTGACTGTGACAGTAACGGGTTCAGGCGTTTCTTCAGAAGGGAGCAGCTGATGACAGAAGTCTATTCCACCAGATGTCTCAAGGATTGTCTCGACAAGGGATTCATGCATTTCGCAAGTATCCCAGTAACAAACACCTTCATCATCATAATCGACCACGCTATGCGCACTGGCAACAGCACTGAGGCCTAGTGCCAAGGTCAAAGAGAGAAGACGCATATTGAAGAAAGAAAATATAAAGAGTGTAACTGGTCGGGTTAGAACAGAAGTGTCAAGCGACAGTAACGAGTGTCGTCGGTCAGTGGGCGAGGAGAATATCTTCCTGCTGGCGAAAAAGAAAGAAAGAAAGAAAGTAAGAGAGAGAGACACGACGAGGAAATAATATTCACAGGCAGCCCAGGCTAATTATCATGTCATTTCAATCATTGCAGTGGCTCCCTGGGCTATTATTACCCTAGACTCTAGGGGCTTCCCTGTGCAAGTTTGGCAATTGAAGCCGGTCTACGCCCAGCATCCTTGGACCCCAAGTCTAGGCCGATTAGTTGGGCAGGTAGCGGTCCGGAAGCATTATCCAAGAAGCTGCAAAGACCAGCGATTGGATTGGGAGCTTTGGAGAATTTCCGGAGTAGATTATGGATCTGTCGCTCAGGGCTTCATCTCCAGGTCTAAACTCGCGCCAGAAGCAGAAAAGACAGCCGAGCGACTATTGAACTCTGAGCGCAAGAAGAACCAGTAAAAGAGCCAAGCTTTCCCAACCCAGTCGGCAATACTTTCCGGCCCTGAATTCTGATCCCGAGAGCGCTCGGTTATAAAACCCTAAAGCTGCTCGACGCCCACATCTGCCAGGGACTCGGAGACGCCGATGGAAGGCCACCACACTGGATACATTAATACAAGCTCATATCAATTCTCTCAATTCTCTATGTAGGACTGGTCTGTCCGTAGCTGGGCACATACAGAGTATTCAGTCTGATCAAACTCATCGTACAACATGTTCCAACTGGACTTCTATCGTTGTTTCTCTAGTGTCAGGTAACTAATGGCAGCGCAAGCCATCGCCAGCGCACACGAGCCCGAGTCTCCACTGTCTCTGTGGTCTGAGGATTCCAGAAGAGAAGCCTTTCACGCGAACCTGGTTGATCCGCCAATGAAATCACGTACCTGGATTGTAGAAGAAGACGAGTAATTACGATGAAAAGTATGTTGGAGACCGACGCCTCAGAAAGGATCGCCCCAGGGTATCCCCACTGGGCGTGATGCAATAAATAGAACATTGGCTTTGTCTTTGCACAACTCCACTGTCTGGGATGGCGAGAAATTGTCAATAAAGATCAACAGGGAGCAGAGTCTCAGAATTACCTCTTAAAACCAATCATGCATGACTTGGATCTTAGGAATTCCACGTCGGAAATAAGAAATGCGGCGATATCGATGGACGGCTTTCAAACTGACCGTATGTGCAGGGAGAAGATACAGGCAATGTTAGGTATCGATATACAATCCCACCGAATATTTGACTCAGTGCATCCCATTTCAATTATGGAGAATGCTGGGTGCCAGTTGTGTGCTGCAGAATAAAAATATGTGATACTGACAGGTGTGTTACTGCGATATTCCAGTTAACTGATGATTCTGTGATGTACACCGGATTTCGGCAGTTTCTATCGATGACGATTCCTTCAGCGGGGTTAATCATGTTTATATTAGGCTACAGCTATATAACCGTCACATATAAACATCACATATAAACATCACCTCCCTGCTAAATTCAATCCATTTTACATTCTTGCTATATCTCTCCATTCTGCTCCTCTAAACATGACTATTCTCACAGCAATCGGACTCACAGCTCCCCCCCTGTCCACACCCATCCCCAACTACGGACCCGCCTGTCTGATTTTCAATTTCTTCTTCATCTACGTGGGCCTGGCCCCTCGCCATCTGAAGCAGTACTACGGCATCGACCACAACGTCTCGCCCCGCGACGACCTCAACACATATGGCGAGGCGGCAGTGCGAGAGGGCAAGCTGACCCGCGCCCAACTGGCCATGATGCGTCGAAATGAGGCCGCCCAGGCCAACTCCATCGAGAATTACATCCTGATAGTCGCGGGCATCACGGCGGCCACCTATGCGGGCGTGCCCCGGACAACCATCAATGCAGCTGGATTGATTTACACGATTGCGCGCGTTGTCTATGGCATCACCTATATTCTTGTCGATCGCCCGGTTCCTAGTCTGGTGAGGAGTGCTGCGTGGTGGGTTGGAAATATTAGCTGCTTGACGCTGCTCTGGAAGGCTGGTGGGTTGTTGAATGAGGTGTAAACTATGACTAGGATATGAATCCTCTTTCTCTACTACTGCTACTACTACTCTAAATCGTCCGCCGAATGTCAGATGTCAAGGCTTAAAAAGGTTAGTGCATACGAGGACTAGTAATCAAGGTCTTGCGATGTATATAAATGACTCCCAGGAAGAGTGAGTCACTGCTGTATCCCTTCCTTTACAACAATCCTTTTAACCGCATAAAAAACCACTTTGGACATCTATCTAGGTGTATCCCAAAACTTCACCATGGCAGGTATGTTACTACTACTAGCAGCAGCAGCAGCAGCTGGAGAAATAACATCACAATACAGACCAACCCCTCCGCTTCGGCATCGTCCTCTTCCCCGGCTTCCAAGCCCTAGACGCATTCGGCCCTCTAGATTGCATCAATAACCTCTCTCAAACCCAAAACATAACCCTCTCCATCCTCTCCTCAACCCTAGACCCCGTATCCACAAAACCACCAACCCCCGACCCCAACGCCGTCGGCCAATCCATCGTCCCAACACACACCTTCGCCTCAGCACCACCCCTCGACGTCCTCCTCATCCCAGGCGGGAGGGGCACCCGCGTCTCGAGCCCACACATGGACGCAACACTCACCTATATCAAGGACACATACCCGAACCTGAAGTACCTCATAACGGTATGCACGGGGTCCGGCCTCCTCGCCAAAACAGGGCTGTTGGATGGCCGTCGCGCAACGACGAATAAGGCCTCGTGGAATGATATTACAGCTTGGGGACCGAGGGTAAACTGGGTGGCTCGGGCTCGGTGGGTTGTCGATGGCAAGATATGGACTTCATCCGGGGTGAGTGCGGGGATTGATGTGACTCTTGCGTGGATTGCGGAGGTCTTTGGGGAGGATATTGCGGGGGATGTAGCGAGGATGATGGAGTATACGAGACATACTGATGCCGATTATGATCCGTTTGCGGAGGTTTTTGGGTTGTCGACGGTATGATGCTTTGGTTATCTTGTTCAGTGCGCCAGGTTGAATTCTTATATTATTCTCATTAACCTCGTAACTCTGCGCCTACTGTGGATTTCCAGCCTTGATCTCAAGTAAATTATAGCTCCGATAAGCAGTAGGACGTGACTACTCTGCTTATGCGAGATTCATGCTTCAAGATGCTATCGTGAGTATTATGCAAGCGTATAGACCCACTCGATAAAGTATATTGAGAACATAATACGGCATTAAAGTAATATATGCAATCATCGTTCTATATCGCCCGCTAGGCGCATCGGATACCGAGTCAAAGGACCGCTTACAAGAACAGTCAACCCCGCTAGCCCGCCAGATGCGATACCAGAACTAACACCCCAAGGGTCAATCTGTGATCATGGATGAATGAGCTGGTACTCAGCCAGTAAACCGCTAGCTTCCGCAACATTCGAAGAGCAGTTGTAAAGCCTGGAACAGGTATAAATACCTGGAGTATATGACCGCGAATTTAGAGACAATCCGGAAACAACACCAGCCAAGATGGGCTCAATAAAAGATGAATACATGATCGGCACCGACAGCATTTCAAGCGCACGGTAATGCCCGTTCGTGTCGCGACGGTCAAGACAGCTGCTAAGATGATCTTATAGCCTGAATTTGCAACACTACTGGGTTCAAAACACATGCGGTTTTCTCATACACCCAAGCATTCCGATTTCCCCTGGGGCGAGAATCGCAGATATCGCTACAGGTACAGGGTACGTATCTTCCCGCAAAATATATCAGAAGTGAGTGCCGACTATCGCAGAATATGGCCGATATCTGTTTCCTCAACCGTTCCGCCGTCTGTCCAGATTGACGGATTCGACATCACGGATAAACAGTTTCCTCCTCATGACTGGCTGCCGGAGAATGTCACCCTGAATACGCTGGACATACTTGGGGAAATTCCGCAGCATCTGCAGGGAAAATACGACCTTATTTGCGTGAGATACTTTGGGGTTATGATAAAAAACAATGACCCCATGAATACTCTACGGAATCTCCTGTCTATGCTTAGTGAGTCTAGTCAATCCCCCTCGAATGGGCCCTTTAATAACTCTGTAGAACCCGGTGGCTACATTCAATGGCTCGAAGCCGACTTGTACGACCAAAAGGTCGTGGCATCCGAAGCCAGTGCGTCAAAGACAGTATGCGATGCATATATCGACGATTGGCACAAGCACCTCGAATCCCAGCAAATACGCTACGAGTAAGTTCCATCATACCAAATTCACAACGAAAGCCATAACTAATGCATCGGTGATAAGCTGGCTGCGAAGCTTCCCAGATATCTGCAGGTCCGTTGGAATCTCCAACGTGCAAGTCTTCGTCCCCGAGCCCGTCAAAGCGCTGAGGCCACTCGCTGGATCTCTGGTTATCGGAGCATGGGAAGAATTCACCTACAAGATCCTAGATCGAGACGGACCCTCCCCGTTCTTTGGGAGCGCAGAGCAGCTCCGACGACGACTTCGTGCGATGCGCCGGGAGTTGGAGTCGGGGACTTCCTTTGAGTATAAACTGTATGTGGAGATTGCACAGAGGCCATTGGCTTAAGTGTGAAGCTACGAGATAGATTGCTGTGATGTTTAGTAGCCAATATATGAGTAGACGACTCTTTTCTTTGAGGAATAGCAATATGTAGTCTAGGGCTGATTGGAAATGTCAGCCTCGCCATGCACTGCCTCAATTCCCGGCATAAAGACGACGAGCCCTCCCTTGACTGTCAAGAATCTCCGTCATACTACGATTTCCGCTGGAAGAAGAAGATTGCAGCTCCACGATGAACGACCACAGTCAAAGTAAGTTCATCCTCTCCCCATCTCTTCTTATCCAGACCTAAATAAACATAGACACCAGCCCAACCTGCCAACCAGTCTCCTGGCAGACCGCATGGTGGACTCTGGCTTCCCTCGCCTTAAACACCATGTTACACCCCCCAGCGAGTGTATTCGGACTCTCTGCCTGGCTCGTCATCTGTCTCAGGAGTTGTCCAATATTTTGTCTTCTGGAGGTCCTACACGACCTCGTCCGAATTACCCTGGGCATTTTCAACGGGTTCCAAGATGAAGTGCGCAAACTCCTACAGAGCAAATACGGCGGCGGCCAGGATAGTCCCATGGCACTAAAAGCTACGCTTCACACCCACAAAAGGACAACTCTATGGAGATGTACTGCGTTTATGCTTACTGCGTTGCCGCTTGTAATCAGGATCTCTGCCATGTCCGGCATTCCCCTGACGCAATCCTTCGCGCTCGTATACACGACCACATTCATTGTTCTGGAAATTCCGATTCAATGTGCGAGGCTGCTGGACCTTGATTACCTGGGCGATACCATGACAGTCCAGGAAAGTCAAAGTACTGACGTTGACGGCCAGGATCAAGCTCGATTTATAAGCTTCTTTGCAGTGTGCTGGAGCACGGTGCTTGTGGCTATGCTGACGTCTGTTCACTCCAAAGTTGTGTTCAAGATTGACCCGAGACCGGACGAGATAAATATCGCCATATGGGCCGGTGCTATTCTGTGGTTTGTCTTTCATTGGTGTTTTTCTCGCGGGCTTTTGCCTTTCCATCGACTGTTCTGTAGAATGGATAAACCGTATAAACCACACGGGGAATGGTCACATCTACTTGTAGTCTTTTTGGCGGCCTTTTTCCACGGCGTGTGTGGGCAGAGTCCCACGTTTGGATGGAGTCTATTATCTCTTTTGCTTGTGTCGGTGTACTTGTGTATTGCTCTGCTTCTGGTTTCGCTCCTCCATGGGTTGGTTGGACGTTTCGAGCTTCTGGCTTCATTGTTTCTTATTTCCATAACGGTTTTGGCAACATCTTTGCAGTATGCATATGTGTATGATGAAGAGGGCACCTGTGGTCCCAAGTGGGTTGGTATTTTTGGTTGAAAATCTTCTCTTGTCGAACACACTTGGGCATTTAAATAGGCATTTAAATACAGAGTAACAATTTTACATAGAGGAATCGCGCAATACTGTTTTATCCCTTGCAAACGAATAACTGGCCTCTAGAAATCAAAGGGAATGCATTCATGGACTATATGCCAGGTCCCGCTAGCCAAGTCATGCTTGTTTCGCGAAATCGTAAGAAACGATGCGCCTTTCCAGGGGAAACGCCATCCTGCATATCAAAACATCCATAGGTCCAATGCGTGCCTCTTCTGGGATGAGCGCTGCTGTTAATTTTCCGATTTCTATGTATGCGAGTGTAGGGTCTGGATATGTGTTTGCGGCTGCAAATCCAGGCTCAGCCTAGGCAAATAACTGGCTTGGGATTCCATCCCATATCTTTCTTCTAGGGCAATGATCCCCTCTGCGAATGATGCGACAGAGGAATTGTCGTAGAACCCCTGCACTTGCAGTGCTAGACGTACCAGCTCTCTTGCCAGCGGCAAATCTGGGTTCGCGGCACCTGAGACAGGTAAACCAAGTGCAAAATCCGATATTAATATCAAAAGTGAACGGCAGTTGTATACCCTGCTTCTGGGAAGGCTTGGTTGATCTGAAGGACTGAGAGCAATGCTACATTGGTCGACAATGTTAGTGTGGTAGATAAGCGTCAGTGATAGTCTAGAATGGAGACACACAAATCCTGATCATTATAAATGCATTTCATAATAAGCAAGGAGAAGGCGCACTACGTACGACGCCGCATATTGATAGAATGAAGAGGGGAGATGAGAAGTCCCATTCTCTGGTTTGATGGAAGGAGTTTAGACTGAAGCTCAGCGCCTGCATTTTCTGCTTCATTTCTTAATATATTTGTATATTTAATTAAGATTAACATTCTAATTGAGTTTGCCTCAGTCTTCCCTATGCAAGTGATGACTCTATTCGAAGCACTGGTTTACGCTGGCAAAGAAGGCCTAAAGATATGCTCAATGTATAAAGTTCAGTAGTATCGGAATCTCTTGAACATCATACAGAGCAGCTTCTTGATTGTTTCAATTGCCCTGAAATTAAATGGATTTACATTATATCTTGTGAGATATCTACTAAGTCAATATTTAATACAGAGTGCATATATTATCGAGAGCAATGTTAGCAAAGCCATCAGGTCATCCATATACACAATTAGGTCGAACAAAATCCAACTTTTCGGTACCCTCCAGGTATTTGGGTGGCACCAATCTCTCTGTTGATGTTGATGGATTCCAATAATCCTCATTGTTGGTTTGCGATATCCTTGTCCGACGCTCAGGCCATGTCGCAGGGTGGCGCAGAAAACCATCGTGTATATTATCCAGCTCCTCGCCGATCCTCCTCCTATCCTTGTAATCCTGGTGATACGATGAATCATCAAACAGGAGCTCAACGTGTTCTTGATCAGAGGTACCTGGCGTTCTCTTTGTCCGGATTTTCGCGACATGACCGAACGTCCACGAGCGCTTGATACCCCCTCCGGTGTTTGCCAGAGTACCAAATGCGGGTTGGGAGTTTTGCGACAGGGCAATCAGCTCTGCGACAGAATTCCAACTACCAGATGTGTGTCTTTTGCGGACGACATATATTATATGAGCACTTGCCATGGCGACGTGAGATAAAAGCACCGACATAGCGAGAAACCCAGCGAGGGAGCGCTGGAAGGAAAATCCGCTGATCTCCATTTCGGCTCTAATTGCGGTAAAGTGATCTGGATTAGTCGATGGTGGCTGCAAGGCTGGCTTGTTGTTTAAAACGAGATTCTGGAAATTCGGGAGAAGGTTGTAGCTTGCTAAAGACCACTGTGAGTTTTGGTTGGAGGTGTCGAATACACGGTAGCTCCCTGTTCTGCTGAGGCCATCCACAACAACACTACACACAATCGCCTCTAATAAGGAAATTCTCTGCCAGGTAGAATTCTTATTGCCAAGCCAGCGATCTAAGATGCCAGAGTTCGATTCGTTAGTAGTTCCTGCATTCGGTGTCAAGCCCGCGTTCAAAAGTATACTCTCTATGGTTGATGGTCTCCAAGTCTGTGTGGAAAACGCTGGCATTGGATCTGGGGGCGTCAACAGATTCAACCACTCATCATCGAACGCGATACGACCGTTGGTAGCGTTGTCGTTTGTGGAGGCCCATGCAGGTGTCTGGTCGCCATAAATAATATTCCAAGGGTACCATCCCGTCCAGAAGGTGTATTTGTCGGTGTAAACAGTCGCCGGAACCCATCCAGCTTGAATAGTACATCCCACCACTGCTCTGGAGGCATTGGACATTTCAGAAGTTTCCCATGGAGATTCAAAAACCGCTCCAATGCTGGCTGCACCAAATCTTGGGGGTAAGTGAACCCATTGGAACCGTAAATAGTTGGTGGAGGTTCCATTCAAGGTAGCTACCTCAAGTGGTAAGCTATTGGCAAAGTTGAATCGGCCGTCTATGGAAGGGAGATATACGGTCTTATTCGAGGACCATAATCTTTGCGGCTCTCCGCACCTCCCAGCAGTGATGGCATTGTTGAACTTGGCCGAAACAACACGGTCATCAACTTGATCGGAAGGAATATGTTTGCGCGCTACCAAAGCCCCCCACCAGTCTTCCGCCAGCTTTTGCAACACGACTACAGCGGCTGCATGGGGTTGGATCAGCGATGTCCTCCCATTTGGCCCTTGCTGGTTAGTTCCAAGTGTATAGAGCGGGGGAATAAGGGACTCATGGCTAGAGACTGGCCAGTAGAATCTAGATCCGGAGACATCTTTTGCATAGTCGCGGACATCCTGAGTGCGAAATATCGTACTATTCATGGTCCCCCAGTGAGTCCACAGAGAGTGAAATCCTCCTCCGGGACAAAACCCTAAGCGTGTCGAATTATTCTGGGCACATAGTCGCCGGAGATTCGATATGTCCTTTGACAGGTCACTAGGCCAGAACTCGTCTTCTGTGCCGTTCAAGTAAAATGTAGTCCCTCCAGCCTCCCAGTCCTGAGACTTGGGAACTAGGAGAACAGCGCTTGCCGGTCCAGCAAGAGCAGCAACTAATCCTGAGGCCACCACAAGACATACGAACATGATCTTCCGCGGCTTGTTTCCTCGAGCACCTACATATCTCAGGGCGCCGTAAAACTCCTTTTTAAAGAAAAATTCAAAGTTGTTAAAGGTGAGGCCAGAACCCAAAAGGCCCAGCGGAAGCCCGTCTCCGAACAGTAGCTCATGTCGAACGAATTGCAAAACGACTACCCCCAAACTTGCCACGATCATAATTTCGTGTGCTTTGGCAGCTAACTGGAGGAACAAAAGGTTGATGGTCTCAGATTTGACGGGAGACATCAGGTCCGCACCCAGATATGTGCCCTTGATGTTGATAATCATAATTGTAATCGATACAGCGATGGGAACAATGTGGACGACACAACGTTTGAGTACCCCGGGTATGGATTCCGTTATTATGACCTTGGGTGGCTCTTCCTCATTGGATGAGACCGTGCTAGCTGTAGATGTAACATCCCTAAGCTGAGTGTTTGTAAATGCATTTCTAAAGGGTAGCCTCATGCTGGATATTGCTTGATGGGGACAAGCACACGCTGAAGTTTATCTGTGATAATAAGATGAGATAGCACCACTCAAAGTACAAGGATAGAAAGAGATGGCATATATTGGGAAAAGTTTAATCTAGGCATGGGGGACATTTCAACCATTTCTTGCACCAACAGAGAGATAAGGCTCTCATTGTCTAAATTTAGGCAGACTGGGGACAAAACAGACCAGTTCTTTTGGTGTTAAGAACTGCTGCAATGTGATTGCTAGTAAGTCCTCACAGAGTAAGTCTGGGCTAGATAGTGCCAGACAATTGATTTATGCTAGCTGGATTCAGAACCAGCATAATGCATGGCAGAGGGTCCGGCGCGAAATGCTGGTGGAAGGTGTTGATGCTACAGAAGAGCACCGGCCACGGCATCCTTATGACTGGCAGAGCGCTCCAGGTAGAGCATGTTAGTCTGTGAGAAGGTGCATTAGGCCACCTTCAAAAGGCCATTAGCGCTCAGCTGGGATGTAATCTGAAACTTAATAGCGTTGTATGTTAGGACCTCACACCTACCTACTACTAGAGGTTCTACAGAGAGGAGAGTCGCAGAGCAGAGCGGGTAGAGCCGCAATGTGATTCGTCAGAAAACACGGGATCCAGGCGGCAACCTCAGAGCTAAGGCAATCATCCGAAACTGCATGATTCATGAATCTCCCCCTAATAATAATAGCAACTGGGCGCCCATCACGCATCTTGTCTCGTTTATGTCTTTGTGTTTCCGTCCACTCCTGGTTATATGATATCGGTCCCCATGTACCGCCAACAGCCCCCCATTTCGCGAATCAGCCATTGGTGAACTGTCCCTCCCAGCATCCATCCGACGACTTGACGGATTTCAGGCGGTCGCGCATGTGCGTTCCGCATCAACGAACAGAGCTGGGAATGACTAACCCCCCGCGACATTTTCGCTTCGGCAGATTCTCCCTATCAACTACCAGTGTAATCTTTTGCTTCTTCTCAGTCCTCTACCTTCTCTCACTTCGCTACTACCATGGCGCCAGCTACCGAGACCCTACCTCCTTCTTCTTCGATGCCAGCCGTGCCTATGAAAGACGGTATACTACAAAGAGAATCGCAGAGGCAGAATCCTTCCTCGCAGCTGCCAGCGACCTGAAACCCACAGCAAGGTTACCTGGAGAGAATCCTACGGTATGTGTTGGGATAGTGACTGTTCGCCGACGAGGAGATCAATATGTGGGCTTGACTGTCGCATCCCTTTTGGAGGGACTGAGTGAATCGGAGAGAAAGAGTATATTTCTAGATCTCCTCATCGGGAATACTGAACCCTCCCAGCACCCAATATTCTCGGAGAAATGGGTGGAAATACTACCCGATCGCTTACAGACCTATTCCAATGACGACCCGGACTTCGAACAGATACGGAAATGGGAGGAGGGTGGATGGTATCGGAACAAGACCATCTATGACTATACACATTTGATGAAAGACTGCTATGAGACTGGTGCTGAATATGTCGCGATGATTGAAGATGACACTTTGGCCGTAAAGGGCTGGCTTGCGCCCGCCCTCCAAGCGCTGAATACAGTCAAGAGCAAGGCAGCGGGTCGAGAGTGGATTTATCTGCGCCTATTCTATGTGGACGATCTCCTCGGCTGGAATTCTGAGGAGTGGCCCAGATATTTGGTGTGGTCATTCCTCGTCTGGGCCTTGATTACTGGGACGATGCTAGCGGTTAAGAGAAGCTTCAAGAGCGAGCTAAGGTCATTACCAACCAGCACCATCTGGGTGACATCTTGTATTTTCATCCCGGCAGCTATTACCCTCCATTTCATGGCAGGCAGGCAGACAATGTGGCCCATATCCCCGGGTGTCCAAGAGATGAACAAATACGGATGCTGTTCACAGGGCCTCATTTATCCTCGCTCCATTATACCCTCCTTGCTTGAAAAAACTGATCTCACTACCGACTGGCTTGTCGACATGATGGTTGAGAAAATTGCCGATGCCCAGGAATGGACTCGCTGGGCTGTTGTTCCGCCATTGCTCCAGCACATCGGCGCCACCAGTTCAAAGGGTTATGGCTTTGATAACTCTGCGAAGACTTTATGGAATTTTAGATTTGAAGAATACCCTTTCTAGTGAAGATTTACGCAGCTTTTAATTGACGACTTTTCCTCATAACGCTAGATCTTGCCGCTATACTGTAAGCTGACGTGATAATTACCGGCCACAAGCAACAGTTCCTGTGGTATAAACCTGATAAATATTAGAAACATTACAAAACTTATAAATATTACCAATATGATATATGTAGAAGGGGACATTTTGTATCCAACAGCGACGTCACAAAATCCCAACTGCAGTTTATTCCAAGATCCCCACTTACTCCTCCTTCCTGCGACTACGATGAGAATCCACAGTTGCCACTTCGGAACGTGTTTTCCGCGCATTCCCCCACATTTCGCGTGTCTCGAAAATCAATATTCGCCCTTAACCAGCAATATAAAATCGACCTGAATTGGGGACAACCTGTCGAGGACCGGTGACTCTGTTGCTGTATCTTATATGGACTACCGAACAAGATGAGCCGTTTCCGCCGCAAGACAAAGTCTGGAGAGAAAGTGGGCCGGTTCATCGACCGGCTCAAGTTTTCCCAGGACTACCGCGCGAAACTGCCCGATTGTCTATCACGGTTCACAGGATATCGCGCTCCAGACGCCGGTCCCGTCCATGCCCCTTTGCCATTTCCGCCCTTTAGCTGGCTCACGAAGATCCCACTGAAGTACGAGACATGGCTCTTCGCGTGGGTTGGGGCCTTTGGCAGCATGATTTTGATTGAGGCCATCATGTCCACAAGCACCGCATTCCGCGACGACTACAAAACACCGATTATCGTTACGTCCTTCGGTGCCTCTGCGGTCCTTGTCTTTGGTCTGGTTGATGCTCCAGTGTCGCAGCCCCGGAACCTCGTCTTTGGACACTTTGTCTCTGCGCTCGTCGGCACATGCATCACGCGTTTATTCGTGCTCAACTCGGAGTACCAGGGCTACTTGCAGAATACGCACTTCCATCCCTCGACGTTTATCAATGGAGCGGTCTCGATGGCAACGTCACTTCTTCTCATGCTGGTTACTGGAACTGTGCATCCCCCGTAAGCCTCTCTCTCTCTCTCTCTCTCTCTCTCTCTCTCTCTCTCTTTCTATCTATCTATCTATCTGTGTTGCTGCTTGTGGTTGTGTTCTGGGCGATCCCCGGGTCATATTGAATACCCAACACACGATAAATTAGAAACATAAAAATATAACCCTCGCATTGCTAATTCAACCCCAGAGCCGGAGCAACCGGTTTGAACGCAGCTGTTCTACCAGACGTCGTCTCGCTTTCATGGAGGTATCTACCTACCGTCCTCGCATCGTCCCTGATCATGTTGGGGTGGGCTGTTATTTTCAACAATCTTGGCCGTCGGCGTTATCCAGTGTACTGGTGGGCTCCTGGGACTACATTCACTGTACCTACAGAGGAAAAGTACAGCAAGTCTCTTCGACAGATAGAGGAAGCGGAAATGGAGGGGAGAGAGGACTGACGGGTAACTCTTGCTCAATTTCATCTGGCTATTGGGTTTGGATACAATGGGATAGTGAATGGGCGACAAACATGTACATATATAGATGACATGGAATATACGAACATTCTGCATAGGAGATCCATAATAAAAGTGATAACAGATTGATTCTTATGTTTCTGTATGTAGGATAGTCAAGGAAGGTCAGTGGAATGGGAGGCGCTGTATCTCTGAAGTGGTGAGTATTTGCGAGACTGGACAGTGCGATAGTTGTTCGAGATGAGAATCAATTCCAACATAAATAGGTATTGGAAGGTATGGTGAACTATATGGTATATTTCGAGTTAAGAGGGCCATCTGTCTCGGTTTTATATTGCAGAGCAATAGAATGTGGCTCTGCTGCTATATTTAAGTCACTTGGGCTGGGAATGAGTTATGTGGGGTATATATTACCCAAGTGTACAAGATTATCTCTATGCAATGGAGTACGACAGGAGGAAGTAAATCATGTCTCAGATAATAATAGAATCCACTGGAGATTTCTTAGAACTACCAGGTGTAGTCTGAGTTGGGCCATGGATGTGGGTATGGGGTACGCTCTGTAGGGCCTCACGAGTCAGGAAATTGGACTCAGGAGTCAGATTCAGGGACAGCCTCGGAATTGCAGTTCTGGGAACTTATGACTGGTCCTTAACCGGTTAGGGATTAATTTTACAGAGCAGCTAGTACCTGATAGTGTCAAATCAAGACTCTGAGCGCGTGAATAATTAAAGCATCTCTTCGAGGCCAAGACACTAGTTCAATGTGTGCTCAGCGATGTCTTTTCTATTGCCAATAAGAAGCTCTCCAGCGCCAACGGTTGCTTTCAAAGTGTCTGGCGGAACAGCTGTCACTAATGCCGTTTAATAAACTGGAAATTAAGCACTCAAATAGCCTTTACTTATGGAGTTCTCAGGGTAAGCCCTTAGGGGTCCAATTTCCGGTCTTCCATCGCAGCCCAAATCAACAGATACTTAATGAGCATGGGCCCCGGGACTTGTTGGCTGATCCTGACCTCGTCAACTGCTTATTGTTGCCAGCTCTAACTACTAGTCATTCCTTTAATTGCATATCAGTCACACTCATTTAGTTCGCGGTCTTCGCTCGTCCTTCTTTTTGGCTTCTCTACATATCCACCGGCAAGACAAGGAACATCGGATTATAACTGGTCAAAATGCGCTCCTTCATTTACTTTGCCCTTCTTTTCAATTCCCTGGCCTCTGCGGTTAGTATCGTGGCGCCTTCTGCCAACTCGACTTACGCTGCTGGGTCCACGGTCACCGTCAACTGGACGACTGTCAATACAGACCCAACCTATATAAGCCTCTACCTCTGGAACTTTGTCTCATGGCCTCCTAGCTATGTCCCTCTGGCCATTGACATCCCCACCGCGGATACATCCTACTCCGTGCAAATCCCCTGCGACACCAACCCTGGATGGGGGTACCAGATCAGCGCCATCAACGGCACCAACGTCTACATCATCTACGCACAGGGGGAGCGGTTTTCGGTCAGCAAGGCTCTCGACAGCGCGAACTGTGTTGATACACCCGCGTCGCCGTCGGCTACTACTACTACTACTACTACTAGTACCTGCCAGGCACCCTCTACAGTCTATGTCACGGTGAGCCCTACCAGTTCCAGCTCTCAACCCTATGGCCATGCTTCCCCAAGCGTTCCTTCGAGCCAACCCGTCTATCCCACCCAACCCCCTTCTTCTTCTTCTTCTTCTTCTTCTTCTTCTTCTTCTACAACCACTTCTTCGAGATACACAAAGCCTGGAATCGTGCCTAAGACTATTGGTTGGTGCTCAGACTATTCCCACCCTGTGACCCTGGACCATGTTCCAACTCCGGCTCCCGCGGTTGTTACCTCTGCGCCTGGAAAGGTCGGTCATACAGTAGGAAACACTGTGTTTATTACTACGACGATCGCTGTTCCTGCGGCTCCGGGAGACGAGGTGTGTCGGTTTCAGTGAGGAAAAGGTAAGGTCTTGCTATTGAACTTCTTATGCGGGAGTTGTACTAAGGTCTCTTACTAGAGCATCGACCATGTATATCGGGAGACTATGTTTAGTCTATTGTTCGACGTGTAGCTCATGGCTCTTTCTTTGCTCTACATTTATATCCATAGGGTCAACCTTTTACTATGTACATATTCTTCTGTGCTACTGTGTAGACTTGGTATCTTTCCTAGGTAGACCTTGAGCCTCAGAGGTTCAGGTCCTAGACTAGAGATACCTTTCAAAGTTCATTTCTCCATCAATTGCCCCTACCATTGCCTCTCTCGCAAATATCCAGATAATAAATTCTTAAGGCTGAGCTTAGCGACTGCTGGTCTGTGCATATAACAATTTCATGCCGCAGCTGCTTTGCATTAGCGGCTTGATAACGCTGCAACGAACACACCTTCGCCCTTGGACCCTGCCAGATGAACGTACCCCTTAATATACCAGCGAGATAGGCACGGCGGAAGATCTGCTGATTCGTGTGTGGTGTTCCATAGAGTAACAATACGACTCCGGAGTCTCCGAGTATATCGGATTATCCACATCTCGAGTCAGTCAATTGCCTGTCTTGAGTAACTCATACATGCTCGCAGAAGTCCTGGTATATTAAGCGCCAGGATGGGATAACTAGTTATATTTAGGCTCATCTAAGTCTCAGGCTAGCTGGAAACCCGTTAGGCATTCCTGAACTAGTTGTGTCCTTCCATGATCCTATGGATGGTGATCACC
Organism: Aspergillus funiculosus; assembly: GCA_027569145.1. Taxonomy (NCBI): domain Eukaryota; kingdom Fungi; phylum Ascomycota; class Eurotiomycetes; order Eurotiales; family Aspergillaceae; genus Aspergillus; species Aspergillus funiculosus. The sequence goes on from JAPDEN010000023.1 coordinate 141,587, forward strand.
TATCCTTGTCCATGGCTAGAATGGCCGGCAAGTTGCAGGGGACTAGAGTCATGAAACATGCTAGTATTTTAGTTACCCAAGCTAGAAGGTGAGGTCAGAGTTGTAAGCTGAAGATACAAATAAGAGCTCCCAGGCGCCATTGAAAATGGTATCGCGCGTCTTGGAAACATTCTTACGCGTTGTAGTGTCTTCACAAAAGCCACTGTTGTTTGCTCAACGAGATTAGTGAAGAATACGAAGCTGAGTCTTAGCTATGGCTGAAATATCGTGTGAACGAGCAGAGGAAATACTCAAGGAGATCCACGCACAAAACAGCAGTGTTTTATATCCGAGAATACATGAAGCTGCCGAGGGGACCTGCACCACCGAGACAAGATTTGTATCCGAGTTTATTCAGAACGCCGAGGATAGGAAATATGACTGGGCGGCCTCCCACGAACAGGAACCTTCGCTAATATTCCGTATCTTGTTCGATCGTATTATTATCGAGTCGAACGAGGATGGCTTCGAGGAGAGCGATGTTCGGGCAATATGCAGCGCTGGAAGAATGACAAGGGCAGGCCAATTCAGTGAAAAGCCATTTGCGCTCACGTTCACATTCAAGATTGCACAGAAGCTCAGAGTCCAGTCGGGCCCTTTCTGCTTCTCACTTCGACCTCGAGATAGAGAAAGTGGTCTGGAAACGGCCGCTCCTACTGTTGAAGCTCACGAAGACCTTCCAGAGAATGTGCGGACTCGCTTCACTCTGTTTCTCCTCCAACCTGACCGAAGTGAAGAGCTCCCGTTCACTCTTATAGCATTTCTCTCCTAAATCAGCAAAGTGCGCCTACATTTTAGGGAAGAGTCCCTCAATGTCGTGTATGAACGTTACGTCAAGGAGTCTTCCCTCATTCTATCCCGGAGCCAGAACTCCCAGGTCGTCAAACAACAGTATCGACTTTTCAAGAGGCAAGTGACTGGTATTCCAGAGATACATAGCCGTGCCACTGCAGGTAAAGTGGATATGATTCTAGCATTCCCAACAGACGGGGATTCTCAATCATTGATCAATACCCGAGCTGTTCATGCCTTGCGCCCTCTTCGGAGTCCCCCACTGAATGTAAGTACGATTACAGAGTTGAGCAAAACGGGATTAGAAGTAAAGCTAATTGCAATAGTTCCTGATCCAATCTGATTTCATCACCGATGACAATTGTGAGGTTCTGGACGACTGTCTGTGGAACGAGTATCTCCTAAGCTACATTGAGCCCATTTTTCGCTCTTCGCTTGAGACACTCAGTAAGGAACCCAGCATGGAAAGAATTTGGCCGCTGTATATCCCCAAAATAGACATAAAAACCCCGTTATGGAGTCAGTTTCAGGACACCCTGCGCAGCAACCTTAAGCATTATCCCATCTTTAGAACCCGAAAAGGGACCCTGAAGCCCCTAGTAGAAGTTCGGTATTTGCTTCCTGAACACTGTGACCGGCATGGCAATCCTCTGTTTGAAGACCTCGAGGAGGATATTTACCTCTCTCCTCAGTACGCAGAATACCTGGATATTCTCAAACAATTCGGCCTTGAGCCTGTCTCCTGGCGTCACCTCTTTGAAAGATTTCGACGCTGCTATCTAGTCGGTCTGCGACCCCAGTTTTTAGGCTCCGACTCCAATTCGGCAGCGCATCTTGATCAGGATCGGCAGGAAAGAGTTGACCTCCTCTTGTTGTCATGGATGGATCCTTCCCTTGGCGTTGAAGCGAAAATCAAAAGCCTTCCACTTGTTCCTGTTGTCCAGCCATATCGACCGTCATGGGTCACTCACAGAAGTCCTACGTCCTGTGACATTTACTTCCCTCACGACAGCGATGGGCGGCTCATCCCAAGGAGTCTTGGAAACCGAGTCCTGGTATCAGGTGTTGTTAAAGAGAGCCGCAGAAAACTCTTTGAACAGCTGGGTGTCAAGCTCGCATCTCCATACTTTGTCTTGAAGCAGATCTTGTCTTTGAACAGCTTTGATCTTCTACCACCGAAGCCCGAAGACCGCATAAAAGACTACATACAAATTCTCAAATACATATTTTCCGTCGACCCCGATAGAAATATAGTTGATGATTGGTCCATACCTCTTGTCAATGAGCATAATAAACAAGTGGCACATTCGCCCGGGCCAGCCTCGTCCTTATTCGCACAGTCCCCGCGAAAGCCCGATCTATATTTCGCGAGCGACGAGGAGTACAGCATGAAGGCCATCATACGGAGCCTTGAACATCACAATAAAAGCGCTGCCATAGAGAATGCGTTGAGTGTTGTAATCCTACACCCTGGTTATAACACGGTTGATCCGGGAGATCAGGCTTTCACGAAGTGGCTCGAAATCATAGGGCCTGTTCGACGGGCTCCGAGACTAGAAGACCCAGGTTCACCCGGCCAACTGTCCCTGATCTTCAAGAGCATAATTAAGTATACCCCAGACATACTTCCAGGTGTTATTAAGAGTCATTGGCAGACCTACAAGGAGGTAATGACTCTGGACATTATATTGGAGATTGGACGGGCCATTGTGCCTGTTAAATTTGATACGCCCTTGTCTAATGGTGGCTTCTTAGCAGCTCCAGATCTGAGAAAGCTCTTCCAGGATCTGTTGGACGTCCAGAACTCTGGATGGGGAATATATCTCCTGGAGCTGCTACATCGCCAGTCCAAGAAAGATATCTCTCCTGACATGCTAAAGGAGATATATGGGATTATAATGGAGGAGGTCGAGAGTGAAGAGAATCGGAGAACCATTTGGTAGGCAATTAACTGGCCATGCAAATACGCGGCACGAACTGACTTTGACTCTCCAAGTGATCAATTTGAAAAGAAAATCCTACATCTACATCCCAGATGGAGGTATCTGGTGTCCACCAAGCCAGTGTGCTTGGAGCGAATGTATGCATATTGGCGGAAAATTTGGAATCAGCCACCTCTTCCCAGGTTTGAAAGGTCTATTTGTCGAGAAGCTGCAGATTTCTGCACCCGCCATATCTGACTACGTTAAAAGAATCGAACTGATAGCAGAGGCTAGAAATACGAGTATCAGTCTCCTGCTAAACGTCGTTCATGAGCTTAGTCGCCTCCGACCGAGCAAAGACGATCTCAAACCCCTGCGAGCTGTGAAGCTCTTACCGGTCAAAGACAGAAGCCTCAAACCGGATCTTGTGACAGCGGCAGACCCGTTTCTCATTATTGACGACGACCGCGTGAAAAGCACATCTGGTGCTCCGATCTTGGACCTTTCGGTTGGAGATGTGCGTGGCTTAAGGCCATTTTTCTCGGCTCTTGGTCTTGAGCGCCGTTATGTCTCGAAACATCTCGTGGGAAAGACAGATGCTGTGTCTGAATCGCTGGAATCAGAGGAGCTTACCTCTGACTTTCGAAAAAGAGCTGCAGCAATATACAAGTGAGGCAACCCGCTATCTCTTAATATATATGCGTACTAAACGACCCTTAGATATGCTATCCACTACGGAAGCAGCAAGGACATGAAGGCTGAAAGAGATATCCACGAACTCTTCTTGCGGACAACCATCCATGAAGCAAAAGACTTGAGGAGGACCTTTAGTGTCCCTCGCTATCAGCTGGGATCATTTTTCAGCTGTCCAGGACGATTGCATCTCGATGACACCGACGGTAATCTGAGGATATTTGTGCCTCGGGATGCAAAGCAGCGAGCTATCTGCTACGCGACAGAGCTACCTCGGGCTTTAGTAGAATACCTTGGGATAAACGACTCAAGGGCGGAAGGGATATGTGCCACTATCCTCCGAGAGCCCTTGGATATTTTGGACGCGATACTCGAGGAAAATGGGATCATTCATCCAGTGATCGGTGTAGAAGCAAGTTCAGCGCCCTATCCAAACAATCAAGGACCTAGTAAAAGCAACATATATCAACTTTTGTAGGGCTTTCAGACCGTCCAATTTGGAACACTAGGGACATCTATCTGCCTGATAAATGTCAAAGAGCCCAAGGTGGTGGAAGAGGATGGTATGTTTTCCCCTGTTGCGCGATGCATCTACTTCTAAGGAAGGCGTTCACAATTTCAGATCTCTCAGATGATACAGAAATGTCGAGCGAACTCATAGGATGGGAATACCGTGAGGTTGACGGCAGCCTGGATTTCCTGCTACAATTTCTTAAACCCGAGAACCACCAAATTGCTGCCCCTGAAACTATACTGAAAGAGGCCGCAGGAAACACAGAAGTCAGCCATGATCTCATATCAGGCTTCCTTGAACATCTCAAGTACCAGGGAGAAGGGTTTACAATTACGCCAGTGGTCCTGGAGTCAGCAGCAGAGAATGAAATTTACGGCGACAAAATCATGAGCCTACTGCTTGAGTATGTCAGATATCAAGGGCAAACGCTTGTTGTCACAGAAGCAGTCTTGCAAGCGGCCGCGCAAAATGAAACATTTGGCCCGGAAATCGTCCGTCTCCTACTGGAATATCTCCCACCTGGGGATCAAAGCACTGCCGTCACAAGATCCGTGTTAAAAGCAGCAGCTGAGAACACAGAAGTTGGCGATGATCTCATGGATCTTCTCCTTCCGCACAGGGGACAGGGCAGTCCTATCGACGAGGACGTCCTTATTGCAGCAGCGGAAAATGAGGACGTTGCTCGCAATATAATCGAACTTGTACTTTCAAAGTACGGCCAGGATATTCGCATTACACCCTTCTATCCTGAAGGCAGCTGCAGGGAACTCAAATCAGGGTCGAGATTTGGTGACTCTACTACTCCAACACTGTGGCCCAGACACCACCATCACGGAGGATGTCATTCTAGCCGCCACAAGAAATGATCTCTGCGTTCTAGAACTTTTGAATCTATTAGCAGAACGGCATATTAGAAATATGGAAATCACAGAAACCATCATGATCGCAGCCGCGGAGAGTTGCGATGGGCCGCAAATCTTGAAGATGTTCCGCAAATTCCATGGAGGAGACGTCCCCGTTACAGAGGCAGTCCTGGAAGAAGCTGCAGGGAATCCCAACTGTGCTAGGGAGATATTGACGCTACTGCTAGAAGTGAAAGGTCTGGACGTTAAAATTACAGAAGATATTATGATTTCTGCCGTGAAAAATCCTTCAGCCGACGGTGCATCAATCTCCCTATTGCTGGAACACCAGGGTCCTATTACCGAGAATGTCCTGAAAGCGGCCGCTGCTAATATATACGACGAATCCGCAATAAAGGCATTATTACTTCACGATCCAGACCAAGATATAGAAATCACGGCTCCTGTCGTGGAAGCAGCAGCAGGGAATCGTCTATGTGGCAAAGATGTGTTGTTCTGGTTACTACTCCATAGCAGCCTAGAAATCTGCGTTTCTGAGGACGCTCTCCTAGCAGCAGCGAGAAATCCCATTTGCGACCAAGTAATGATTGTCATGCTCCTTGCGAATTTTCCGGGAAATATCCAGTTTACGGAAGCTCTCATCATTGCAGCAGGACTCGGGGATGCTGAAAGACGTGGAGAAGGCGTAATGGTTTATCTACTTCGCCAGCATTGCTCCGAAATACAGATGACAGAGGAAATAGTGGCAGCAGCAGCGGGTAACAGACAATCCGGGAAAGAAGCAATGGTTTTGCTGCTTGAATCGCAAGGCCAGAATGTCATCATCAATCAACGAGTCCTTCTAGCTGCATGCCAAAATACACAGTGTGGGTATGATGTGATGCTTCTTCTACAGCAACACAGACGCGAAGACATTGTGGTTACAGACGATCTTATTACAGCAGCAGCAGGGAATCCGTCATGGGGCATGGATCTTGTGTCCCTGCTGCTTGACGAAGACGATGGCCAGCTTGTCGAGGTGACACCAGAGGCTATTGCTGCGGCAGAATCAAATGCTTTCTGTGGTAGGGAGATTCTGGGTCTTCTGCTTGAGCATCAGCAGAGAGCTGCTGCTGCCCGGGAAACTGATGAAGAGACTTTATCACAAGGGAGGATCAAAAGGAATGTGCCGAGATGTACTAGGAATATATCGATATGATGTATCAGGCATCGCAGGAAAAATATTCACTATCTTGATCAAGGCTTTGCTATCTCAATGTTTCATAATGGTAGGTTTTATAGTGAATATTTCATAAGTGATAGTTACATTCTCTATCTTGACGACTGTAGTTTTATTCACTAGCATTCAAAGCCCACCACAGCCTCTGTATCTGGTCTATTTAATCCCCGTCTCCCCAGGCCACTTTGAGTCTTCCCTAAAATTCTGTCAGTTTGTCCTAAATCAACGAATGTCAATTCTTGCCCACTAACTGTGGCTACCTATCCATGAAAGCCAGACAACTCCAGTGGTCCCTCAGATCAATGTCTCAGCACCAGTCAGACCATTTAGTCACTAGCGAGTATGACATATGCTCTACATTATGAAAAAAAAAAACATACGAGACGCTTGTTGAGGACGGTATCCCAGTTGGACCCCATAATATCGCGCCTACTTAGATCATCAATATCATCTCTCCTCATACAAGCTTCCAGCATGCTACATTTGGTAGCATGTCCTGACGTCCGTTCTGGGGATCCGACGACCACTGATCGCTGGGGACCCTGAACGATACCATCAGTTCAGCAAACCAATGGCTTCAAGTTGCCAAATTTTAGGACTGACCAAGTCGCAATGATTGTCTTGTGGCTTTCTGGGTGCCATGAGTATCCCCTTGCCTGGCAGACGATGGAACCCACCACTCCTACAAGGGGAAAAGACCGGAACGAGACTGTCCTCCCACTGTCTCGAAGACGCGATACGGGCGTACGGTGGGCTTCTGCTAATATCGATAGATTTGATACCATAACGTGGTATGGCCGTCGCTGTCGTCCAGCCCTAACTGGTGTCCGTACGGGGGGGGCGGCAGGGAGCGTCTTGACCTCGAATCTTCCATAGCATCAAATCTCTTTATTCCTCATCTAGGACCACCAATATTATGAGCAGGTTATTAGTCGTCACCAGTTAGTATAAATATAACAGAAGGATAAATGTAAGAGAAAAGCATTCCCCCTTCTCCCCGCTCCATCTTCCACATTTCCCCAACTCTTCCCCTCAAAACCTTAAGCCACTGCCTTCCTCTCTGGAGAGAAGCATGGCCTTGTCTGCTGATGGGCAGCAATGGGTGTGGATGTTCTAGGGTAAGTTATTCCCCCGGACTGCTTTCTGCGCTGTAGCTGACCAATTCGTATAGGTGGAACACGCCGTCGCTACTGCTGCCACGGCAGTGGTATTTGCAACCGTGCGTGTGGCGCATCGAACACTACGAGTGCGGGGAAGGACCCCAAAGTTGCCGTCAAAGGGACGAGAAAATGTAGTGGTCCACAGGATTATCCTTGATGATTGCCCTTGGGACGTACTACGGCCATCACACAGAAACGGGCAGCCATACTTGTATTAAGCCGTCAAAGACTTCATGGCGGAGGAACGAGAGGTATACTGGGCACAATCATACGCAGGAGGAAAGGCAGCCCGGCAGCAGGCATCTGGCAGTCCACTCTCTGTGGATCCTTTATATACCGAGCTTCCTTTGGCATAGGAGAGGCGATATTCCCATTTCTACTTAGATGGTTGTTCAAGTAAATTTTCGGGGGAGGAGATGTAGTGGGATGCCTCAGGCACTACCATCCCTGGCTATATATAGCTCACACCTACACCATGTATATATATCTACAAGAGTTGCACCATGTCATAGTTCTGTAATCAGTTCTATACGGAATTAATATAGCACTCCGTCCCATAACCCGCATCTTCCACCGCATAGGCAGCGCAGTAACAGTCGAGACCGTCATTTGCTGAGAGTCTGAAGAAAGCTCCTGCACGCCGGCGTTTACCGCGGCGCCTGCTTATGTCCGGGCAACGGGAATCCGAACCCCGGGGAATACGTCTTCTCTGTGTCTACGAGCGAGGCCGATGGAGGACTGAAATGGTGTAGATGGTCGGAGATGGAGCTGAGGCCGAGCCGGACATACTGTATGACCGGAGGTGGTCCTGGACAAACTATAAAGGCTTCGAGGGAACGATGACAGCAGTCCATCAACAGAATACTCAAATCCAATATAAAGATCAAGTATACACAAACGAAGGAATCCAAGAACCACCCAGAATGACTGTCCAATACGCCAAAGACCAGTCCTCCGACTTTGTCAACAAGATCCGAAGCGTTGCGATTGTTGGTGTATGTCTCATCCGTACTTCCGATCCTCATGCTAGCTCTAACTGACGTGGCTACCAACCGTACAGGCCGGCGGATCAGTTGGTAAACACGTCGCTCAAGAGTTACTCAAGACCGGAAAACACACAGTAACTGCCCTGACACGCGCCGACAGCCAGAACCAGCTCCCTGAAGGCGTCCTACCAGCCAAGATCAACTACGCAGACGAAGATAGCCTTGTGACTGCCCTCCAAGGCCGGGATATCCTCATTATCACATTAGCTGTCTCAGCGCCACCAGACATCCAGTCGAAGCTCATCCAGGCCGCCGCAAAGGCCGGCGTGCGGTTCATAATACCGAATACCTGGGGATGTGACTTCATGAACGATGGATTGGCGAACAGCGGAGTCAACTGGGACCGCTTCCGCGCTACCTTTGACGAGATTGAGGCGACTGGAGTGTGCTCCTGGATCGCGATGGTCTCCGGCTTCTGGTACGAGCACAGTCTCGTCCTGGGCCCAGCGGGGTTCGGCTTCGACATCCCGGCAAAGCGTCTGACATACTTTGACGACGGAAACACCAAAACGAATATCAGCACGCAGCCACAGACTGGTCGGGCGGTTGCGGCGCTATTAAGCCTGAATGTACTCCCCCAGGATGAGAATGACCGGGAGCTGACACTGAGTCGCTGGCGAAACAAGCCTGTCTACATCTCCAGCTTCCTCATCAGCCAGAAGGACATGTTTGAGAGTTGGAAGCGCGTCACCGGCGATCGGGATGAGGACTGGACGATCAGCTATGAGTCCAGTGAGGAGCGGTATCACAAGGGCCTGGAAGAGATGAAGAAGGGTGAACGAATGGGGTTCGTCCAGGCCATGTACTCGCGGGTTTTCTTCCCCAACGGGGATGGGAATTTCGAGGCCAAGTATGGTCTGGCCAACTCGCTTCTGGGTCTTCCTTCTGAGGACTTGGATGAACACACCCGGAATGCAAAGGCGATGGTGGATCGGGGCTATAACTATATGTCGAACCGTAACTAGTCTTGTTTCTTTCATTTACAGAATGTGGGTGCCCGTGATGCTGGGAACAAGTAGCTCAGATGGACTTTCCGAGGCTTTTCGTAATCAAGATATGATTGTTACCTGAGCAGTCTATTTGGCAATACCCGTACAGGAGTAACTAGACCATGGATTCACCGGCGTCTGGAAAGTAGCTCAGCTTATGCTAAGTACCTGACTATCGTAGTACGCTGAAGTGTCTTTGTGATCCCTACTTTTCAAGATGCAGCGAGCGTTGTTGTGATACAAGTGCTCACATCTCAGCACATATCTCCTCGTTCGGGCGTACGAAGACTAATAGTAGGAGGAAGTCCATTCCCGAGGTATGCATAAGAAAGGACGATTGGTATTTGCTCCATGGCGGATGTCTGAAGCATGAGTATAGAGCTGATGATTGGAGAGCAGAGTGTCACTGCAGGGAGATCGGAGATACATCCAGTTTCTGAAAAGGAGTCACAGGCAAACTGTCTTGAACGAGCTGAGATGGCATTCTGGGCTGCAGATGATGTTCTAGACACAACCACACCAGCTCCGTTCTGCTGCGAGTCCTACGAGTCTACTGGACTTGGTGTTGAGCACAACGAAACCAGGTAAGCAACTCATCTGCTGCCGCGTAATCGCCCCTGCATTGCTAGACTGCTAGACTGCATTCATTGCCGAGTTGCTTACTTGTAGTCTTTCAGGTATATACGTCTGCAGACCTTCAATTCTGATATTTGCAGCGGTTGAGATTGGATCAGTTAACACTTACGTTGGGTTAGCTCTCTTCTCGTTCAGCTGGACTGAGCCACAAGGCGGGCTTGCACTCCTAGGGTTCTCAATGAGGCGTCGTCTGATGTAAAAAGACCCTGGATTCGTGTGTATGTATGTACTTGCCCACTGTTACCCGGATATGACAATAGAAACTACCTAACATAAATCTGCCTACAGCGGTGCTGCTAGTCCGCCGATTTGCTCCTTACCGAGGTACTACCTACCTATTCTCTATCATTGGCCTGTATCGACCAATAATACACACACATACAGCCAGAACAAGATAGCACCAGCAAAGCGGCAATACAAATCCCGAGGAAAGGACCGAGTTGGGCATGAAGAACAGGAACTGATTTCCGCTGGTACCGACATGACGGGTCCGATAAGGGAGGGTCCATAAGGGAGGGTCCATAAGCTGGGCATCGCATGGAAGCGGAGCTCTTCGGTCGATTGCAGTCGATTGTATGGTTTGGTCCAAGATAGTGTAGGAGCCAAGATTGCATTCCAGTCGTTGGGTTTCTTGTCCATGCTTAACTGTGCGTGTTCCTGGAACCATAGCCTTGCTTGTCTGTAGGAATTGGCAGTACAAAGCCCGGTATAGAGTCTAGAAATAGGTGACTTTTCCGAGCATCTCAGACCGTGATGTTCTTGCAGGTAGAATTCACTATAGTAGGTATTTAAGATAAGCTGGATCATGTGATGGTTTATCTGAACAAATATCCTGGTCTAGATTCCAAGCTCTTATCAAAAATATAGAGTAGTATAGTTGTATCCACGTTGGTAACGTCCAGCCGAGGCTAATCCAAGTGATATGCATCTGTTCGTACATAGTGTCCCCTGATTGCGGTGGCTATGTATAGAGAATCAATCCTTTAGTAAATACACGCTTGTCATTCATGTTTATCTGCTCGAATCCGCGATATGGCCCGTCTCAAGTTGGGGAAGCTATTGGGGCTGCTGCCAGGTACGGTAAAGAACCGTAGGTTTCCATGTATTCGAGGTTTTGAAATGTAAGGTTCCGGCGGATGAAAAGCGGCTACTCCTGATCTAGTAAGGCCGCTCCTTATCGAACACATATTAATGGTCATCCTGGGAATTTAGACTTGTAAGAATGTGTCATATTCAGGTACCAAATACCGCGATACCACGACGGTAATCCCCCCATTGGTTCCCCAAACACCCCATTATTGGAGAATCAAACATTTCTCTATCTCAAGCCGTGTTCTAATCGGCCTATGAAAAGCCTCCGTTTCCAAGAGCTCGTCTTAGATTAGGTAATGCGCCAGACATGCAGGTTCTCCGTGCAGAGCAGAGAATACCAAGATCATCCAGTCCACCCGCTGTGGATCCTTTATATACCGAGCTTCCCTTGGCATAGGAGAGGCGATACTATATCCAAAGGATCCTCGACAGAGAACGCCGTGCAAGATGTCCTTGGAAAAGCAGCTCGAATCCACGCCGTCGCGCGAAGTGCCCCTCCACGGGGAGGTCGAGGCTGCCCCTCGTCGTGGCTTCGCAGGCTACCTCAGCCAGCTGGCCGAGTCCAACTGGATCGAGATCCGCGGTATCCAGCGCGTCACGCCTGAAGAGCAAGATGCCCACGAGAAACCAAACTACCTGCAGATGATCATGTTGTGGTTCTCGGCCAACATCACGGCGAACAATCTGGCTCTGGGCTTCCTGGGCCCGATTGCGTATGGCTTGTCATTCACGGATTCGGCGCTCTGTGCCATGTTTGGAGGGTTCCTGGGTAGTGCTGGAACAGCATTCATGGGCATATGGGGCCCAATTTCGGGACTGAGGACGATGGTATATCTCCCCTCGCTACTGCCCATGGTGACATGAGAGAAGAGGTCTAATGTGCCAATGTTGCGATATAGACATTCGCGCGATACACTATGGGATGGTGGCCCAGTCGAATCTGTGTCATTCTCAATATTGTCATCATGCTTGGGTATGGCATGATTGACACGGTTGTTGGAGGACAGATGATCTCAGCGGTTGCTGATAACAACATCTCCGTCGTCGTTGGTATTATTATCACTGCGGTGATTACCTGGTCGATCACTGTGGCTGGGCTGCCTGTATTCCATATTTACGAACGGTGAGTTTCTCCAACTCCTACCAAGTGGTCACCACTAACTCCCATAGGTACGCATGGATCCCGCAGCTTGTAGTCCTTTTCATTCTCGTCGGTGTGGCAGGTGGAAATTTCGATACCTCCTATCCATCTGCCGGAGACCGCGAAACCGTCAATGCAAACCGTCTCTCCTTCTTCTCTCTGTGTCTCTCAGCTGCCGTTGCGTGGTCTCCCGTCGGCGGCGACTTTTACGTATATTACCCAGCGCACACGTCCAAGTTCATCACCTTCCTCCTGACATGGCTGGGCGAGGGCCTCTCAATGGCCTTTGTTTACATCATGGGCTGTGGCCTGGGCTCAGGCACATTCTCAAACGCTGCATGGGAAGCAAACTACGAGATATCGTCCGGCAGTCTTCTCGTGGGCGCCTACGCCCCCCTCAAGGGATTCGGAAAGTTCTGCAGCGTCATCATGGCCCTCGGAGTCATTGCAAACAACATCCCAGGCACATATTCAGCCGCGCTGGGGTTCCAGTGTCTGGGTAAATGGCCTGCAAGAGTGCCCCGATTCGTCTGGAACACGTTCGGCGTCGTCCTGTATACTGTCTGCGCGGCTGTCGGACGCAACCACTTGTTCGAGATCTTCCAAAACTTCCTCGCTCTGATGGGCTACTGGGTCACTATCTGGATCACGCTTACGATCGAGGAGATGCTGATCTTCCGGAAGGGGTGGAATGGGTACGATTGGACTGCGTGGAACTCGCCTGATAAACTTCCTATTGGGCTTGCTGCTCTGGCTGCCTTTTTGATTGGTTGGGCGGGATCAGTGATTTCGATGGACCAGATATACTTCATCGGGCCATTGGCAAGGGGTGTTGGGGAATACGGTGCCGATGTAAGCTTTCTTTCCCCCTGCTTTTTGGGATGCCCTTTACTTGGCGGAGATGTAACTAACTGTCAACATAGATGGGCATTTGGGTCGGCATGGGCTTTGCGGGCGTTTCGTTCCCTGGTCTGAGGTGGTTGGAGCTGCGCTTCTTCAAGCGATAAGACCGACTTTACTGTATTCTGCAGGAAGAGATGATGGATGGATGCCAAAAGCTTTCTGGCTTGTGTTGAACAATATTGTATACTAGCAATGCGTCATCTCTTAATTACTGAATGACTACACTCTTTAATGAATATAACGACTCACTTGATAGATCTTCCCAAAGACAGCATACTACACTACGTCTTTAGGTGCCTAGGTATCCAGGAAGGTATTCAGGTAGGTAGGCTACTATCTAAATCTTGCCCTCACCCCCAATTACATCCCCAATCAATAAAATATTCACCTGCGTATGATTACACGTCAAAATCGGACAAACCCTCATATCGGCAACACCCCCCCCCCTCCCCCCCCAAAAAAAAAACACCCACAACCCTAAATCACCCCCAACAACCCCTAGAATCCCGCGGTGACCCCATCACACAGCTCCCCAGACTATGAAACCCCTGCGTGAGGCACCCACCGAGTCCCCGACCCCGCGGATAGATGATTTCGCGTCCCCCAAGCTCCATTTGCGGCGTTGTGTTATAGAGCCAGTTCCCATCTTCACTGCCGAACTTGGGCTTCGTTAGCCCGGGATCAGGTTATCTGGTCGATTAAGTCGTCTGGGGTTATGGATTATGGACACATCTCCCACGATGGTGAAATCGTACGCCTGGCCATTGAGTGCGGCTAGGTTGGGCATCGTGAGTACATAAGGATTCTTCTTATTATTTCTTTTTCTTCCAGGCTTCATCTATGTATGTTCTTGAGTGAAATTCCATCGAGTTGGGGCGTAAGCTAGTTTCTCCGACGCGGTGTTGAGCATCAGGCAATAAGAAGCCCATCCACTTCTCTTATATGTAACGATGGGAGACATATGCTTTTAGAGTATATAGGATGGTGGATAGGTTTCAGCCCAACTCCAATACAATTTGGTATATTCATGCAGCCGCTTCACTTCCGATTTATAACTATAGCGCCTTGTTATTCTCGGACCTGGGCCGACTCGACAACGAGGGATTACCGACGCAATCATAGAATTATCAAATGGTCTTCTCAGACGGAGACTGCTGGAAACTATATTTCCTGGTTCTTGATAATAACCTTTATCTCCTCTCCACCCGCCACGGCATCTAAAGCGTCCTGCGCCCTGGACAGCGGAAACTGCGCTGTAATAAGCTGTTTGAGGTCCACAACACCGCGGGCAACGAGGTCGATGGCAGAAGGGAAGCATGAAGCTGTATAGCGAGTTAGGCCCCGTACATCCAGCTCCTTGTTTGTGACGGCGACTATGGGGAACGTGTGTGTCTGGAGATGTCCGAGGCCGACCTGGAGGACTGTCAAATATCAATTAGCATGGCACACAGAAAGCATCTGAAGATGGAATAAAAACTTACATATACCACCCGGTTTGCAAAGTGCCACGCCGTGCATCATGGCATCTTCAGCGCCACTCGCCTCAATCACCCTGTCTACGCCTTCTTCGACTCCTAGATTGCATTTCTCCACGACGGCTGCCATCCTCTTCTTCGCCCATTCCCACTTGAGATCGCCCACTGTTTCCTCTGCGGGTGCATTCTCGGATTGACCGGTAGTCTCCGCGACGGTTGGAATGGGCTCGATGTGGAAGACGTGGTCGATGATGGGCTTGCCCGTAAGAGGCGATATGTATTTCTGTGCGAATGCCACGCGCGAAGGGTTAATGTCGAACGCGATGATCTTGCTGGCCGAGTAGGCGTGGGCAACAGCCGCTGAAATGAGGCCGATTGGACCGCATCCGCTATTATGTCGTCAGCTTGTCCATGTTCAATCATGCTTGAATGTCTGCAAGAAGAGACGACGGCATACAAAATAGCCACAGTCTGGTGCGCTCTCAGGTCCGCTCGCTTCCCGATTTGCACGCCAATCTAGCACATATCAGCCTGTACTTGTAACTGCGAGGAGCGGGCGTACAGCAAGAGGTTGGATGCTCCCTGCTTCCTCCCAGCTTATAGACTCTGGGATATGAGGCGCCATATCAGCAGGGAGGGCGAAGAATCTACACTGCCGTCAGGAATGGCTATATACCCGCATGAAAATAGATGACATCCTACCGGGAGAGAGAGCCATGGTCCCCGGGCATAGCGCAGTATCGCGCATCTCTCGCAGTCAGCACCTTTCCCCTCGTTGCAAGCGCACTCACTCACGAAGACATATATTGCTGCGACCATTTTTGCAATTGACGCATCGCCTACACGGAAGACCCGGTTCAACTTGAAGCCCGTCAGTACGAGAGCCACATATTCAAGTATTCAAGTATTCAAGTATTCAAGTATTCAAGTACTCAAGTATTCAGGTCAGGATGAAGCACATACCGGCCACTCTATCCCCCGGCTTATGCGTCGTGACCAACTCTCCCACGGCGACAACCTCGCCGGCTGCCTCGTGTCCCATCACAGTAGGTTCACGAAGCGGGCGGCCGCCGATGCCTCCAGAGAGATAGCCGTGCATATCCGAGCCGCAGATTCCATTGGCGATGACCCTGACCAGGACGCCGTCGGGCTGCAGGATAGGGAGAGGAATAGGCTCGATACTGATTGTTTCCTTTTTGATCAGAAGACAGGAAGTATTTGGGGGTAGGTTGAGGGCTGTAACGTGGGCTGGTTGAGTCTCTGTGAGTCGGTGGAAGTGGCTCATGGTGGATGTTGTACGTCTGGAAGAGTTTTACGAAATACTGCAGCAAGCAATAAGAAGAGAGTTCTCTCTAGAATGTTTGAGGGTGAAGTCTAATATTAATACTCCAACCCCCGCATTCAGATCGGAGAACAGCCGGTCTCGCAGAAGCCATTCGGAGTTATATCCGCGGATCACGGCGGCACGTACGATAGCTTCAAGTTCTAATCGATCAATTGAAAGACTAAGTGAAAGAAGTAGAGCTCATCTATACCAATCAATTATTCGCCAGTCCTATCTCAATGATACTCGCAACACTATGCGGAGGCTGCGTGACGCCCAAAATGCGCAGCTTCGAGTGAGCCTTTGCGAGCAGTTCAGCCCATTCCTGTTTGTTTCGCTCCTTGCCATTGACCATCACCATCATCTGCAGATCCATAAAACTACTAACAAGTTAGCCGGACGGGACACACAAAGGAACTCCATGAACCGGATATTCACCTAATCATGCGATGTGCCTGCCAGGGGAGACTCCCGGGCTCGGGCACAACAATATCAACCACCAGGATCCGGGCTTCGGGTTTCATGACGGAGGCAATGTTGTTGAGGATCTGGACGGCGTACTCATCGCCCCAGTCGTGGATGATGTGGCGCAGTAGATAGACGTCCGCTGTACGCTGCGGGTTGGGCTTGAAAAAGTTGTGGACCTGGAACTGCATGTCTGCCGTTACGCGAGACGCCAGAATGTGGCCCTGGAGCTTCGAGCTGTGGTTCTCAATGTCCTGCACTACAAAGCGGAGGTCTGAGAAGGATTCGGCGATTGCCACACTCTGGAAACCTGACGAGCCGCCGACCTGGTCTGAATTAGATCATATACAAAGATTCGTGAGGGATAGAGGAGCCATACATCTACAACGAGGCCACCACGATGCTTTGCCCAGTCGTACCCGTGCACAAGATGGGACTTGTCATGGCTCCCCTGCGTCACGGCTTGCATTGCCTCCTCGAACCGGGCCGCGCGCCATGGTTGTTCTTGGAGCAGGCCCGGGAAGAACCCCCTTGGCTGGTCGAATGCGATGCTGCATGCCGTTTCTCCTGGGTCCGAAGTGGCTGGATATCTCTGGACGGCCTCTGAGAGAGCCGAAAGACTGCGAAACACCTCATCGTAGTTATGGCCTAGCCACGACGCCATCTCGGGCTGTGTGACAAGCAGCGCGGAGGCTTCAGAGTGAGCCACATAGCCTGGTCTGGATTCTTCGAAGAGATTGTTCAGCATCGCGTGGCGGAGGAGTCTTCGTAGCGTGTCTTCTCGAAGGCCACAGGCTTCACCGAGTGCCGCGTACGAGATGTCTCCAGCAAGCGGGACATGTCGATATATCTTGAATTGGTCGATCATGTAGTAGCACAGGTGATCGTACTTGTTCTTCGTCGGCAGTCAGCAAGTAGGTCTTCCCATCGGTATAACAGCAACGTCACTGACCACAGCTAGAGTGACCTTTAGCCATTCACTCCGTCCCAGTACCACGTACTGAAGATCATTCGCAGCTTCCAGCAGGTCAAGACGGGCAAAAGTGAGGTCCTCAAACCCGGGGCCGGTGGGATACCCTTCATTCTGCGCATGCTCATTCTCGATCTCATGAGCCTCCAAGAGACGACTGATATGCGCCAGTCGATCCTCAATCGACTTGGCAAACTCCAAAAGATCCGGACGTCTCATCTTTCAATAAAATATACAGCCAGAAACAAGTTCACTCAAGTACGCACATCTCAACGGCTGCCGAGCCATTATAAACCTCCCCCCCCCCCCCCCTTGAACACAACACAACACAACAAACCCGGCGGAAGATCTTGACATGCACCCAAGTAAGCAATACCATCCAAAACCCTCGTATAAACCCAACTTGCCAGATCACTAATCCCCCGTGCGGCCGCAAGACTCGCACCAATTAGGGCCAGACCCGGAAGCGGAAATCCTCGGCCCAACACTCTCTCGAACGCTATACTGCGGTATAGTCATCGGGGAAATCGACAAAACGGGGAACGGCCACCCATCCAGGCGGACGACGCGTCAGAAGTATAATCAAATCTCCCGTATACGTTCCGAGCTAGCGGAGTGTTCCGCATCAGCCCAACGGGGCCCACGAACCGTAGCCCTGTAGTTTGTAGTCTGTCGTCTGTCGTCTAGTCTGTAGTTGTAAGCACTTGGACGACTCCACAATAGTCACCCTCCACTCGCGCGATTCCCGCTAGTTCTGGTCAGGATACTTCGTACAGGGTACTCTATCTGGACGCTAGCTTCGAAACTCCTTCCGAACTGGGTGGTGGTCTAGTGCTGTTCTAGGTGGGAGCGGTGGTAGTAAATGCAATTCTTCTACTCTCCGAGGGCTCCGGGAGCTCGGAGATGGAGTCAACTACGTAGAGAGAGAGAGGGAGAGAGTATCTTACTTTGGCGCCGTTGTTGTGGAGTCGGTGGACCGGAATTATTAAGCGGCTAGTCTGGTGGTTTGATATAGAAATCCACTGCGTAGTAAATGTTCAATAGAGTAATATAGGCTTTTCCTTCTGATAACGGAAATGATTCAGCCTTAGGAAAGCCCGATCTATACTCGGACTTGTAGTATTCTATAGTAGTCTCTATCCTGCAGGAAACAACAACCGTATCCTATCCACATATACACCACTCCCTATAGAGAATGGGCCCTCGCACTTTCTTCCCCTCTCGGGTAGCCCGTCAGGACCATGGTCTAGATGAATCCTCAAGGAGCTTCCCAGAGTCTCTGCAAATGTTATTAGAAGGTAAAAAACATCACCACCTTCTTGGGTGGGACTGGAGATGAAGAATCTGTTGGCAGCTTGCTCGTATCAGCAGCACCACCATGCTTCTCGCTTTGTTCCTTTAGCTCCAGCAACTCTTCTTTCTTCTCCATGACATATGTCCAGAGCTTGTGGTGTTGCCCCAGCCCCTCTCCACCGAAATCGTGAAGAAGCTGGGCTAGATCCTCGCACATTGTCAGGGCGTTATCGATGCTGCCCTGGTCTTCATAGCAGTGAACCAGGAACCACATTGCTTGGACTATAGTAATTGTTATTTCAACCTCTTTGCTAGGAGATATTATGAAAAAGAAAGAAAGAAAGAAAGAAAGAAAAAACCTACTTCGATCTGTATGCTCTCCATCTGCCCGCTTCGACTGCTCGTAATGGTGCTTCTCGATGACGTCTTCCCAGATGGCCTGCGCATCAGAATATCGTTCCTGGCGCCAGTAAAGATGTGCGAGCCATGTCCGGCCTGTGAGGGTTCCCAGGTGGTTTTCGCCTAGGTTCCTTTCAGCAGCGGGCAGGCCTGCCAGGAAGATCTCTTCGGCCTCGTCGAACTGATTCAATGCAGTTTTGATCTTGGCCACGGTCAACTTGGCTTTGAGAGTAAGAGGGTGTTCCCTTCCTAGTGTCTTGATCCGAATCTCTGTAACCTCTTCGCTCATCTGAAGCGCAAGTGGCAGATGCTCCTCGCCCATAAACCCGTAGATGTCCGCAAGATTCACTTTGGCGTCCAAGGTTTTCTCGTGCGTAGGCCCCAAGGTCTTCTGCATCCCTTTATAGGCTTGCGACTGCAGCTCAAAGGCCTGTTCGTGGTCAAGATAGCGGAGCTTGACTTTGGCGAGGTTGTCAATGGCAGTCCAGGTGTTTTCGTGCTCGGGGCCATATCCCTCCAACTTTGATAGCTTTTCGATAACTTCTCTGTGCAACTGATCCGCCTCTCGAAGCCTGCTGCACGACAGACATGTGGCACCCAGGGAATCCATGATCTGTAAGGTTGTGGGATGGTCTGGACCAAGGTGGCCTTTGGCAGACTCGAGTACTTGACGTTGTAGGGCTCTTGCCTCGTTGTTCCGAGTCTGCAGAACATAGTTGTTGGATAATAGAAGAGCAATCGCGATCCCGTATTCGGACTCGGGCCCCAGCACTGCGAATACGTAGTCCTTCACTTGAACCTGAAGCTCTTCTGCCTTGCCCCAATACCCGCAGTGAAGGTAAACCAAGCTGAACTTTGCATACTCGCCCGCCTGGAGCCTCCCAAAGCTCTGCCTGGGCGTAAGCCACGTCAATGGCCAAGGCCGACCGAGGACTCGATGGTTTTCTTCGAGACGCTTCTTGATGTCTTCCTGGAACCTGCGCACGTTTTCCACGTGCGGATATATGTGCACCTTGAATTTGGCATCCTGGGCCGCATATGCACGGGGCGCTTGGTAGAAAATCGACTGAGTCAATACCGTAGCTGCTGCTTGACACCAGATTGCCTGCTCAGCTGTGCTCGTTTCGGGTCTCTGTCGCACCCAGGTGTGTACCAACGGGTGCATCCAATAGCTGTTGTTCTCGTCGTGAAGCGTCAACATGCCCAGGCGAACCAGGAGAGACAAGGCGCTGCGTAGCCGGTCCTCGTCAAATGGTCTGTCGTCCTCATCGCGCAGCACAGCGGGCAGGATAACACTAGGTCTCGTAAGTGGTTCTATCATGGCAGCAACCCAATCACGCAGCGCCTTCGTCCACGCCCTGGGCCTTGGAGGATGGATGCGTACTGGCTTCGCTGCACGTTCTCTCGCTTGTGCGTCTTCACGTTCTCGCCGCGGGTTCATGGCTGCGGTTCTGATTAGATCAAACTCGATGTCCTCCCAGTGGAAGAATGAGAATAACTTCAGTAGTTCAAGTGCATCCCTTGAGTGTTGGTCAAGCTTGCTTTCGAGGCCGACATATATCATCTCATAGGAAGAATATACGCTCATGTTGGAGGCATGCTCGTTCTCATAACCGCGAGAGAGACTCCGGCTTCGAGTGCGGCGGATTTTGCTCCACGTCCGCTCGTAGTATTCAGGATAGTCACTGAGGGAGCAAAGCTTCTCCAGAATTGCTTTCCCAGCGTGGATAAGCGCCAGAGGCAAGTATCCTAAAACACGGGCGATGCGGTCGGCGTACTTTCTCGTCGGTACTCCCCAAGGACGCGGGAAAACGGCTGCTGCCAAAAGAAGGTCACTTGCCTCCTCGGTCTCCAGTCTGTCAAAGTGGAAGAAAAGAGAGCCTTCCGTGCCATATCTTTTGTTCGTGGGGTTTCGAGTGGTGATGAGAATCACGCCTCGTTCGCCTCCCGGGAAGTAGCGCATCACGTCGATTTCGGGGTCATCGGCGTTGTCAATGAGGAGTAGCCAAGGCTGCTGTAAGCTGGAAAGCCAGTTCTTCGCTGCGTTCTCGTTGGGTTCGACGCCGCCGATTTTGGCGATTTTCGCATACGAATGTTGGACGTTTTCGCGAGAGCTCGCGTCGATCCAGAAGACGCCCCAGAAACTACAACAATTGTTAATATAGACGAAACACGACACAACACAACTTCGAAAGGGAGGAGGCTCACTGTTCTCTATTGTCCTGGGCAAACTTGCAACAGAACTGCGTCTTTCCAGAGCCTCCAAGGCCGTAGATCACAAAGCGTTTCTGGTGGTCTTGACGCTCGCGCGATCGCACAACGTTGAGCGTGGATTTCAGCTCGTTCAACTGTTTCTGCCGGCCAGTATAATAGCTGCTGACGTTCTGAGGCATATCGAAATGCTCGTTGAACCGCACAAGGGACGCCACGACGTCGGCAGACGCGAGGGAATCGTGGAGCTCAGGGGAGTTAGGAGTGCTTTCATACCTGGAGTTATGGATTGACTCACATCATCCGAGTCGACTGACCCCTTCAGCTCCCGGCGAAGATTGCTAATTTTGAGCTGCAGCTTTGAGTTTAGGCGCTGGAGGTTCTCTGAAAGGTTGCCGACAGCAAGGTCGCCTGCTGTATGTGACTTGTGGGAGTAGGAGCTGCGCATAACCCAGGTCAGCCAGGCTATCTTACTAGGATAGTTGGTGTGATTCGGGGACGACGCACAAGTTAAGCGCAATCAACAGGATTTGAATCATCGCCTGGTGGTTCGAGAGGCGCTGCCGGATTTGCATATATTCGCCATCTCGACCATGTCTCCGAATCGTCTTTCTGATGCCGTCGAGTTTGCCCGCTACTAGAGAGCCTTTCTTACCCACGATCTCCTTGAGCAATACCTCGAGTTTCTCAATGCTGGTTCTGCTCTGCAGCAGGACAGATGCCAGGTTTTTCCAGACATTTTCCATATGAGGTTCGTCCTCTGCTGGCGTGTCAAGGCCGCTCAAGTCATGCTTTGAGCGCCAGAGATCCTCCACGGACTCGTTGACAGCATTTAGAGCAGTGATCTCTTGGCTCAAGATTGTGATTTCATCCTGGATCTCAGTGGAAGCGCTTTTAACAGAGGAGAGGTAGGAGAGGACGCGGAAGGCGACATCTGCCAGGCCTACGGTTCCAGCAATAATGGAAAAGGGGTCCATGACATTCACCTCATAGCAGACGAGACCTGAATGATAGCAACGAAGAGGAAGAAGACATCTGGAAAGGGGAGAGAGCTGATTCTGTTCGTATTTTGGAGGCTTCACCAGGAATACTAATCCTGCAGAATAATATGGAGCTGGACAGACGCACGCACACACACTCGTCTTTTGGTATCGGGACCATGCAGCAGCGAATAAAACAGACAGTTTATTCGATGGTTGTGCAGATTAAAAGTACGGACTACTCCGGACTACTGCTAGTAGTTCGTTTACCCCTCAGCAGTTCTCCTGTTTCTAGTGGCTCGTGGCTCGAATTCGTCGCGCGCCAAAGGCTTGCATCGCGAACTCGAACAGCCTCAAAAACAAGCGGGAAGACACTCTCTGGAAACAAACAGGATAGATGCATGGTCTCCCACGTATAAAGGCCCACATTTTAAATCTGGCGCTTATTATGGTTATTTCCAATATTACTAAGGCTGTCTCCCTCAAACGTCGTCTGTTCTCTTCCGAGCCTGTCTTCAAGCCTGTCTTTCAACATGGATAACCTCATATTTTGGGTCAATAGCTGGCGCCTTGGTCTCGTCACTCTCTTGCTTTCATTCTGGGGCTATCTCCGTCTCCAGAAACGTCGCCGGGATAATGTAAGACGCAAGATATTCTCGCCCTTTTTTACTTTCCTCCCGACTCACCAGCAAGTCTAGGCCGATCAGCTCTTTGGTCAACAGCACGGCTGTCAGCCCATGGAGAAAAGACTCCCCTACAAGTGGCCGCTGGCGATTGATATCTTCAAGAGCCAGTACGACGCCCTCATGCGTGGGAATCTACTCGCATACCAGGCAGACTACTTCCAGAAACTTCAGGTCGGCCAAACCTTTGAGATCAGGCTGCTGGGCCAAGTCGGCTACTTTACGATGGACCCCCGGAATCTGGAGGCTATGCTTCACACGCACTTTGATGGTAAGGAGCCTCAGATCCCCCCCAAGTCAGAATCACTGGGGTGTTTATTAACAAGATTCCGCTGCGTATTAGACTGGGAGCTTGGGAATAGTCGGGATGGGCTTCTACCCATGATTGGCAATGGTATTTTCACCCAGGATGGCGCAGCCTGGAAGCATTCGCGAGAGCTTCTCCGCCGACAGTTCGTCAGGATGCAATACCAGGATATGAAACTCTTCGAGGCGCCCGTCGACGACTTACTGGCTAGTCTACATTCTTACACAGGCGTCGTCGATCTTCAGCCTGCCTTCTTTCGCTTCACATTAGCTACCACTGTCTCTCTTATTTTCGGTGAGGTGTTTGCAGGTCTCGAGCAAAGCGACCACGACGCCTTCGCCGAAGCATTTGACTACACGTCGTTGATCTCGGCCATGCGTATAAGACTGGCTGAATGGTGTTGGGTCTATAATCCTCCGAAATACAGGAAAGCCTGTGCTCTTATTAATACCTACGCTACCCATTATGTCAATCATGCTCTGAAGGACATGAACGAGAATGGAGAAGATGCCGCGACCAAGCGCCATCCATTTATTCTCGATCTCTTTAAAGAACTCCAGGATCCCAAGCTCGTCCGTGATCAACTCATGAATGTATTGATTGCAGGCAGAGACACTACAGCCTGTCTGATGTCATGGGCATGGTAAGACGAACCTCTCTCTCTCTCTCTCTCTCTCTCTCTCTCTCTCTGTGTGTGTGTGTGTGTGTGTGTGTGTGTGCAGTTGTCCTTGACCAGAAATACTCACATATATAATATATACCACAGTTATCAACTGGTCCGTCACCCCGCGTCTCTTGAGCGCCTCCGTCAAGAAATCATGTCTTTCACCACAAGTGGGAAAGAGTTGACGAGATCGGAAATCAACAAAATGACTTACCTTCGATGCGTCCTCAACGAGAGTAAGTGACCCGTTCCCTCTTGTACTCCGTCTTTAGTCACTGGATTAACTCGTCCAGCTAATCGATTGTACACTCAAATCCCGGTGAATGTCCGAATCGCCAGGAAAACCACTTACCTGCCCAAAGGCGCCGGCCAAAACGGCGAAAGCCCCATCCTGATTCCGAAAGGCATTGGGGTTGGATTCTCCGCATACCACATGCATCGCAGTAAGGAGATATATGGCGAAGACGCCAATGAATTCCGCCCGGAAAGGTGGGAGGGTCCAGAGCTGAAGAATATTGGATTTGCTTTCATGCCCTTCCATGGTGGGCCAAGGTTATGTCTCGGAAGTAAGATTGGACCCCTTTTGAGAATGTGAAGGTTGTTTCTCTGTTTCTAATCTCGATCATTTAGAGGACTTTGCGCTCACAGAGGCATCTTACGGACTTGTCCGTCTCATTCAGGAGTTCCCAGGTCTCAGACAAGCGCCGGACACTCCGAAAGTGACGCCTGGGAGGGAGAAGCAGAATCTCACCATTGTTGTTTCGAGCGCGGAGGGTTGCAAGGTTCTACTGCGCTGAGATGATGCAGCTATAGATACTCCGATATGGACTTGGAGAGTTGGCGGCTCAAAACGTCCAATAAATATCGAGGTATATATAATGTCAATTGTGGAACCGTTTATTCGCGAGTTAATATACCCATTCCCCAGAGTCTATAAATAGAACCGTTACAACTCATAGCTATGCATATTCTATATCAGTTAGCAAAGCAATATGAATAATTAGTTAATGCTCCCTAGTTCTTACCTGAACCCGTGCGTGCCGTGGCAGTCCTTATTCGCACGCCGACTCTAGTGTATACCTACCTAGGTACCTAGGAAAAGTGGCAGCCGTTGGCGGTGAAGCAGAGTCGCTCAACCCTGGAACTCGGAAACCTAACATTCATAACCTTCTGAGTTGTTCTCTGTGCAAAACATCCCCATCCTCGTCGCCCAAAACGTGGATATTTCATTCTCTCTTTGTTGATGCTTGCTTTTTACATGACTTGACGACCAACTGCATTTCCGCGAACCCTCCATCCAATCCCCCAATTACCCTCCCAGTTGTGATTGCTCCTCATTAGGACCCAATCCAACTCCGACCACCGCGTTCCCAGGAGCGCGCCCGCAACAGTGATGCCGACCACGCCAACAACACCAATCTCGACGATGACGGGCGAGAAGCTTGGAAATGGGAATCTGAAGGCCCTGCAGTCGCACAATAACAAGCCCATTAGCATAAAGGCCAAGCGGAAAGACGGCCCTTTCAAGGTCTTGGCCCGTTGGTTGCTTGAGAATCAAATCAGTATGTGGCTTCGGAGTCTGATATATCTCTTCTCTTCCCCTTCTTCACCTTCTGAGAGTTTCAGTGGTACTTCGCTGGGCAATATAGATTATTGGGCCACCGGAACACCGGCGGGCACAGTTGCACAGCGATCAAGGCCATCTGCCGTGTCAATGGCACTGTGTACCTCCTACGCATCTCCTGCAAGATGTCGATATACCGGAAGCTAATGTCTCCAATTGCTTCTCAGGCTTCTCATTTAACCTCATCGCCCTCCTTTCGCTCACACATTTGTGCATACCCAAGGCTCAACACTACACGGTCAAATTCTTCTGGCCGTCGCACTACAACCCAAACACTGGAAACTATGCCGCCGGCGGCGACGACTTTTACTTTCTGGCATTCTACGTTGTCCTCTTCACCGGTCTCCGTGCCAGTTGCATGGAGTATGTCTTAGCACCGCTAGCTAGACGGTGGGGGATATCTAAGAAGAAAGACGTCACCAGATTCTGTGAACAGGCGTGGCTGCTCTGCTACTACTCGGTGTTTTGGACCCTTGGCGTGGTACGTTGCAATATACATACACTGCTCGCTGCGCTTGCGATCCTGTGGACCAACCTAGCTGACCAAGTCACTATAGTACCTCTACTGCACTTCAAAATACTATCTGAACCTGAGGGAGATGTTCACAGATTGGCCCACCCGAGAGCTCCCCGAGATCACAAAGGCATATATATTGTGTCAGTGGGCCTTCTGGCTGCAGCAGATACTTGTTATCCACATCGAGGACCGTCGCAAGGACCACTGGCAGATGTTTGCCCACCACATTGTGACAGTTCTGCTCATGAGCACCTCCTATGCCCTGCACCTAACGAGTGTCGCCAACCTGGTCTTGGTCTTGATGGATGTGGTCGATATTTTCTTCCCTGTGAGTTCCCTTCCCCTCGCCAACACCCACTGTAATTTCTGCTCTCGTGAAAAGTTTTACTGACACCTAGGTAAGCTCGCCAAGTGTCTAAAGTACCTCGGATTTTCTCTCTTGTGCGACATCATGTTCGGTATCTTTATGCTGTCCTGGTTCTTCGCCCGTCACGTCTGCTACCTCATAACCATGTGGAGTATCTACACTCACATGGCCGAAATCATCCCGATCGGCTGCTACCATGGATCCCAGGGTAATCTGACAGGGCCGACTCCTTTGCCTGAGCAAGGCTGGTCGCATATGCTTGAACCGTTCCGCAATCCCTCGGGCACCATTTGCTACAGTGACAACGTACGATGGGGATTCCTTGGCGCCCTTGGCTTTCTCCAAGTCCTTACTATGGTTTGGTTCTACATGATCATCCAGGTCGCCATCCGTGTTGTAAAGGGCATTGGTGCCGATGATATCCGGAGCGACGACGAGGCCGAAGACAATGATGAAGAGGAAGAAGGGGAACACCCGGAGGAGGAGGATGACATGGACCCCAAGGGCCCCTCGTCAGTCGAGGTCGGCGTCGAAACAATTGACCTTAAGAGGTGGAAGAGTAGGGCTGGCGTCAAGAGCACGGCTGGTTCGTCTGGGGTACGCTATAACCGCAAGGAATTGCTGAGCCGGATCGGGTGTGAGAAGCAGGTTGAGTGAGGCGCCTCTCGAAAGCTGAGCTTGAGAGGAAAGGTATTGCCTTGGTATTCACAGAATCGGCCTTTGTTTGTATTGTTTCCTACCATTCAGAGAGCTTTTTTTCTCTCTTGCGAGAGAACGTGCTGGAGCAGATGGATTAACTAGTGATCTAAGCAGGCTTAGTAAGGACAAATCATTAGGTACGACTCAGACGGGATATCCTGTCGAGCATAAATTACGATCGATATCAATATTGCATTTTTACGCCAATTACTCTTTAGCAGGCTCTGCCGTGGAAATATCGTACTGCTCTAGGAATGAAATGCGGTCTGTATCAGAGATGATAATGTTCTCTAAGAAATATACATAATCAGCCATATTAACTAAGTAGTAAGTATTCTAGATCTTCAAGGATATTATATCCTGGCATGATTCACCAAAGCAGGGTTCTAGAAGATTAAGTTGCGGCTGCACCTTTTACAACAAACCCAAATATTAATGAAGCGGTGGATACCTGAGACATCAGGCACCATTCACGTTCTCCTTTTTAGTTTCTTAAAATAAGCCAAGTTCCATCGAAAGAACTCAATCATCATCTCAGCATGAGAAATGGCATCGTCCATTTGCGGAATAGTCAATGACACACTCCGCAGACACCTTTTATTTGTTGATTCCTCGCACTACCACTAGGTAGATTCCCCTCATCCGTCCTTCGCATCTCCACGAGAGGGGTATCGATTTATTATGAGTCCAGGCAACGGCTTCTCAGGGATCTGTGTGTGATCAAGATATCTGGATATCCAAACGCTTCTCTCTCTCTCTCTCCCCCTCCCTGTGTGCGTCCATTATGGGCCCTCCCTACCCAGGATTGATCCTCAAACATAAAATTGCTCTCCAGGAAGAGGAGAGGCGGAAATATGCCTCGTGGGAAACAGCCCCTGAAACAGGCTCGTGGGGGCCTGCGTTTTATTGACGCGGGTCCTGCCTCTAAGCAGAGCAAATCAGAATCTATTCGGTTGATTCGGTCGCATGTTGGGCGGTGGACGTGGCAACAGTTGAGGAGGAGCCAGCGCCAGGAGAGCGCGGACGAGGAGGAAGACAAAGAAGAAGACGCTGACAGCGGAAATGCCGGCGAGTCTGGCGCTCTGGATCACACAGAGGAGGTTGTCGATACGCACGCGACAGCTACAACTACGACAACTACTAACAACCAATTCAACAAAGATGTCGGGCAATTACCTTCCAAATCTTCCTCTGTGGCAATAATGCCACCTCTAGCCACGACCACGACGACTACGACTACGACTACTACTGCTAATACTAGCACTGCGAATCCATCCAACTTGGACTCGGCTTCTGCAGACCCTACAACAGACCCCCTCTTCTCGATGCAAATCAACTGCATTCATGCAGACATCTTGGACCCCTTTCAAGCTTACGTTGGCTCCCCGCTGTCCGCAGATCTCGTCAGCCTCTCCAATAAATACTGTATGTAAGCTTGGCCCGAAGCCCTTGCCAACTTGTTTAGCTGACTCTTTCCAGGTCTTGGCGTGCTATGGCCGGGCCTGATGCCCCGTTCGTGGTTGGGAACAGTCCATGCGGGCGTACATACCTGGTTCTCTAGCTCTGTTTACCATCCCGCTTTACACAGTGCCATGCTCTTCGGGTGTTATTCTCACCGTAGAACTCAATCGCTGTCCAAGGGACAAGGCCACTTTAGCGCTGCCGACATGAAGCAGTTGACCCTGTGTGAAGCTGACTCCATCGCCAAGATTACTGCGGCAATCCAGGACCCCTCGCAGGCAGTCTCCGATCCCATCATTCTGTCTGTTCTGTGCTTAGCCAACAATAGGTATGACGACTTTGGGCTGCGACATAGAAGCGAATCGCCCTTTCAGGCTCCCTTGCGCAGCCTGCAGTGGCTGGATATCTACGGTCGCTTAAACCCAAACCCTGTTCATCAAACAGGACTATACCAGCTAGTCTACCTCAGGGGGGGTTTAGAGAATATCGGCCTTCCAGGTCTTGCTGCTATACTATCGTTGTAAGTACGCTTCGGACTGTTGACAGATATCCTGGGTTGCCAAAATCACCGAGCTAAGCGGCCGCACCAATAGTTCCAGTATTTTGTATGCCAGCAGAACTCTCTCGCAGCCGCTCTTCCCCTTCATCTCTCTAGAGACTGGGGTTCCGAAGGCATTGCAAGAACTTCTCTTTACACAAGGAGCGGCAGAGACCGCTGCGCAGGAATCAGATCCTCTTGTGGAAATCAATGCCTCCCAGGAACTACATGTTGTCTTCCGGGGCATGCGGGCATATGTATCACTCGTCGAGGCATTCCTCGACGGCGCTCAAGTAGGCGTGGATGGTCGGATCTTGTCTGATCATCGCAATCTCGTGCAGTGGCATGTCATGTCGCTTGCTCCTGCAAGTCAGCTTAGGGAAGCTCTGTCTGCCATTTGTTGGCTATATGAACCATGTCGGCTTGCACTAGTGATATTCGGAGTCGGGGTCACATTCCCCCTACCTCCTGATGTAGCGAACCTGAGTAACCTGGCCAAAGACCTGCAAGTAGAACTGCAGAGCCTCGAACAGAGCATTTTGTTGGAAAACAGGGCTTTGATGAGAGTATACTGCTGGTGTCTGGTATTAGGCGGAATAGCAGCCACCGGGACTCCAACGAGGGAGTGGTTTGTTCAAGAGCTGGGTTCCGTTGCCAAGGTGCTTGACTTGGCCACATGGAATCAACTCAGGGCATTATTGCGGTCGATCCTCTGGTTTGATAACGCATGTGACATTGCAGGCACACATCTGTGGAGTGAGGTGTTGAACCTGACTTCTAGGCCTGCCGACCTTCCTCCTGCTGACAAGTGAATCTCGCGCTGTGAAATCAGAAATAAAGTCAAGCTGCCATCAGATTCTTGTCTTTACAGGAAGGTGAGACCTTTCCCGAATAATTCCGCCGTCTCTTTCACGGGAGAGATGAAAACTATTTAGGCGAGTGGTGTGAATTGTGGGTGGAGAGAGACATCCACATATCCATGATTCTTGAAGAAAAGTCTTGCACCCTATAGGATCAGGTCAAACGCCATATTTCATACCAGTGCCTCCGTCTTCCCTGTTGGTATGTGAACAGCTCCGTGTCTAGCCGTGTCTTGCCATAGTAGGAATTTGTATTGTCCTGGGCTGTAATTTTTGCCCATCAGTCGATACAGCGTGCTTGGTCGAATCGAAGGCGCATTTCCTGTCGTCAGGTGGTCTACCTCCCTACTAAGTAGGAATATCATTACATTACTCACAGCCCATTATACGGAGGCCAGAGACTCTATTTCCTTACGCAAGCCTTGCTCTAATTAGTCTGCATCTAGAGGCTGTAAGGATTTATACGAGGTCTTCGATAGTTACTCCATGCTTTCCTTTTCCTGTGAACTGATCATTGGCTGGCATTGTAAGACGCTTATACATGTCCGTTTGAATCGTGGTACGCTAGAAGGTCAATCGTAATTTCCAACACGTAAACAGCTCATCCCACAAAAACGAGAAGCCATCGTATTCTCTCGATTGACCAAAAGCCTCGCTTTCATGTCGAAGCCAGATCACGCGCCGTTGACATTCCCTTTTGGGAAAGGCTTTGAGGCTAACCCCTTCCGGCTAGCGTGTTACTCGCGGACTCTTTTCGCGATTTTGAAGCTGTTGGGAAGAAGCAACTTGCATTGAAAGCCGCCTCTGGTTGCGGTGCGTGGGAAGATGGGTTTAGAGAGACACCAGAGCGCCGTGTCGCGCATCGCGAGCAGTATCCGCGGATTCTACGAGCGACGCGAACCCTTCCGCATCTTCCACGGGTCGACAAACAGCACACGGCCGATCCGCCGCAACCGCGAAGTCGACATCAGCGACCTTCGCAATGTCCTCCAGGTGGACCCCAAGACGCGCACGGCGCTGGTCGAGCCGAACGTGCCCATGGACCGGCTGGTGGAGGCTACACTGAAGTACGGGCTGGTGCCACCCGTTGTGATGGAGTTTCCTGGCATCACGGCCGGTGGGGGCTTTGCGGGCACCGCGGGGGAGAGCAGTAGCTTCAAGTACGGGTTTTTCGACCGGACGATAAACTCGGTGGAGATGGTGATGGCTGATGGGAGTGTGGTCAAGGCTTCGGGCACGGAGAATGCGGATTTGTTTCGCGGCGCGGCCGGCGCGGTGGGCAGCTTGGGCGTAACCACGCTGATTGAGCTGCAGTTGATCGAGGCGAAGAAGTTTGTCAAGGCGACGTATCACCCGCAGCGGAGCGTGGGGGACTCGATTCACTCTGTGCATGCGCATACCCTCAACGAGCGCAACGACTACGTCGACGGGATCCTTTACGGCCCGGAACATGGTGTTGTGGTTGCGGGCGAAATGACAGACGAGATGCCGGATGCTGCGCGGGTGCAGACTTTCAGCCGCGCCTCAGACCCCTGGTTCTACCTGCATGTGCAGGATAAGACGCGCTCCTCGACGGCGCCGGTGACCGACTACATCCCCCTGGCCGAGTACCTCTTCCGATACGACCGTGGTGGGTTCTGGGTGGGCAGGTCGGCGTTCAAGTACTTCCATTTCCCGTTCAACCGCGCGACAAGGTGGTTCCTAGACGACTTCCTGCACACGCGCATGCTCTACAAGGCTCTCCACGCGAGCGGCGAGTCCAGCCGCTACGTGATCCAGGATCTGGCGCTGCCTTACTCGACTGCGGAGTCGTTCATCGATTACACGAGCGAGAAGCTGGGCATATGGCCGCTGTGGCTTTGTCCGCTGAAGCAGAGCCCCGCGCCGACATTCCACCCTCACACAACGGCGGCGGCGGTCGAAAGCGAAGGGTTTACGCCGGGACAGATGCTGAACATTGGAGTGTGGGGGTTCGGCCCCAGGGATCCAGAAACGTTTGTGACGGCGAACCGGGAGCTGGAGCGCCGGCTCCGCGAGCTGGGAGGCATGAAATGGTTCTACGCGCATACCTACTATAACGAGGAGGAGTTCTGGGATATGTACGACCGCGAGTGGTACGACGGGCTGCGGCAAAAGTACGCGGCCCAGAGCCTGCCCAGCGTCTATGACAAGGTCAGGATTGATGTCGAGGCCGACCGGAAGGAACGCAGCGAGTCGTGGAGCCGCAAAGCGCGGGCAGTGTGGCCGGTGGGAGGGCTCTGGGGGATCAAGAAGGCGATTGAGAGCAAGGAATATTTCATCCATCGCAACTCGACGTGGAAGTGGAAGCGGTGATGACTGTATATACTGTACTAATATAAGCCAAAACATAATTTACTCTTAGGTAGAACCGCTAGACTTTGGGTACTCCCAGCTGCGCCTTGATAGAATCCCCCACGGCCTGAGCCAAACCCACCGTCTCCTCAACTCCAATATCCTCATTATCGCGACGATCATAGAGCGTGCCGCCCTCGGTCCAGATCCTGCGCAGAGTCAAACCAGTCGCATACGGCGCCCCCTTTTCCCACGCCTCCTTCTCCAACTCTCGCAGCACATCCAGCGGCGTAAACTGGACATCCCACTTACTGCCTCCAGTCTGCCTCTCAAACTCAGCCAAGATCTCCAGCGGCGTCGCAGTAAACGAGTTCAGCTTCAGCGCTCTCCCACGCGCATTCTCCCAGTGCGTCAGGGCACCAACGACGAAGTTCCCAACACTAAAACCATCAGTCACACACCACTCTCTGGTAATAAGAGACGAAGAAGAGAAGGGAAAAATACTCCAAACAAGCAACCAAACTAACCCTCTCCCCCCCAGTGCCCAACAAAACAGCCTTCCTCTGCACGACATCAAACCCGCCCGCCTGTCGGAATCCCCCAACACCCCCCAAGTAAAAGGGAACATCCGCATACGGGCCCGTCACCAGAAACGCATACTCGAGGTCCTTCGTCTGGCGCAGCGCAGCCCGCACCTGGAGTTTCTGCTGATGCGGCCTCTCGTGCTTCGAGGCAGGGCTGTACTCGATGTCCGTGCCGTACTCGGATGGGAGGAAGCGCTTGACATGGGGTGTTTCGGCGGCCCATTGCACGAGCTGGATTTGGGCTGTGATGACGCTGCGTCCGAGGGCGGAGATGATGGTGTCGATGTCTGTGTTGGCATTTTGATTAGCATGTAGCACGCATATAGACGTATATAGGACGCATATAGCAAGCGTAGAGCATATAATAGAGCATATAATAGAGCATAAGAGAGGGAAAGGAAGGGAAGAACCGGTGTAAGCCCTCAGGACGTCGTCTTTGCTGGTGATGTCGCCTGTTATAACCTCTACGCCGCCCTTCTTGCGGAGCGCATCGAGCTGGCTTTGTTTGGAGGAGACGGTGGCTTCGCTGGTGAAGATGGCGATGCGGCCGAAGGAGTCGCGGGCGTTGACGATGGCGGTGGTGATGTATGTGCCTATTGCGCCGGTGGCACCGAAGATGAGGAGGTTTGATTTGGCCATGGTGTCTACTACTATCTACTACCTACTTAAGGTACTGAAGGGTAGATATCGACGTGGTATAGTAGTTGGAGCACGAATGTGGACATGCGGTTAATTTAAATGCCCCGCTATTGCTCGTCATCGACAATTACGCGATGGACGAGCGAAATGGTGTTTCTCTACTACGTGCAGAGTAGGTACTTCATATGAACTCTGCTCTTCGTCTTGTATGGCTCACAAGTCAGACCCAGACACTCTGCTCGCAAGTGTTCTCGATGTCCCGCCAGAGAGGAAGAGCTCTATCTTCGTCTCGCTAATTCCAGCTTCAGAAGAGACATCAGTCCCAAACGGGAAATCCAGTCGCCATTTAGTCTCGCCGCAACCATTGGGTCTTTTGCAGTCTAGACTCTAGCGATTTAGCTCTATTCAGTTAGCAGCTCCGACTTGATATAATTGCAGGCCCGCCAACCTTCACCCGCAACACGATATCTACGTCGTCGCCACAATGACTCTGCGCAACGGCAGTCTAGCATGCGAGAACTGTCGACGTCGGCGCATCAAAGTACTCATTTCCCCATCCCCTCAGTCGTGGTTACAGCGCACTGACATGTCCAGTGCAACCAACTGCGTCCAAGATGCTCTCAGTGTGCCCGCGCTGGCCTCGCATGCTCTGGATACAGGGCGCCGCTGGATCTGCTCTTCCACGACCAGACGGCGATCGTCTCTCGCAAGTTCCGTAGTAGAGCGTCAAAATCGTCGAATGCCCGCAAAACGGAAGACCCCGTTCCAGATACGCCTCCGCCAGACGCCATCATCCCTTATTCAATAGACCTGGACGTAGACGAGATCGCGTCGCAGGTGTACTTTCGAAACTTCAACATCCCGCGTGTCGCGTACGGGTCGACAGACAAGCCATATCCAATGCTGACCCCGTCGGGCGTCGTGAGCGTCACCTCCGTCGGACTCGCAGCTCTGGCCATCTCCCTGGGCGATCCGCATCTTGCGCAGCTGGCAAGACGAAAGTATGCGTCGGCCCTGCGTCTGCTTGCGCGGGCTGTGCTTGATCCTGCGCAGTTGGCTCAGGGCGTAACAGCCACAGCCAGTTTCAACCTGTCTATTTTCGAGGTGAGTCTGCGCTTCTCATCCTCGTACGTGGCCGCGTGCCTCCTGTTAAGAGGTGGTGTAGATGATCCTCTGTGATGGGCCGTCTGTCGCCTACCAGTGGCTCAAACACGTCCATGGCACCGCAGCCCTCCTGCATCTAGTGACTCCTCCAAAGGAGAAGACGTTCTTCGCGGTTAAAGGCTGCGTCCAGGTCTGCTATACAGTGGTACGTCACAGCAGATGGACATTTGAGAACTGGTTATACCATGGCCGCTGACTATCCCAGGCGTTGGCTGCTCTTCTCAGCGAGCGCATCGTCCCCCAGTACGTCGTCGACATGGTGAAGTCCTGCGCGGCCTTTGCCTCGACAGACGATATCCCTGCAATCATCGAGCTTTTCATCCTCCTCTCTGGGCTCATCAACTTTTATGTCCAGGCTAAGCATGCGCACAGCAAATGTCCGCATCTACTTATTGCTGCGTTGTCGGATGTCGACGATGCGCTGGAGTCGTGGGCGACACGACTTCCTCCTGCGTGGGTGGAACAGCTAACCCCTTCCACTACTCCTACTACTTCTACTACCACTACTACTACTACTACTACTACTACTATTGCCACCACCTCTACCTCTTCCACCACAACTACTACTACTCATGGTGATAATGACGACAAAGACAGCTGCTCCATCAGCCGGTTTTGCGGATACTACCGCCTCTCTCGCGTGCTCACCCACCGACTCCTCCTAGAGAACATGGACGAACTACGCCGGTCCCCTTCGTCCTCCTCCTCCTCCTCCTCCTCCTCCTCCCCCGATACCCTAGACGCAAAGTACGAAAAGTCCCGCCGCATTCTCTCGCAGCTCCCTCTCGAGATCTACGCCAGTATCCCGGCCATGCTCAAACCCTCGTGCTACACTACGAAAAAGACCTGCGTGCCGCTGTCCTCGGACCTCTTCTTCCTCGTGGTAATGTTGCAATGTCTCCTGAAACTGGTGGGCAGGGAGAGCGTGCGCGGGGTTTGGTCTGCGGCTGCTTCTGAACGGTATGGCGAGGCGTTTGGGGATACAGAGGAGTTTATATCGAGGCGGTTGGTGGATGTTAAGTGAATCTACTTGGGACACCTCGTTCATCTCAATTCAAAAGGGAAAAAGAAGCTTTTATATTACACTATATCTATACTATAACAGAATCATACACATCACATCACATACTCATACTCATACTCAGGTCAATCACCAAGACCCAGCTACACTCCCCGTCTGTTCCCCCCGATTCTCATACTCCACCGTCACATTATCCGTCCGCCGAATCCTCCCCAGCGGATGTCCCTGCTCATCACTCCCTCCTCCGCTTCTCCCTCCCGATACACGTCCGTCCACGTCATCGCGCAGGATACTCTCCTGGCTCTCGACGCCCGTGATGGTGAGATCCGTCTTGCGCGCGTTCTTGGGCGTGCGGCTAGGCTGGAACGAGTAGTCTTTCAACTGGCCGCTTTTGTATCTGTTTTTGCTGCTGTCGTAGGAGCTGAGTTTGCGTTTACCCAGGATGAGTTCGAGGACGGGTTGGAGGGTTGGGATGCATGAGGCTATGATGACGACGTTGGATTCGATGCTGTATATATTAGTTTCTTTTCTTTTCTTTTCTTGCTAGGTCTTACGTACTTGGTCCAGATGACGAGGTCGGCGGTTCCGTCTATTCTCGTTAGTCACGTAGTTATGCAAGACGGTGTTGTACACTCAGGGGCCATACATGTATAGTCTGATTTCTCGGCTAGTCCTTTCAACTGTGTGCATTTGACGATAGCCATTGCAGAGGCACTGTTCTTGTCAGTCTCTCTCTCTCTGTCTCCCTCTCTCTGTTTATAAGGAATAAGATAATACATCGATCCAAGTCCCAGAGCCGCACACAAGGCAATGCGTTTCCGCAGCGACATGTGCAGTTTTATCAGCACCGTCGCAGGATAAATAGCGAGCCACAGATCGACAAAGGCAGAGCATGCTATACAGCTTCAGTACAGGGTTCACACAACTATGGGACTGGAAAAAGAATGATAGGTAGTGTCTAACCCCCCGTGAAAATAGCATAGTCGATGAGAATCCACACATCTCGACATTTCGCCTTCCCCGCGACGACGAGAGAGGTCTCCCACAGCGCCCGCGGCGGATCACACATGGTGAAGAGCATCACGATGCAGATGGCCGAGATGGTGGCGCTCAGCCCCGTCAAGACCCAGAGGGAGACGCGCTGCCAGGTGCTCGGGTTGAGGACGCGGTTCAGCATGGCGACGACAGCCAGCTTGGGGATGGAGAAGGAGATGATTCCGAAGAGGAAGCTGAGCGAGTTGAGCAAGGCGGCTTTCTCGACTGTCTTCTCGCTGAGCACGTAGGCGTGTTTGCCGTAGCCGTGGGCGATGTTGACGGTGGTGATGGTGCAGTATACGAGGCCCATGGTCTGTTGCTATTAATATTGGGAGAATCGGACTAGCGATGTAGAGGGCTATATTGATAGAGGGGGTTATGTGCATACCAACGATGTCGCAATCAGCCAGTCGTCCAGCCCAAAGTTCCGAAGCAGTCGACCGCGAATATACATGCGTGTGGTGACTATCACCGTCGTGAGTCCCGTCAACGCCCAGAGGACGGCGAGGATCTTAGGGCCCTTGTTATCGCTGGGGCTGCCTAGACGGGCGGACATGTTGAACTGAGCTGTTTATAAGAGTGTCAAATGAAGGTGTATGGAGATGGATGGGATGGAGATGGAGATGGATAAATGAATGGCTTCTGGACCCTGAACGACTGCGGCAGAATCCACTCGCAATATACAGAATCCAGAACATCGATAGACCAGAAAATCTCCTTTCTATTATGTCTTTCGACAGGCCCAACATAAGCGAGATTATCCATCTTAGTCGCGCACAACTTGTGATACATCAAACACCGAAAAGCCGGATCAGCGTCTCGAGCCCAAGCCCAGTTTAGGAAATTGTCGAGGCAATCGAGTCATATACGCAGACCTCCGTAAAGCTCCGTGGCAGCCCGTCCTGCAAAGGCCCCAAGGAGGCAACTGACAGCGGTTTGTGGGGCCGCAGTCCGGTTTAGTCGCAAATGAAGCTATACAAAAGTCCCTGATTGGCGCCGGTTTATTCTGGGACCGTTGGCGTAACTTTAACATTAGCGGCTGCTCTGCTATTGTACTGCTATTATAGTGTGATGATCCTATTATAATCCTATTGTAATCTTCGGTATTATAATCCTATTGTAATTCTATTTCCTGTGCGTTCACCTTGGAATAATCATCGCAGTTCAATACCGGGCAACTCATGATAATGTATGATGCACGCTGATCGCCATAAAAGACCAGACGTAGTTCTACAGTTCTAACCAGACGAATTCAATCCTCTATCCACTTTCCCTGTAGTGTCTGCCTACACAGTACACGGACGCTCTAGTCAGGATTCTGGCGACGATCCCTGCTTCAGAGACTGCCGTGACTCGCACTTATTTCGACGGTTCCTAGACTAGGACAGAGAAGGCATTACGGAGTCTCTTTTCTGAATCTGTCTGTCTGTCGCCTGATTTCACGACTAGTAGTTATTATGAGCATCCAGGGGTCCAGGGGCTGGTCTTTCTCCTGCGTCTCTTGCATCTCTCGAGTCTCTTAAATCTTCTGCCTGGCACGGAGACCTCACTTCCCGGCTCTGCAACTCCTCTATCACAATGACTACACTGGTTGAAGAAAACGGCCATGGCAAAGATGTCTTCTTTGACAACGCCGTGGCCATCAAGCCCAACGCTGCCCAGGACGTCCCCGTCTTGTTGAAGAAGATCACCTCGTATGGAGCGGCTTACGCTGCCGATCCAGAGGAGAATCTTCGAGCTGAGTTTCTGGATACTGCACGCGCTCTGGTGTATGCACTAGAGACCCCCCGTGAAGCCATGATCAGATACTGCTGGTCCCAGGTAATCTCCTCCTCTTCCTCTGGGGATTCTCGACTAATGGAGGACTGAAGAGCACTGTGTACGCTGCCATTGAGGCCTGTGTCGATCTGGGCGTCTTCAAGGTTCTCTCGCAGAACGACGAGCCCAAGACAGCGAGTGCTCTGGCTGATGCTACGAATGCGGATCCTGCGATGCTGGGTATTTCTCATCTCCTCTATTCTACCACTCGTCTACAGAGTATAGACGTAGCTAACTCTCCAGCCCGTCTGCTCAAACACCTCGCTGCCATGGGCGTCATCGCAGAAACAGGGCCAGACGAATACCGTCGCACCGGCTTCTCGACTTCTCTCAGCTCGCAGCGCTACAGCGACGCCTATCCATGCATGTACGTTCTCATCCCTATATGCCATGGTGAAATACTGATAGTAATGTAATGGGTGAAATGGATACAGGACCGGCTGCATCACCCAAGGCGTCACAGCCCTGCCCGCCCACCTAAAAAAAACCAACTATCGCAACCCCAGCGACGGCCAAAACACAGCCTTCCAAGACGGCTACAAGACCTCCTCGCACTTCTTCGACTTCCTCAAGAGCCATCCAGCCCACGCAGAGCAATTCAACAACCACATGACCGCCTACCACCAGGGCCGTCCCAGCTGGATGGACGTAGGCTTCTACCCGGTGTCCTCCCTGGTCGAAAACACCTCCGTAACCAGCGAGGACGTCCTGATGGTCGACGTGGGCGGCGGCGTGGGCCACGACCTCTCCGAGTTCCGACGCAAGTGGCCCGATGTGCCGGGGAGACTGGTGCTACAGGATCTCCCTGAGGTGATTGAGCAGGCAAAGGCAGCGAATCTGCCGAGTGCGATTGAGCCGATGGCGCATGACATTTTTACTGAGCAGCCGGTTAAGGGTATCCCTCCTTTCTTTCACTCTATCATGACGATGGCGATGGCGATGGCGATGACGATGATGACAATGATGATGATTAACGAATGCAGGAGCACGAGCATACTACATGCACTCCGTCCTCCACGACTGGACAGACGCCGACTGCCGTCGGATCCTGGAGAATCTCATCCCCGCCATGAAACGCGGGTATAGCAAGGTGCTCATCAACGAGAATGTCATCCCCAGCACGAATGCGTACTGGGAGACCACGAGTCTGGATATCATCATGATGGCGGACTTTGCGTCGCAGGAGCGCACGGAGAAACATTGGCATGCACTGGTCGAGTCTGTCGGGTTGAAGATCACGAAGATCTGGACTGCGCGACGAGGAGTTGAGAGTCTGATTGAGTGTGAGCTTGTATAGACTACTCAATATCTACTACCTAGGTAGTTGGGGGAGTATCTCTACATATCGATATAACCCGGATAGACTAAAGACAATTTGATCATTATCACTATATATATAAAGTACAGTAAACAGAGAGGGAGAGAGGGAGAAAGAAAATAAATTAATCCCTCTTCTCTCCCACACGCCACTGATTCAACACCCCAACCCCAATATTCAGATACGTCGCATATCCCAACCAAGCTGCATAAGGCACCAGCAGCCAAAACGCCGTGCGATCGGAATTCCACCAGTTCTGCAGTAGTGCCCCAACATTCCCGCCCAACAGCAGGATGTCGACGAGAGCCCAGTCCGGCCGACGCAGACCGAAGAAGAGGGGCATCCAGAGGTGGTTCAGAAGTAGTTGTGTTGTGTAGAGGGTCTGGCTGCTGCTGGCTGCAGTCGTGGTGGCCGTCGTGGTGGCGGCGTGGTATGCGGCGTATCCCATGAGGCCGTACAGAGTTGTCCAGGCTGGAGCGAAGAGCCACGCGGGCGGAGCAAAGGGGGGTTGCTTCATGTTTTTGTAGCGGGTTTTTGTGCCAGTTCCTGGATGTTTATTAGTTGGTTATTTATCACTCAGGCTGTTTATTTCGGTTTCGGTGGATGATGGACGTACGGTTCACCAGGTATCCCACCAGAGATCCTGTCGCGATGGGCGTCGCGGTGGAGAGAATCGGAGAGGCGAAGATCGCCTGTGGGAGAGCAAAGGACCACGCCATATTATTTCTGTAATTGTGAAAGAGTTCAGATGTGAATCTGTATCGAGGAAGCATCCAAGAAGGTACTGAGGTTGAGCTGCTTTTATTTGGCGTCATCGATCGATCGATGGTTCGCGCTTCGTCGACGTCACTGCGCGGACAGGACGTTCTAGATTTATACGAGTATTCTATTCTAATTCTAGTTCTAATTCTACTTTCTACTCTCTCTTTCTTTCTCTACTTGTATCGTAATCTCGTTAGTCGGACTGTAAGTGTACCATAACTGCTATCTCAGCGCCCTTCGATGCGAATCCAATAACTTCAAGATCGAGAAACACTTCAGAGTATCCAACAGTTAAATGTTTGTACTGTAGACTAATCCACATCAAGCTAAGCATCGGTGGAGATCCTTCAATCTAAATCGAAATTATTGGCTTCACTCGTGTCCAACAGTCGAACCCAATTTTTACTCCTCTGTAACTCCGCCGCCCGATGGATTTCGCTGGAAAGTCGAGTCATTCAGATGGCTGAAGCAAGCAGGTGTGATTAGTGCTCTTCTACTCGCAATAATTAATCCATCTAAGGACGCAGAGGATATTATTCAGAAAGACTGACTCATCTCAGATCTCTATCCGCGTGTCTCCGATGCCGGAAAAAGAAGCTCAAATGCGGCGGTCCCAGTGAAGTTCCCTGTCGCAGATGCAGAACCAGCAGGGCGGAATGCGTCTTTGTTGCGCCAAAGGCCATTCGCACCATAACCACGTCGACGGAATCGCCAGATGATCATTCCAGGTGAGCGGAGAGCGTCTTTATTAAAGCTCTGGCGTGTGTGATGCACCTTCTAATCGATCGATCGAAGCCATGCTCGTCATTTGGATAGCGACAGGTTCGCCCTTCTGGAGCGACGCCTGGATCGCATGGAAGAACGACATCGAGCGGAAATCCAGGAGATGCAAAGGGCTGTAGCCCAGCTCACTGCTGCTGCTGCTACGTCGTCGTCGTCGAATAACGTACCAGGTGTGGAAAAGAAGTCGACATCAAGTCCCGGCCAGCTCAACGAGAGCTGCACGTCCTCTGCAGACATTGTGGCTCGTGGAATCGTCAGCCAGACCGAATGGGAGGAGCTCTACGACTTGTGAGAGAAATTAATCAACTTCTTGAATTGAGGAATTCTAACCTCGTCCAGCTACCACGACAATTGTCGCGATGTCGTCGGCTTCATGGACGACCAGATCTACGCTCATCGCGACATCGTCCGCCAACACCCTCTCATGTCAACCGTGATCTGCATGGTCGCAGCTCGGGCGATCAGACCGGAAAAGTACCAGCGATACCTCGCAGAGGCTGACGAGCTGATCAAGAACTCATTCTCCGGTCCCACCCCTGATATCCAGGCCGTCCGGGCGATGATGCTTTTGACTGCCTGGACCGGTCGAGCTCGTCTGTGGGGGTACGTGGCTGCGATTTCTGCAGAACTGGGTCTCAACACAGCGGCGCTGCAGCTGGGCGATGATGCAGTCGAGCACACTAGTGGTCTTGTCCAGCGTGCGAGGGTGTGGTTTACCCTTTGCTGTTATGACCTGAGGTATGTTCCATACGTAGGATGGATCATCTATGTATGTATATTGATTCTGGCACAGCTTGAACGTCAACCGGCCGTTTGTGATCAACAGAATGCGAGAATACCTCCCTTTTGCAAAGAGTCTGCTTACCTCGCCCTTCTCTCTCCCAGTAGACCATCGCATATGTGCCTACATAGTTGGGTTTACCATCACCGGTACATCTCACACCTTATACTGACACTCATACCGACTCGTACTGACTCTATCTCCCTCTCTCACTACCAGCCGATGCTAAAGCCCAGTTGCCCAAATCCCAACTGCAATTGAACCCATTACGGCAAGAGGAGATTGACCTTCTGACATCGTTCGACCAGAGGATAGACAGATGGTTCCATAAACTCAACAATACCATTGACCCGGTCTACCAGACCTTTGGCGACAAACAAGACCGAAACAGGTTTATAATGCCATATACATTTATGAAAGTGTCAGTAGACTACCATTTACTGAATCTAACTGCCTTATGCTGATCCTGACCCCCCCCCCCCCTTTTCCCCCCTGCAACTTATAGTTATATCAACGGCTTCGCACTCCACGGAATGCCACTCCCCGGCGAAGTCCCAGATCCAAACCGAATCAGATTCGTCCAAAAGGCCCTAGATAATGCGACGCTCTTAATCCAAGCACAGTTCCAGTCCCACGACTTCCGCCGTCGTTTTCGATACACCATAGTACGTTAACCCCCCCACCCCCCCCTCTTTTATCCCTCTCCTTTAGATAGCCTTCCACACGTCTAACAAACACCTCTTGTCCCGTGTCGAGTAGGAATACAACGGCGTAACAACATACCACGCAATCAACTTCATCCTCACAGCCCTCCCAGCAGCCCATCGCTACCTCGACTGCCGAGAATCCTTCAAGGCCCTGCGCCATGCAGCCCTAATGTTCGAGGAAGCAGGTGCCGTCGAAGCCGCAAGGGAAGTCCGTCGAGAGCGGGAACGAGTTGCTCTACTCACTCAGAATGTCCTGTCTCTCACAGAGGATGAAAGTCCCCTGCGTGATCCGGCGGCCGCGGCCATCGACGATGCGACGCTCTTTGATCTCCCTAGTTTCCTAGATGATGCTGTGAGTACCTTTTCCTTTTACCCTTTCCTTGTACGGGACAAGTGTGGCTGATGATTGGAGTATAGACGTGGAATGAGTCGTTCCCGACACTTGATATGTATTTTCTTGATTAGATTAGATAATTATTATGGCTTTATGAAGATTTCTCGTCTTGTCTAAGGTACTCTTGAGTCCGTAATGTTAGGAGCACCACTGATGTAGTATTACATCCTATCAAAGCCGGTCCTAGTCAAGATAATATCTCCCCAGACTTATGGCAAGTTTATTAAAGGCTTCCCAAGCATAAGATTAGGTATGACCCAAGTATCGAATACATACCTCTCCAAGTAAACCTCCCAAGCAATCATATTTCCCCGCCAAGATGTCGCTGGGCCAGAATAAGCAGCATGCATTACGACCGGAAACCAGCGTAACTCCGTCTTTCGTCTCTTCGTCTACGTCTAGGTAGTGTACTCTAGTACCTATAGGTATGTAGATATGTACATAAGTAGGTACTGTGGTAGGAGGAGTCTACTTCTATTCCTTTGTTCTCGCCAGAAACCTTCTTTCTTCCATTCCAGTCATCTTTCGTCTTCTTGCTGAGAGACTGCGCTTACACATGTGCCAGTAGTGCCAATAGTGCCAACAGAGTACACGTAATATGTAATATCGCAGTCAGCGTCAATATGTCGATATCTTGGAGTCACCGTGTCCTTACCAGCTGTTCAGGGGACAAGACCATGACGAGTTCCTCTCCTTGAGGTGAGTCCTCCCTGTCATTCGCACTTTCACCTGCTAAACTCGATCCAAGTGTATACTAAGCTCTACTCATTCTACTCCTGCGTCATACCAGTCTGGATAACTCGCAAAGAGAATCAAAGTCGGGCGTTGCGGTGCACTTGACTATGGCGGTTATGGAGACCAATGTTTCTCAAGGTACTCGGGGTTTACATGGCCATAATACTTGGGGAGATATGCTCAGGGGATATTACAGAACTACCTGGGGTAGAGGAAGTGTCAGCTTACAGGCGATGTGTTCTGTTGCGATGGTAATACATAGTGGGTTGTGGTAGTAGCAGATTCCAGACTGCATGGAGATATCAAGGATCCGTGCTATGACATGGAGAAGATAAATAATAGT
This sequence comes from Aspergillus funiculosus, assembly GCA_027569145.1. Classification (NCBI taxonomy): domain Eukaryota; kingdom Fungi; phylum Ascomycota; class Eurotiomycetes; order Eurotiales; family Aspergillaceae; genus Aspergillus; species Aspergillus funiculosus. The sequence continues at coordinate 185,830 of JAPDEN010000023.1, forward strand.
TAGCCAACTAACTGACTAGAGGTACTAGTTGGATAATATTTCGAATCATACAGCACAGCCACTCAAAAACCATCTAGAGGTGTCATTACTCGTCAAGTCGACTGTGCTTATGGATCACAGAGCCTGCGGTTTGCCCCCTCTTCGCTTGGCAGTCTTATCCTCGCTCTTGGAAGAGACCTGTCAGCCACACATCACCGAGAATACAGCGTCAACTGGGGGCCGATGGAGGTCCCCGGAGTACATGAGATTTATTCTGATGCCTGGATTAAGTGGGTCATCCAGTTGTTGCAGAGTATGGACCTTTTTCTGGATACTCGAGAGTAGTCGGTAATTATATGTATCTATATATATCTATATATGTAGTGTATAAGAATGCAGATGCAATCCAAGAACTTCACGGTTGAAGAACAACCCCTCTGATCAGTCCAGTCATGAGGATACACTCCGTCGTTACGTTAATCGCTTGGTTTGCACTTATCCCTAGGGATATTTCAGGTAAATGCAATGAAGAGAGATCAAGGCCTACCAGGTGTCATGCATAATAACTGGACCAGCACATTCAACGCACTCCCAATCATTAAACAACGTCACCCAACTCGAGGATATCCGGATCCATACCCCCTCGCAGCGAGTCACGGCTTCGGCAGAATTTGAACTCAGTTTCGCTCTTCAAGGACAGGACGAAGAGCTGACTCTCCGTTTAGAACCCAATGATGATATCCTCCTGCAGAATTCGCAACTCCAGTATCTCGACTCCTATGGAAAGGTCCGGCAGACAGAGGCCATTGAGAGAACAAGACATAAGGTCTTCAAAGGAGGTGTCTGGATTCAGCACACAGACCACGGCTGGGATAAAGTAGGCTGGGCGAGGATATACATGATACGTGATGGGGAAAATCCTCTTTTCGAGGGCGCGTTCAGTGTCTCTGTCCAGCAATACCATGTGAAGCTAGTTTCTGACACAGGGAAGGAGAGGAGGAATGCGCCTATGGAGAGAGCCCAAATGGCGGTATACCATGATTCCCAGGCCAGTGCGCGTCGTGGGGTAGAAGTCCGCTCATCCCAAGGCCGTACATGCGCAGTCGACCAAATATCTACCAGACCATGGAAGGGCAGCCAGGGCGTAACAGTCAGAGAGCTACCTGGAGGTCCATCTGCGCTATGGAGACGCCAAACCACTGTGAATACCGACGACCTGGTCAGCCACATTGGCAGCACAGCTGGCTGTCCCACCACGAGAAGGGTGGCCTTGGTCGGCATTGCAACAGATTGCACCTACACAGCGTCGTTCAGTTCTACAGATGACATTCGTCGAAACATACTCAACATGGTCAACACTGCATCTGAAGTCTTCGAGAGTACTTTCAATATCTCCCTGAGCCTTCACAACCTGACGATCAGCGACGCGGATTGCCCCAGCAGCGATGCCAGTGACACAGCCTGGAACGTGCCTTGTTCCGCGGGGGATTTAAGTTGGCGTCTCCAGCGCTTCTCCAGCTGGAGGGGTTCCTTGGGCGATACTACAAATGCTTATTGGACGCTGATGACCGGGTGTCCAACTGGAGAGGCCGTGGGTATCTCTCTGGTGGGGGAGCTATGCGATCCAGGAAGTAGCACGAATGTCGTGGCCCAAACAGCAGCTGAGTGGCAGGTTTTCGCGTGAGTATCGAATTTCTAGCTCAAACTCCCAGAGTGTGGACAATCATTGATCACTGATGAATATGAATCTTTCTCGCTCCCAGCCACGAATCCGCTCACACTTTCGGGGCCGTCCATGACTGCGAGTCGAGCACTTGCTCCTCTGGCACTCAATGCTGTCCTCTCTCTTCAAGCACATGCGGTGCTGATGCAGAGTATCTGATGAATCCCTACTCAACCTCCTCACAACACCAGTTTTCACCATGTACTGTCGGAAATGTGTGTTTCCTTATGGGGTCCGGGGGCGTCCGAACAAACTGCCTCGTCAACAATGACAGCGTCCCAGCAATCACAACTGGCCAGTGTGGAAACGGTATTGTCGAGGCTGACGAGGACTGCGATTGTGGAAGTGACTGTGACGGTAATTCATGCTGTGATGGATCGACATGCCGCTTCAGAGACGGGGCTGTATGCGATGATGCCGCAGGGCCTTGCTGTACAGATTGCCAGTTCGTGTCTGCTGAGACCGTCTGCCGTGCAAGTATCGGGAGCTGCGACATTCAGGAGACGTGTCCGGGAAATTCTAGTGCCTGTCCTACGGACAGACATGTCTCTGATGGGCAGAGTTGTGGATCCGATTCCAGTTTTTTCTGTGCGAACGGACAATGCACCAATCGAGATGTACAATGCAGAGAACAGTTAAATATAAACAGCAGTAGCATCACTTCTTGCGATAGCAGCTCCTGCACCCTCAGCTGTTCAGCTTCTTGGTATGGATCCGGGTACTGTACGTCGACGGGCCAGCAAGTCTTGGACGGCACGCCATGCAGCAATGGGCATTGCCTGAGTGGCCAGTGCCAGAGAAGCAGCGGAAGCGAGGACGGAGAGAGCGATTCAACATCCTGGGTCGATCGCCACCGTTCTCTCATTATTGGGCTCTGCTGTGGGATAGGGGGCGCCCTTCTCCTTGCAATTCTCATCTGCATTGTATGCGGCTGTTTTAGTCGCTCTCGGCCCAGGAAGCAGGTACCGCCTCCAGTAGCCAGTATGCCTTTCAATCCCTATCCTCCTTACCCTCCACCAGCATACCGCGTCACTGGGAATAGGCCTGTTATGCCGACGTACGCTTAGTATCCTTCTGTCTATTACTCTGTGCACAAATAGCCTTGGTAGAACATGACATTTGAATTATGAATGAGCCTGAGACATTAAATTGATGTAGAAGAGAAGATAAAAGCCCACTGAAGGGCGCTTCGGTCGTAAACCTCCCCATTTGCCAATATCAACAAAGTCATTTAGGCAGAAATTCAAGAGAATCACAAAGGGCTTTTTGGTTCTGTCAATCTGTAGCTTCCTATGCCCCTGGAGATCTTGTATAGCTTGGAATAATGTTAATAAAGCATAAGAGATACTATGAAATTAGTAGCAGGAGGCATTTGAGATAATTATGAGCAGCAAGAAGGGAGTATTAATGTTGTGATGTTGCGGTGTTGTGGTGTTGTGATAGAAGGATGGCAGCCTGAGGCACCCAGGCAGCAGCATTGTCAGTCAGCAACGCAACGCAGCCAAAACCACCGCCATCTCCTTCTCACTTCCCCTCATATCGCCAGCTTCCCCCACGGCTGGACATCATACCCATGCTCTTGTTTGCTTTTAACTCAGGAATTGATTAAATCTTTTTTGTCTTTGCTTCCACCTACTTCAACCATGGCGGATATGCCCATTGGTAAGCTTGTTCCCTGCTGCGTCCATTCCCCCAATGTATGCCTGGGCACCCGTTACTGACAACAGTCGCCAGTGCTCGACGGAGGAACCGGTTTCCTCAAGGTCGGATATGCTGCGCAGGTATGCGTTCTGAACTCCTCAATTCTCCCTATCATACACCCGAGCTTCTTATTTACTTTCTCCTCAACAGAACTTCCCAGAGCACCAGTTTCCTTCAATAGTGGGGCGGCCTATCTTGCGAACGGAGGAACAGGCTGGCGACATTGTTGTCAAGGATATAATGTGCGGAGATGAAGCCGCCGCCGCCAGATCGATGCTCCAAATCAGCTACCCTGTATGTGGATTGCTTTCCCCCTCTCCGTTCAGGCGCCATATCCATACGTGGTCGCAAGTTTCTACTCGTCGATTCCCAACGGCAACGTACGCTAATCCAGAGCTTCGGGCTGGTTTCCTTGCCGCGAAATATAGATGGAAAATGGTATCGTGAAGAAATGGGAGGACATGCAACACCTATGGAACTACACTTTCTACGAGAAAATGAAGATCGATCCTACCGGCCGCAAAATCCTCCTCACTGAGCCCCCCATGAACCCCCTGAAGAACCGCGAACAGATGTGCGAGGTCATGCTGGAACACTACAACTTCGGGGGTGTATACGTTGCGATTCAGGCAGTTCTTGCTCTATACGCGCAGGGTATGTTGTCCAATTTCTCCCCGAGACCTCACCCGCCCTCGTCCCCAAACTCACTTTCTTGTCCACTGCCAGGTCTCAGCAGCGGAGTCGTTGTCGACTCCGGTGACGGTGTCACGCACATCATCCCGGTTTACGAATCTACCGTCCTAAATCACCATATTCGCCGACTCGACGTCGCCGGCCGTGATGTCACCCGGAACCTAATCGCCCTCCTTCTCCGCCGCGGATATGCGCTCAACCGTACGGCCGACTTCGAGACGGTGCGCCAGATCAAAGAGAAGCTCTGCTATGTTTCTTGTGACCTGGAGCTCGACAAACAGCTATCGGAAGAAACAACAGTGCTTGTGGAATCCTACACCCTCCCGGACGGCCGCGTTATCCGGGTAGGCAGCGAGCGATTCGAAGCTCCCGAATGTCTCTTCCAGCCCCACCTCGTCGACGTGGATCAGCCCGGCGTGGCTGAATTGCTTTTCAACACTATCCAGGGTGCCGATGTTGACGTACGTAGTAGTTTATACAAGGCCATCGTGCTCAGCGGAGGAAGCAGCATGTACCCCGGTCTGCCCACACGACTGGAAAAGGAACTCAAGCAACTGTGGTTGACACGGGTCCTTCATGGGAACCCAGAAAGACTAAGCGTATGAATACCATGTCCCCTTCCGGGGTCTTCCTCCCCTAGTTTGGAGCGCTGCTAATTCACCATAATAGAAATTCAAGGTACGCATCGAGGACCCACCCCGACGAAGGCATATGGTTTTCTTAGGAGGTGCCGTACTCGCCAACCTGGTAAGTTATATACCTTGTTCCAGTCCCATTTAATCGAGAAGACTCGCCTCCTAACCTTCCATAATAGATCGCGGATAAGGAAGATATGTGGGTTAGCAAGCAGGAATGGGAGGAACAGGGCGCCCGTGCCCTGGCCAAACTTGGTCCAAGATAGTTTTATCGATCTCGCAATCTCCCCCGCCTCCCCGCCTACCCCAGAATCCATGTGTTTATTGCCCTCTGTTTGTCTTTAAATGAACACTCACTACGCCCCCTCTATGAGTGTCCCAAATCCATCCTTCTTGTCAATATACATATAACATTATCCGTCGTCGCCCTGTGATACCGTGCCACGTCGTGTCATGTAAGGTCGAGAACATATGTAACCAATCGAATGTGTTCGCACTTTTGTTCGCCCTCTCTGAGTGGTGCATCTACTATACAGATGTGAGTTTGAAAAATGCCACCAAATATGTTGTAAATCTGGTAGGTATATTTCACAAAGAATTCGAAATAATATGTACCCAGAACCAAATACATCTGGTATGTTATACATTGCAAGGTCTTAAATCACCAAGCACGCCATCTAAACCCTAACCAGAACAATATATATACCCGCTATCCACCAAGAAGAGCACTCAGAAACTCCTCCAGGTTATATATAAGACAAAAGAGAAAAATAGTCCATCGTGAAGTAAATATGGAAACAATGAGGGAAGGAAAAGCATCCGTATTGTATATCGAATCGATCCAAAACGGTGATGCGGCAAATGAAACTCGGGAAATATGGATATTAATATATCCAGTCTAATAAGTAATCTATTCGTCACCATCGGATTCGACATCGCCTTGCTCGAGATTCTTCTTTTCCTCTTCGTTCATCTCCCGGTATGTACTCCAACTCAGAAGGAAAAACGCAGAGATGATCAAGACACCGCCGATGATGGATGCAATTGAGAGAGGTTGGCCCGTTCGAAACCAGTCGACGATCGCAACAAGGAAAATTGTGAGCAGGGCAGCCACAGATGAGAGGACGGGCGAGGTTAGGGAGATAAGGACGAGGAAGGAACCGGAGAATGCTGGTGCGCAGGACAAAGAGAGAGATGTGGTTAGTCTCTGATTGTTGCATTGGGTAGAGGCAAGTGGGGAGAGGAAAAGAGGCATTGAAATCGCTCCTCCTTTCTGTAAAGGTTTACACAAGTGGTTGCTGGTTTAGGTTTATGGGTTGGGTGAACTCACTAGCATTGGCAAGGACTGAGATAGCGAGCAACCAAGCAGCTTCTCCTGTAGGCCAGCGAAACGTCTCTAATCCCAGAACATGAAGTATTGGCAGTGGTATCCAGAGAACAAGTAGGGTGAAAGACCCTATGAGACTGCCAAAGGTGTTTGCAAAGATCATACTCCGGCCGGGACTAGTGCCTTCAGGAGGACAAGCATATCTTTTATACAGCACCTCGTACAGCCCATATAGCACGCTTCCCACTCCTATAATGATATTTCCCAAAAGCCTATTCTGTGCTTCATGTTTTGCTTTTGACTTTGCACCATCTGTTGTTTTGCCATCATCCCGATCCCCGTATGCGACGACCAAGACTCCGATTATAGCCACAACCACAGAAAAGACTTTATCAAACCTGAGTTTATCCTTGAGAAGCGGAATGGAAAATGCGTAGGCGAAGAAAGCGGAGCAGTTGTAAATGGCTGTTAGATCGCTGGGGGTTGTCATGTTGACCGCAACGTACCAGGAGCCGCCCGCCACAGTAAGTGCGGTTGTCACAAACGCCGTTGTTTTGAGTAGGTAAGGAATCGGCGATCGATGAGTATCACGAGACGTCAAATACAGGTCTTGAGATTCCACCATTTGGCCTGTACTCCGAAGTAAAGATACATGGCGGCGCCAGAATGCTTCCCAAGAGAGTTTCCGTTTCTGGATACGAAGGATAAGGAGTTGTGTCGGCCATAGAAGAGACCAAGAGCCGTGAGTAAGGTATCTGTGTACCCCAGGAAGTCAACTCGTTATTCCACTCCTGAGCGGGAAATCTTCCAACTTACAGCATGCAGTACGGTTTATCCCAACCCAAATCATGCTGGATGTATACAGCAGTCTCAGTCTGAACCACAAAACTTGCCAAGCTCAATAGCAGAAATCCGGATGCTATGAGATACTTTCGTCGAGTTGCTTGCCTTGCGAGGTCCTCTGGACTTTTGCTCCTTATCGTCGGCCGCCGAGAGTTGTGTAGCATAGGCCTGTCTTCTGCATCACCGGGACCCAGACTGGCCGTTGACATTCGTCCGGGGCGCTCATCTTTGAGTAGAGGTTGTCTTGCCCGACCATCCAGTGGTCGATGCATGGGGGAGCGGTTCATAGGCATCTCGTCATCTGAATGGTTGGAGTCGACAGCCAGCTTCGAGTCCCTTGCCTCCCTAACACCGTACAATTCTTCACTGTCCGAAGCCACCTTGGTTTCGATAATTTCTTATTATATCCAGAAAGCTTTTATACCACAGAGAAAATGAGCAAAACGCCGGAAGGAGTTCCTCTTAGCTCTAGGCCTTTGCCAGGTGCGGAGAAGGCTGTCGAGTAGGCGGAGTGCTCTCTGGTCAACGGAGAACCGAAACGCGAGAACGAAACAATAGCGGAGTCAGTTGATTCCTCGTCCATACAGCAGAAATAGTCACGCCCAGCGCTATATTTCCTTGGAAAAAAGCAGGTGATGTGGTGGTGAGAATGTGCGGCGCATCAATCGGGGTTTCGGAGAAGTAAAGGATAGGTTCAAGGCAGGATTACGACGAAGGAAGGGTTAGAAAAGAGCCAGCGTGGCAGGGAAGTTGAAAATGAGAAAGAGGTAGCTCAAAAAAGGATGTAAAAAAAAGAAAAGATCGGTCGGATTCAAGCGTCTTGTATGGTTGCAGCACTGGACGCATCCAGGTTTGGAAGCCTGAGGTTGACGGCGATCCAGGATTTCCTATTTTGGACGAGCAGGCGAGAGATCATTACACGTGATTATGTGGGGTTGTTGAATACACTAGTCCTATTTGGGGGGACCCAAGTAGTCATTAGCGGAAGAACATTATTCCAGCAGGGGTTGCGGTATTCCATATTGGGAATAATTTGATCCTTGAACATGGAGCCAGAGATATGGTTTGTTGACGAAGTCGAGGCATGTCTTAGTTGCACTGTAAATGCTATTACGACGAGATGTAATGTGGATTTTTGATATAAGCACAAGAAAAAGATGTTCGTTTGCATTGGGGCTGACGCACGAATAATGTAGATTTGCTACTCTTCTACATACTATCCTCCTTGTAAAGGTAAATACACCCCTTCAACTGGGAAAGCGGACATAAGACGTATATGCATGGCTTCAGTTGCCACTCTCATGGATTTTATATTCTAGACTATCTATCATTATGCACGGCGGGGGGGAGGGCTCGGATCTCAGGTCTTCCCTAAGACCTATGCCTTTGGCTTAGGCTTAAACAGGGCCTCCTGGGTGTTATAGGTATACTTGAGCTCAAGGTGCCAGTAATTAGGAGTAGTCGGTTTGGCGATTAGCCATGCCTTATCCAGCGCCTCAACCACCTCTTCGGGGAGGGGTCCTTTCTGGACATCCCTAAGGTTGCTCTCCAGCTGTGCGAAGCTACTCACGCCAAGGATAATTCCATCGCGGCCGTTGTCCTTGATGTTAAGCGCTGAATGGTGGGTGATCCAACGGAAAGCAGTTTCAGGCAGCGTGAGCCCGTGTTTCTTGACAACAGGCTCGATGACCGCCAAAGCATCAAATGTGGCATCCCTGAAGTAGCGTTCCCGGTACCTGCTGCCAGCGACAGACACATCACTGTATCTGCCCTCGGCGGGAATATCCTTGGTCTTGTATTTTCCGGACAAAATGCCACCAGCAAGTGGATTGTACACCACTATATCGATCCCGTAGCGTTTGCATGCAGGGATTAATTCTGTTTCAATCGAACGGGCTAGTGACAAGTTAGCACGCCATCGGATCACGAAACAATCAAGAATGCTTAATTATCAGGTAGAGGGGGCTTACTTATAGCGTTATACATTGCCTGGTAGATGGTAGGCCGCACCCAACCTCTCTCATTGCAGATAGTGACGATCTCTGCCACCTCAAATGCGGTATAGTTGCTCAGTCCCAGTTGAACAAACTTGCCCTCCTTATGCAGGTCATTCACGGCCTCTAGGGTTTCATCAAATGGAACTGATCGGTCGGGAGCATGAAGGTAGAAGATATCAACTTGGTTTGTTCCCAGCTCCTTCAGGGACAGTTCGAGGTGCTCCCGAAGAACGTTGGGCTTGTGTCCACCAGGAGTATTGGGGTACCATTTTGTTGCAAGAGTCAGGCCACGTTCCTTCCACTTGGCCTGTGCAGTAAAAGCTTCCTGTTCGCCCCCGACGTAAACTCTGGCAGTATCAACCTCATTGAAACCCTGTTGTTGGAAATAATCCAAGCACTTGTTGTATTCATCGAGGGAGGTGATGCGGGCGCCCTTGGATTCGCTTGGGCCAAAGGTCATCAAGCCAAGGATAGCCCTTGGGGTGGGATTCTGCACAACAAGAGGCATATTGACAGGAGGTTCCAAGCTAGGGAAGATGAGTGGAATGTACCAAGTACTACTGTCTAGTAGTAAGGAATGTTATTGCTGCCTTCACGGGGACTGCGGGGTAGAACAAGGTTGGTAAAAGAGGGCTCACCTCTACTCGTCAAGTAAAAATCGATACTGAAATCTCAGACTGGTCGGTAAGTAGAGAAGCAGGGAAGAGGAAATTGGAGAAGAGAAGAAGCGACTTTATTAATAAAGATTCGGAGACGACAATATTAATACGCCTTTTGCTCTGAATCTTCGGTCGTTTCCCCACATTGCAGGATTTCGTCATTTACAGACAAACTGGCGCGCGCAGTAAATGCTTAGTAGTAGTGGGAGGTTCTGGATAAAACCTCAGTCTCATAATCACTATTGTATGTACATAAAAGCGCATATGGCTAGATATTCCGAAAATAAAATAAATCCTAGAATGATGTTTCTTCCTGCCAACCAGGGCCATCTAAAAGTGACCAACCTGCTGGTGAAAAGTCCCCGCTCTTGACGACTATTTTTTTTGTCGGTCGATCCTGGTCTTCTCAACTCCTCCAGGTCCCAGCGTGTTCTCTTCACCATCCAGGTGTATGCTAGGCCTGTTATTCGACATCCGAAATGGCTTCAGTCAGTAAACCGCGATTCTCCATCCTGGTCATCAATCCCAATACTTCAACGCATATGACCACCGCGTTGGCTCCCATTCTAGACAAACTGGGATACACAGACGTCCATTTCGATTACTTCACTGCTCCCCAATCCGAGTCAGTCACTCTTCCATATGGTCAAGTTATACATGGCATACCCAGTATAGATTCAGGCGAGGACTCTGTCAAGTCAGCGCTCCACTGCAGGCCATTTGTCGAGCCTCTGATTCCCAAATACGACGGATTTCTTGTTGCATGCTATTCTGCACATCCTCTCGTCGGGATTCTAAGAGATGCTATTGAGAAGTTTGATGACGCACATTTATCTGACGCTTCTTCAACATCGAGAGCTAAGCGAAAATACGTCACGGGTATCTTCGAAGGGAGCGTTGTGGCTTCTTTATCCGTGATAAGCTCTTTTCAACTTGCTGGGGATAGAGGGTTCCATAAATCCCAGGCAAAGGACACATTTGGCATCATTTCAACTGGTAGTGTTTGGAAGACCGAGCTCAGCAATGCCGTCGCTAACATGCTCGCCAACTCGGGCGATCATCATGATTCCTCGAGTAAGTTCGCTGGTGTCGAGACAACCGGGTTGACAGCTGTCGAATTACATACAACTACTCCCGAAGAAGTAAAAAGAAAAATCAGCGAGGCTACCGAAAGATTAATCAAAGCGAATCCGCACCCCGTGGGTGCCATATGTATGGGGTGCGCCGGGATGGTAGGCATGGAGGAAGCAGTGCGAGAGGGCTGCGTGAAAGCCTATGGAGAGAAGCAAGGCAACCGTGTCAGAATCATTGACGGTGTTGTTGCCGGTGCTGGGATGCTTGTGACAGCATGTAAAGCAGGATTCTGATTATCGATTATGTCCGATCAAGGCCGGGGTTCGACGACTCGTTCTCATGAGAGCTATCAGTCGCTTTATGAAGCCTTCGCATTGCCTGTTGATTCCCCTCTTCTGCTGCATGATGTTCGATAACCATTTCATAACCTCTTCGAGCATTCCCACACTGGCAGAAACCTGGATCTTCATCATGTATTGGACGCCGTGTATAAACGTACAATCTATGGAGCAGACAGTGGTGTATCCATCTATCTCTCTCCGAAGCTTGCCTCAGAGATTATACGAGCAACAAGACCAAAAAGCACAATTAATTACAATACCACGAAATAGACATTCTCATTTTTTTCTCTCTGAATGTATTAAGGTGCCACGCACAAAAAGCTATATAATAAATTACCCATGCTGTAGACCCGATTCCCAGTGCATCACTCACATTAAATTGGTGCCTGAGGCTGCCACTGCCTTATCCAACTCGTAAGTTTCGCCGCGGCATCGCGTTACGCGTGGGCACTCGCTTCAACAGTACTCGGAGGTCAAGCAGAAAGATGCCCAGGTATGCCACAACAAACCCTGTCTTTATGCCTGGCCTTGTGGGCTGGCAGATATTTCTGCCGATATTGACCATATATACAGAGAAATCATCACAATCCAAGCCGGCCAGTGCGGCAACAACGGTACGGAATCCGCAACACAAAGTCCCCTCCACTGCCCGAGAGCGACCGCTTCACCCAGAATACAACCCTTTCATTTTAGCAATCCCCTTGTACTAACAATTACCCCCTCGCAGTTGGTAGCCAGTTTTGGCAGCAGCTCTGTCTCGAGCACGGGATAAGTCAGGATGGGAATTTGGAGGAGTTCGCAGCAGAAGGCGGGGATCGCAAAGACGTCTTTTTCTACCAGGTATGACTCTATCTCCTACGCTCAAAATATGGAACTTAAAAGGAAATCTACTGATTGACTTGATTTTAGAGTGACGACACGCGATACATTCCTCGAGCGATCTTGCTGGACTTGGAACCGAGGGTAGGAAACGACAATATGGACACACTAGCTGCAGACAACAGGCTGAAACATCCCATTAGGTCCTAAATGGCATCCAATCCGGTCCTTACCGAAACATTTACAACCCGGAGAACTTCTTTATTGGAAAGCAGGGTATTGGCGCAGGAAATAACTGGGGTACTGGCTATGCAGCCGGCGAGGGCGTTCAAGAGGAGATTTTCGACATGATTGATCGAGAAGCAGACGGCAGTGATTCATTAGAGGTAAGCTAGATTCAGACCCTCAAATTCAGAAATACACGTTTGCAGCACCAACGAACAGGATTGACATTTTTTGTCGTGACAGGGTTTCATGTTTCTACATTCGATCGCAGGAGGAACAGGTTCAGGTCTAGGAAGTTTCATTTTGGAGCGCATGAACGACCGATTTCCGAAGAAGTTGATTCAAACATATTCGGTCTTTCCAGATACACAAGCTCCAGATGTGGTGGTCAACCCATACAACAGTCTCCTTGCCATGCGACGACTGGCCCAGAACGCCGACTCTGTGGTAAGATTTCATAAAACATCACTTTCAGGAGACCTGCGCACACAACTAAATTTAATTTAGGTGGTTCTTGACAATGGAGCCCTTTCGAGAATAGTCGCAGACAGACTTCATGTGCAAGAGCCTTCGTTCCAACAGACCAACCAACTCGTACGTATCGAACTTTAGCATAATCGAAGGAGGGCGCCACTGCTAATGACCGCTAGGTGTCTACTGTCATGTCCGCTTCTACCACCACCCTTAGATACCCGGGCTACATGCACAACGATCTTGTCGGAATCATCGCCTCTCTCATTCCCACGCCACGCAGCCATTTCCTAATTACTTCGTATACCCCCTTTACGGGCGACAATATTGAGCAGGCCAAGACGGTTCGCAAAACAACAGTGTTGGATGTCATGCGTCGCCTACTCCAGCCCAAGAACCGGATGGTCTCGATCAACCCCCGCAAGTCCAGCTGCTACATCAGTATCCTGAACATCATCCAGGGCGAGGCGGACCCAACGGACGTGCACAAGTCGCTGCTTCGTATCCGTGAGCGACGTCTGGCGTCATTTATTCCTTGGGGCCCTGCCAGTATCCAAGTTGCTCTGACAAAGAAGTCCCCTTACTTGCAAAACACGCACCGAGTGAGCGGGTTGATGCTGGCGAACCACACGTCTGTCGCCTCATTATTCAAGCGGATAGTGCATCAACACGACCTCCTACGAAGACGAAATGCCTTCATTGACCAGTATAGAAAAGAGGCGCCATTTGCGGACGGGCTCGGAGAATTTGACGAAGCAAGGGCTGTGGTCATGGACCTTATTGGGGAGTATGAGGCAGCAGAAAAAGAAGACTATCTGGATCCAGATGCAGGGAAAGAAAAGGATATTGGGATGTAATGAACTTTGATTTTCCCCGCTTTTCTCTGCTTTATCTTACGACCTCTGAGAATGATTGTGGTGTCTTCTGGTAAGGAAAGGGCGTTTTCTTTTTTTTTGTCTTTTTTAATCACGTAATTTGGCGCGGATACTTCGTTTAGGGGAAATAGAGGGAAAATCCAGCTACTACTATTACCACTATTACTTCCGGTATCTCTTTGCTTTCAGGCGCCCCTGCGCTGGGCTAATTAACTACAACCGAAATAGCAGTCTACACAGTCTTGGCTGCCCGTTATTAAACAACGACACCAGGTCAGAGGATCAGGCAATACTACGACTATTACTATTACAATTACGACTATTAACTACTGCTGGGACAACTACTAGAAACTGGCAATTCCCGTCCCCACCCTTGAGCTCTGCACAGCTCTGGGTTTGGCTACGTGGACAGGAACAGGTACCTAATATTCCCATCTGCATGGTCCCACCAGCAGTGAGGCTTGTACTGCCCAACCTTGACTCACACCAAGTTGGAAGCTCCCAATCTAGAATGGAGATTGGGAACCTTATATCCCATCATCTCGAGGCATTAACAGCACCTCCACATCAACATGCCGACTTGGATGTGAACTCTGAAATATACTGTCTTCGAGGGCCAGCAAGGCAGATTCGTGTGAAGTACAAGTACTATCTTAAAAAAGAAGGACACCTTGTTTGTCTACAAGAACATCCGACGACTATTTACCACCATGTCTGTTATTACGTGTTGACTTCTCAGTAGCAATGAAACCGCACCAAGGACGCCATTGAATCTTTATACGGTGTTGATGTTAGTCCTGCCGTTTAGACATTACCCTTGGAGCTGAGCAAGACATTGAATTCCAATTTATACGCAGATCCGCTTCCTATATCTTATTCAATGAATGTGTTGTGTCCGAGAGATGATTTACATCTCTGTATCTCCTCTACATGAATAGATTTCGGGTTGATTGCTGGGTTCTTGGGTCAATTCAGGTATTCTGATGGACTCACTTAGAGATGTATGAGCAGAGACAGGATAACTTGATAAAAAGATGGGTACCTTGAGGCATATCATTCTAATTCTACCATCTCATTAAACGTACCAGACGAGATATTCGAGTCTACGCAGCTACCCTGGTACCTTAGTAGCATCTACTATTTCCTCGTAACTACTAAAGCACTACTACTAAGATCACATCTGCGACACCAATGCCCGTCCGCACAGACGACAGATCTGCATCCTGTGCGTCGGGCTGGTGGTGTCACTATTATTACTTTGTATACAGAGTATGTGCTCCGTCTAGGTCGCACCAGCCTCACTTCGTGACTCTGTCCGTAGGTAAACATGCATATGTATATATACAAGGCGCCGAACAATGCTACTCGCCATAACCGCCAGAAGTCAAGTCGAGACGCTGGCGATTCCTCAGCGACCATGTTATGACATAACGTACTACTTACTGCCTTAGAGACAAGAACTGGTGTCAGGGAAAGGATCCTCAAGTACGCGGGGGAAATGGGAGTTACCTTTTTTTCAGGCCAGTGCACAGAGCAAAGCAAAGACAAGGACAGACGGAATCAAACTTGGCTGGCGACCTGAGTTATGAGGACCTGGATTGCTGAGATTGCGTGCATGGCTGGAGTTAAAGGGTGGTATTACTATCTGTACTTGGTAGGAGAAGAATGTTGTATTTTAGCGCATTTTTAGATTCTATTTTATTGCGAAAGGCGTGCTTTTCTCGGCTTCTTAGATTATATTTTTGGGCATGACGACATTAGAATGACTTGACAATGGAGACTGAACTAAGAAGAATTGAAGACGAAGTTGGGGTACTAGTTACTGCTCCATACTACCTAACTCCTAGGCAGTTACAGCGAGAGAAAGGGGTTTTGCATGATTCGCGGGTGCTGGAAGGACACGTAGGAGGCGTGAATAATTCCAATGGGAGAGCTGTTAATAATATAATATAATTAGAAAAATAATAGTCGACTACCTAGTGGTAAATGAAAAGATGATGGTTTCTTAGTAATTGATTCTTTTGCTTCCTAACCAGCGTCAGCGGTTGGATACGAGAGTGCTCAATACAAACTCCAGAGTAGGGGAAGGTTAAGCGACGAAAGAAGTGATATAACAACCAGACTGGAATCATAGGAACAAATACAATTGCAGAATAGTAATTGAGCCTGTACTCTTTTGTATGTAATGAGACTCAGGGAGGCCTGGAAGCTTCCACTCTGCTCCACTCGATTTGCCTCCACATCCATTATTAAGAAAGCTACTCTAGTGTAGTGAAGTAGTAAGTAATAGAGTAGCAGAGAGTGAGAGAGAGTAGAGAGAGCAGAAATGCTACTCCAAGCTAAACCAAACTATGGGCGGATGGCCGATGGCGACGACATCGGATCTGCACCGTGCATCTTCGCCTTCTCCTTTGACTCAGCACCAGCCCATCCATCCATGAATTTCATATAAATTGACTTTGCTTTGCCTTCGCCGCTGCCACCCGATTTCCATTTTGTTACTTCTGTCTCTTCTTGGTCCCTTTTCTCTCTCCGTGCCTTCCGATCGTCGTCTATATCCTCCTAGTATCAGGATAATATATATATATCCTCTCCCTCCCTCTCTCTCTCTGTCTCCTCCTCTTATCTGCTGGTCTCCTTATCTGCCTCGTCTCCCCCAACGCCCCTTGTGACTCTTTCCACGTCACCTGCTCAACTCAACCTCTCCCTCTCTCTCTCTCTGACTCCTCTTTCTCTTTCTCCTCCTCGACCTCATAATCTTCAACCTCTTTACCTACTACAACCTACCATCAATCGCCCTACACTACTTCTTCTGCGGCTGACCCTCTTTCCGTCTCTCTCCTCACCACCGCTTATCGTCTCCGACTCCGGCTTCCTCCTCTCCTTATCCGCTCCTTAATCCTCACCCCTTCTCGCCACCTCCTCTCAGCAACATGGCTCCTCGTAAGCCTCGCTGCAACTTCAAGGAATGCAAGGAGGCCGCTCAACGCATTGTCGGCGACTGCAGCTTCTGCAGCGGACACTACTGCTCCAAACATCGCATGCTTGAGGCCCACTCGTGCTCTGGCCTAGAGAACTGCAAGAAGGAATCCCACGCTCGAAATGCCGATAAGCTGAATAGCGAGCGGACTCAGGTCATCAAGGGTGTATAAACTCTTCCTGGTCGACCTTTTATTCTTCTCTCGTCGGCATACAAGTAATTAGCGGTGTTTGACCAGTCGGCGGTTCCACAGTACATTTCCGATCTCTCTTATCTCCTTTTGTTCTCATCGTCGTCATTAAGCAATCGCCGCATGGACGGTATGCGTTTTACATATTCAATATCGGGGTTGGGGACTTTTTTTTATCTTTATCTTCTTTATTTTCCGCATCATACGCGCGGCGTTTGAGATTTTCTTGGAGTTGACTCTTTAAGTGTTGGTTTTGGGGATTGCGTGATACCACCGACTCTCCCAATATTGAGGGAGAATTTTGATGGTAGCTGGATGCAATTACTTTTTTTTTGGTTTCTTTTCTTCCTTTAATTTGTCAATTTCTTGGGATAGAAATAACGGTCCCAGGCTGGGACTGTTAGCCGTTTCAATTGGCGTGTGAAATAGCCAAGCGGTTATAGGTATATACACAGCATATTCAACGACCTATCGATTTGTCTCTTCTCTTCAAATGGACCAGCGTAGAGGCGTGGCGGCAGTTGAGTAGCGCAGACGACGCACTGCTGCCCTGTAGCAACCCCGTGCCTCGGGCCACTGAGCGTGCAGAACGTAGCAAGTGCCATTCGATAGGATTGCAATGCGCCCAAGGAGTACTACTTCCAAAGCACCGCTGCAAGTATTTGCTTATCCGCATCCGCAAATACGCATAGTAGTATGTACACATACCTACAAGACACAAACTAGAAAGAAAGGGAAAGCTAAATCCGGAAACCCGCAACAAGGCGATAGCAACAAGTCGAGCCATAGTGCCACCCTTATCCAGGGCCAATTTTCGGCCTGTCTGTTGTTAGCAGCGTCATCCAGAAAGGCATTCAATGAGCGAGGGAGTTTGTATTTAAAAAATAGAAAGACATACATATCATGGTGCTCGCTTAACCTACTCAAATACTTGTTCAGCTCTTCGACCCGCTCCTTGTGAGTTTTGACCCCTTCACGTTTCAGGCGTTCTTGCAGCTATGGAAGAGTTAGCCATACCCCCGTCCGGTCCATGTTATCCAGACATGAAGTTTAGAAATAGTCCAGGGAGGGAAGAAAGCAGGCAATCAAAACTCCAGACTAAAGAGTAGGTATGAACTCGCATTCAAAGCCAATAATGAGAGAAAGAGAAAGAAAGGGAAAATAAAAAAAAAAAATAAAAAAGCAAAAAGCAAAAAGAACCGACATACCCGTTTTCTCCTCATCTCTTCATGTCGCCTCTCAGCCTCTGTCTTTCCAGGCGGAATTTCATCGCGGTCACGGATAGAAGCAGGCGTAGAGGTACCCTCCTCCTCTTCCTCCTTACTACCAGCAGCAGAGCTCTCTCCTGTGCGCTCTTTTACTTTCTCCTCTTGTTGTGCGACAGCATCAGACTCCTTGTCGATGGTACTGCTGGAATTCGTCGTGCTCTTCTTGCTCTTCTTCTTCTTGACCCGGCCATCGCTCACTTTGGAGCCCTTCAGTTTGAGTTTGCCGCCCCCGCCGGATGAGTATGCATCCATGGTGCTGGTGCGTACCGATGTAGACAAGGGTGGTATACGCTCTTCCTTCCTTTCTTTCTTCCTTTCTTTCTTTCTTTCTTTGTCTTTGTTGGGGAGGAAGAAGGAGGACGGAATGGGGGTGGTTCCGTCGCTGCTTTAAGAGCCTTCACGTGACAGCCGTATTGGGAAAGAGGAATAATAGCTTCATTGTAGGGTACAATAGAAACAAAGCAAGCAGGGCAATGTCTGGGTTATGATGCCTTTACTTTCTTATATTGAGTCTGTATCCGCTTTGAAGGCCCCAGGGGTGTTAGGCTAATATTCATCCTCTACACCAGTTTGCTAAGATATAACCCCAGTTCTTTGTACCTTGACAATGAATATCTCCTCTAGATAATGGCATTCTCCTGGATGTATATTGGGGAACTCCATCTCAATGTCTCAGATGGGGAGTATAAATACCGTGGTGCCAGCCAGTTTTTCATCGCCATCATCGCCATCTCACTCTCCTTTTCTCTTACTGCATATCCCATACTAACGTGCAGCAACAACAACAACAACAACAACAACCAAAATGTCCAGCGAATCTGCTCTCCCTCCCCCCCGCTTCGTCCCCTCTCCCCACGAATGCACTGAATGCAGCCTCTGCAGTACAGGCACCGAATGCCCCTCAACCAGCCACCCCTACAACCTCGACGGCGAAACCGGTCTGCAGTGCTACATGTGCTCCCAGTGCTCCCACGACACCTACGAAGAGCCCGCCCGCCGCTTCCAGAGCAGCGCCAAGAATCCTACCTGGTACGTTTACCTCCCCATTGAGCAGGAGAAGCCCGGCTCTGAGATTATGACGTGCAGAATTGCCCTTGCCGAGGTGAAGAATTCCAAGGCGACCTTCTATGAGAAGGAGGACCAGGTTCCTGATGGGGGGATAGTGTTGCCGGTTCTTCTGAAGAAGAGTGTCTCGCCGGCGATAGTGGTTGCTGTTGTGGTGGAGATGCTTAAGGCGAAGCTGAGGGGTTTGAGGCGTTTGTATGATATGGAGCAGTTTTTGAACTCTCTTTGATTCAGAGGATGAGGGACCTTGCGGGTTCTTTCGGGGGCTCTTGCGATGGTGGGATATTAGGTCTTGGTGAGTTTTTGCCCTGTTTTGCTTTTTGATTCTTTTTTTCTTTGATTTTGTTTTGCTTTGATTTTGTTGTTCACCCCGTGGAGGAGTCTTGGTTGACTGCTTTTATAGGTTGTTGTTGATTATTGGTTTGGACTTTGGCTGTCCTCATTTAGGTGAGAGTTTGGTACCAATTAAGCATGTCTGAATTTACTAATCTAGTTTTAGTAGCTGGCTTGGAGAACAGGCCCGAGTCGTGGAATCATTGAATTTGCATTTTGCATGGGTCTGCAGTAATGTAATTAATCAAAAGGAATAGGACGTAGCTCTGAGCTCCCCATGCGCTTGCGCATCTCCGCGCCAGCAGCTATAGTACTCGGCACCTTTATCCCACAGCAATCACCAAAGTAATCTGCATGCTGACTGTGATCATGGACATGGCCATTACCGTGCTCATGGCTGTGTGCATCACCATCATCAACCTCGTCATCCGCGAGCTCGCCCATACCAGGCGCTGCGGGGAGCAGACTCCCAAACAAAAAGTGCTGCATAATCGGTAGCTTGCCCAGAACTTCCTTCACAAACATCTTCTTCATCCCACCCTCGATCTTCGTCCAATTTTTCGCCCCGGAGATGTCATCGAGCATGGGACTATGCCACCGCAGGCCCTTCACCGTCTTCACGCTATCCACCCACCGCACCTGGTTGAGGTAGAGATACCGCGCACCCTCTTCGTCCAGAACCGCGGTGTTATGTATCGCCAGCGGGGTAATGTAAGGATGGCCCACGAGCTGGGCCGCGCCAAACAAGAACGGGAGGAAGTGGTAATCGTCTAGACCCCAGACGCCGTGCGAGCCCGCAGGCTCAAGATAATACGTCATCTGGATGTCGCGCATGAGATACATATAGCGAACGTAGACACTGAAAACGATTGCCTCGAAATCTGCCGTGGAAAACAGCTGCAGCTGCCGGAGGCAGAGTAACCACATCATGAAATTCAGCTCGTGGCCTGAGCCGTAGTCAAGACGGTCGCGCGAGCCCAGTGAGTGTATCAGATACGAGGATATCTCTCCGGCCGCGGCGGAGTCGTCGATTCCCAGGATATCTTCGTGCCATGCTGTGCTTTGGGTGGCGACGTCGTCGAAGAGATCGCGGAAGGCCGGGTTGCCGAATCGAGAGCCGCCTTGGTCGATGGAGGGGTGTTGTTCGACGAGAGAGCGGATTTTATCGACTATCGAGAGGATTTTCGTGACGTTGGGCGAGGTGGGTGGGATGGTGTCGGTTTTTGGGTCTGGGGCAGCTCGTCCCCGCACCGAGTCGGAGAGCCCGAAGATGAAGGCAAGAACGAGGGTGTAGGTCGGCGACGATAAGAACGCTTCATGATCCTTTCTGGACAGGATACGGCGGGCTGGACGCGCGTAGGTATGAGAGGAGAGGTCTGGAGGGCTGGAGAGTGGAGGTGTGAGGGGAGCGGGCTCTCTAGAGGAGGCCGTGTGGGATTTCGTCTTGTTCGCTGTTCGCAGTTGGGAAAGCTTCTGGGACAGGTCAATCTTGGGCGTTGGTGCTCCAGAAGCCATGTTGAAGGATACAGATTTATTCACAGGCTAGAGCCAGACAAGAGTTCGAAGTAGTAGAATAGTTGAGACGACGATGAAGACTGTTGAAGGCTAATGATGTCAAATAACAAAACTGCATCCCCGATATGGCTAGCCTCAGGCCGTCACTTGTACTTCTCCCGAGTTCTTGACAATGTTGAGAGAAAACAAATCATCATAAAATACTCCTCGTCTCTTCTTACGGCTAATTTTACCATGGATGGGGACCTTTTATGTGCACATTTCTCTATTGCATAGTTCATGTTGGTTGGCTGCCAGTTGGCAGAGGTCATATCACGTCTGACTAAAATATCTACAATCTACTTGAATAGTAGAACCCCCCAGAGAAATCTTGCAAAATGAAATCTACTGTTTCTTCTGGTTCTTCAGTTCCCCTCGCTCCTTCACCATATGCGCTATCCCTCTCCCAACATCTGTTCCCAGGCTCTCAAACCCAGCAATGACACCCTGTCGATCACCCTCTCCCAACTCCTGGCTCATCTTGAACTTGCCCTGTAACCGATCAATCGTGATCTCAATCCCGATGATATTCTTCTTCATAATATCGACGTAAGGCACCGGTGCATCAGAAACCTCCCATGGAGATGTATAGCCCATAATCGAGGTCTCTGTATGCTTCGACAAATCCTCAATCTGCCTTTGCAGAAATGCACCAGTCTCCTCTGATTTAGGATCGCAGTAGATCCGGATCTTGCCGTACGCCTGCGCAGCAGCATAGTTCCATGTAGGTACGACCTTTGCAGTAGCAGGTTTGGTCTCTGTGTAGAACTTTGGAGTCACGTAGTGGTGGTGCGCACCGGTAAAGAGCACGAGCACTTCATCTGATAATTCAAGATTGGTTTCGCCTTGTTCTTGTTGTGCTGTGAGGGCTCCCATAAGGGCTTTCGCCTGGGGATTTTGTTTGGCCATGTGGGCGCGCAAGACTCCGTTCGAGACGCTGCCTTCTGGAGTGTCTGGTACATCGAGAAGAAACGGGATATGACTCGACTGGATGAGGGGGTAGAGAGGCGATTTTATGGCGGTCGTTAGTATTCCTAGTGGGTTTTCGCGGATGAGCTGCTGGAGGGCGGGAATGTGCGCCTCTGCGTGGATGGCGCGGAGATACATGATGAGAGGAGGGGTTGTAGGAGTCGGGAAATGTTCTGTGCTTTTTATACGGAGCCTCGAGGAGTCATACTCGATATATACTTGATATACACCAGGTACTTGAGCACTGGAAGCGATCGTTGAAATCCAGCCGTCCTATTGGCAGATAACGCCGAAAAGCGCGGAGACAATATCACCAGCTTTTAGGTACCTAAAAGATTGCAGGAGAAGTAAATATATCAGATTAAATTGGGGTTAATGATGCAAGTCCCTAAGACAGTTATATAACAAAACTCAGCTGAGAATACTGAAGCTCTTTCATGTTTGAAGTTATCGGATGTCGAATCAGCTATCGTTGGAGCTGATCAGTAAAGTATGTTTCGTACTTAAAATAGTTGCTGTGGATGGCAGATACACTATTCCGCACGAGAAATTGGCGGCAGGAGATCGGTATTTTGGTTTGAATGCAACACAACTCCCCCTGAAGCGAAATTACTCTCTTCCAAGGTAGGGTATACCAAATAGCAGACACCACAGGCAAATTTGAAGTAAGAATTTCTTGTCTTCTTGATCAGGCGACAAAGTCACTTGATGCTTTTCCCTCGACCGCCTTCCCAAAAAGACCATACAGCGCCATCAGCCAAAAACAGACTAGCTCCCGAGAGGGTCCATACATGATCGCTCACCGCCCAAACCCCATCCGGTTAGACGCAGGCAAAATTGCAGCGCGCGTGATGATTAACGAACTTGGGATTCGGAGAAGCTCAGAGCTGAAAAGGAAGCGTGAAAAAAAAGAAACAGGAAAGACACGGGAGGCAGGTTTGCTGCTGGCTGTTGAGGTACTCTGCAGGTATCGGGCAAATTGTGAGCAAAGGCTGTTACTCCCCTTATAATTTCGCATTCCGAGTCATGGACTCACTGTTTCCTAGTCTTTTTCCTTTCTAGTCGCCCTAATTCCCTTGAGAATGAATGGACTTCTTCAGGTGATAACTAGCGATCCAGACCGAAATCTCCACCCGTGAAAGCTGGGGTCGTAGTAGTCCGCAACCTACCATTTTCTCTCCCACCATCGACGCCCTCAGGCGGCGGAAACCCAGCTATCCCGCGAGCACGCCATTATGGACCAGTCTGATAGGATTGTTCATCACACCAGAGACATCGGTGCCTCATCTCCCACCCATCGATCTTCACCCCTCCACTCGTCTTACACAGAAACACGGCGCATGTCACCCTTCAATAATACTGCACGTCAGGCAACCGTGCCCCCAAGCCAAAGCCTCCACGTCAATGAAATTACTCCGATTGTGAGCAATTCCAGCTCGCAACGGCGACAATACAGCTCTACGGCGGAGAGCCTAAGAAACCGGGATGCAGGGTCACGCCCTGGAAATGACCAGCTTAAATCTCAGTCACACGGGGCATCAGAGAACCCCAGTGGACAAAATTCCCGTGCGGATCCCGAAGAGCCTCATGTGTCCTGGTATACCCGGATAGCAGAGAGATATGGTAGTCTAGAGCTCGAAAATAAGGGAAGTGTTGCTCGGGATCATCTTGCATTAGGTGCGTTGTGCCCTGATTTCTTTGTTTTCTTTACTCTTTTAAATCAATCCCTACGGAAGAATTGACAACTGCTCGTAGAACGAACGTTTCTTGCCTGGCTGAGGACGTCGTTAGCCTTTGCGTCCATTGGAATCGCAGTGACACAGCTGTTCCGCTTGAGTAATACTACAACAAAAAGCACAAATAGTGCTGACCTTTCCTCCCAAAGCTTACCCCCACATCTGTCGGCCGCACTGTCTGGTTCTACCACTATAAGGATAACTGATACCTCTGAGCGTCTTCGGGCCATCGGTAAGCCACTGGGGACAACGTTCATCGGTGTTGCGATTCTTATTCTGTTGGTTGGGTTCCATCGTTATTTTGAAAGCCAATACTGGATAGTTAGGGGCAAATTCCCGGCTAGTCGGGGCAGTATAGCCCTGATTGCACTTGTAGCGGGTGCTTTGATTATTACTGCTCTAGTGGTCATTCTTGCCATTTCCCCGGCTGCTGTTGAAAGTTAAACTCCATATAAGGTCATTATTTCGCAGGGACAGCTTGGTTCCACTTTATTTTGGGGCCTACTCCTTTTCCTGCGCTTACGATTGTGGGGTAACTACCACTACTACTCTGGAGTCTGTAGTCACACGATTATCCACGATCTTCTATTTTGCATTGCTTTTTCCTGGAGATATATCGGTAGCATTAATTTTCGCTGGTTGATCATGTGTTACTCGTTACTTTGTCACATTTGCGCTGGAAGCTTGGAGTTCGAGAAGTGGTCTAAATGAGAGTGGTATATATTCCGTAGCATCCGGAAGATATCTATTTTGGAACAGTCCTGCCAGTGTTTATCATAGGGTAGAAACTAGATTCTCGAATAACGAAGGAAACAGTTTGGCCTTGCAACAGTGATAGTAAATATAGGTCAGAACCAGCAATATATAATTATAAATATTTGGGTCTGACTCTCTTGAAGCAGTCTAGATCGAGGCACCTAAACGGATCCTTCCAGAGAACACATGACGCGTGTTCAGACAAGTCATCCACAACCACACCACTACTCCTACCTCGATCTCATCCATGCATTCGCTTCATGCCTCGTAAGGATGTAAGTAATGGTATGTTCCTGACAGTAAAAAAATGTTTCAAGTGGGGTCCATTGCCACTCCTTTAGATCAACACATCACCATCCCTACTCGCCGTTAATTTGGTCTCTGGTTTAGAAATAAGGCTTCTAGACTCTCCATTGACTTGAGACGTATGACATCGCAGAAGATAGATCTCCCGGAGAGGTACAAACTCTGACTTGTATATTGCTGTCCTTCTCCTATAGTAGGAGTTGGGTACAGACTGACAGACTCACAGAGTGGTTGGGTACCTTACCGGCCGGTTGATCGGAGAAGTGACCTAGTACCTAGGTAGTAGTGCCTGTAGGCTGTAAGTACACAAGGCGTTAGGGAGGAGGGGGTGCAGGACCTTTCCCGGCCGGGCGTAGGGCTGAACAATCCCTAACTGGGTCCTGGGTTCTGACTCCTGGGCCCTGGAGGTGGACTCGAGTCGGGACTTGACTCCGGAGGGCTTGTTGTCTGCTGTCTGCTGTCTGCTGTCACTACCTTGTGGAGCAAGTGCAAAAAACTCCATGGCAGGCTAATCTCGACCTCTCACTCCATAGGAACGAGAAAACCTTTCGGTATTGTCCTTGTCCTCCTTAGGTGTACAGAGCACAATACGGGAAGGATCTCTAGCCAGCCTACTAGGTGTCTACGCTCTCCTTTACCCATCAGACCGACTCTCGGCGATCCCGGAGGCGTGCTGTGGACGAGTCCAAAATTTAAATCGCTGACATCACGATCGGATACCACAGCAAGCCAGCCAGCCAGCCACTGTAGACTGTAGTCGTAGGGTGGAAACCTTTCCCTCCGGCCGAATGCCCATCTAGGTAAGTGGATCGATCGTCGGGCATTTTTTTGAACTTTTTTTTTCAAATCCTGCGTTCCTTTGGAATCACTAGTAGTTTGGTTGGTTTTCTGGAACGAAGGAGAAGGATTCCGGCTGGGAACCATGGGTCGGGCGTTGAAGACAGCAACTTATCGTAAAGAAGAAGCAAGGGCTGCGAAGGGTTGACAGGAACCATAACTTTACGATCCTGTAGTTGCACTCTGTATTGTAGATATATGGAGTATGGATGGGAATAGAGGGTTCATTGTCTTGGAAGGGATGCGATAGGTCTCGTGGTTGGTGATATAGCTGGGGTTCCTTACAGTGCTCAGAGTATTGATGGCGTCTGGACCCTGGTGAACCTGGGAGAGGGAGTGATTTGAGCATTTACATACTCAGTAGGAAGCGAGTAAAAATTGATTCTGAAGAGAACTTACTACCTACTATCTGGGCAGTATTTCTATCTGGAGACACTAGTGTTGAACAAGAAAATGGTTGATTTCACTCAAGTGACCACAATGTAATGCTAAGATGATTCAGCCCCGGTAGATAACTAATTAACTATATAATGGTAAGAAGAACCAGATTATCATGTCAAAATAGACATAAGCAGTACATTATTATATCACATGGGATTATTGCTTCAGGCTCCTACAACTCCTATCAGATATCGACGCAGTACTAGTAGTAGTGGCTTATCAGTCAGATCACCAGAGAAACATCGGGTTCGAGTTAGGCTCAGTCGCAGTTGAAGTCCCTATCGCGAGGCAAATGACCCCCAAACCAATGGGAAGAAGCCAAGCGTCAGTGTACAACTTTCTGGGCTCGATAGGGATTTAAAATAACTTCATTCTCCCGTACCACTACTACTAAACGGGGGGATAGTGCAGGCTGCTGTAATCCCAAACAGGAAACAGTCTGGTCAGGCCGGATCATTTTTCGATACCTCGGCTGCTTGCACCGACAGTCTCGACTCTCTTACCTTGCACTGGACAGTTGACACTGACAGGGATTGGATATGGCGCCTATCTTGATAATAACGGGCTCTGTGGTACAGAGTACTCCAGAGTACAGACTCCAGAGGACAAAGGACGGAGTGTTGGTCTTGGCGAGGCCCTTCCTATCGAGGGACTAATGGAAACTTGACCTGCGAGGTCAGCACTGATGGGAGAGAGTGATTACTGATTGGCCGCTACATCAGGCTTTCTCTACACAGTAAGGTAGAGTAAGCTTTGGGTTAGAAGCAGAGTGGAATCCGTCCAGGCTTCCAGCTGAATGAGCTGATATGGCGAAGCTGAAATCAAGGCCAAGTCGAATCCTTCAGCGGTCGGTGAAAGGAGAATCGGAAAAGCAATATTGCCTTAGGTAATAATAATATATGAAAATCAATAAACAAATAAATAAATGGGGGAGATGAATGGATGGCGATAGATCTCTGACGGTCTGACCATAGAGGAAAGAGACGTTGAGATTGCCCTTCAAAGTTCAAACAGAGTGCAAAGCGCAGGATCGACAGAGTCTCATCCAAAGTCACTGACTGCCATCTGGCATCATCCAAGCCTATTGCGTAATAATAACAATGAAACAAGGAAATAACCAGGTACAGATATGTCCTGCATTAAGGAGGGGAAGGGAAATAAGTAGCAGCACACTAAGGGCCAATAGAAAAGAAAGATACCTAGGTACCTCATGATCTTAGGTACTAAGGTACTAGCTAAGGTAGGAGTAGCAGTAGTCTGTACTAGCTACTATCAGAAAAGGTCCAACTTTGCATTCAGAGTATGGCTTAAACGATCAAGGTTTCCGACAAGGACTACCTTGGCGTTGAGTTTGTTGACCCGGAGCGATAGGCTCATATAATTGAAGGAAGGAAAAGGAATTTCAAATTCATTGCCCAGTATCAGACTCAGGACTCGAGGAGAGACCGGGGGAACGACTTAGTCCGTGAAAGCGCTCAAAGTGAAGCCCACGTGGAGAAGTTGTATGGACGATGGACAACCAAAAAAGGATGAAATCATGCTAAGGAAGATGAGGAAATGAACGTTATGCAGGAGTAGGAGTAATAAGAGTTGTCCATCACTGTACTCTGGAGAGCAAATAATATAGAATACTACTGTAATAATACAATGGGTTATTAGATGATATTTGCCGATCCACCAAGGGGTGGGCAATTGTTCGTTGTTATTACGGAGTCCTCTGGAGCCGATTATTATGAGACTATGACTTGATTATCATCATCACAATAATATATGGAGTAATGTTTGTTGTTCCTCATCCAGACTGTTTCATCGGCCCCTGGCATTGGAACTTGGAAGACGTGTCAACCTGAACAGGGAATCAGGGATGGCTGGTGCTTCACAGTTCAGCGCATACTAATTAAACTATAGCTGGATCAGGCTTAGTGATGGGAGTCTAGCGGTGGCGCTCGGTCAAGTCCACCGAGACAAGCGAGATTTCCATTCCGATAGTCACTTAGTGAGACCCTCTGGTTGGCCGTGGTCTCAGGTACGGATAATTTAGTTTGATGATGCCTGCTCTTTTTCTCCGGAAACAGTCCAGAAACAACAATAATAATATAGTAGCGCCTAATAATAATAACCGGAGTACGTTGTAATTGAAACGATTTTATTACTCAAATCAAAGTCTGTTCTCTGTAATAATAGTAATAATAACAAATACTAGTAACCCCTGGCCTGATGTCTGCTCACTTCACTTATCCTGGAAATCATTCCTATCAAAAGCAGAATACCGAGTAGGTACTAGTAGTTTTAGTAGTACTGACAGGTACATTGTAATCCTCAGATCAAAGAGAATCTTCTTCGAGTACTCTGGAGAGTCTGTACATCCAAGGTTTGGCCTTACCGAATTGGGCCTCGAGTTCGTATCCTCCCTTAGTGGTGGCAACTAGTCATGACGTTCTTAAACATTGACAATAGACCCAAGACCGGTCATTTCCATCCATGGCCTTTGTTTTTGAAGATTTAATGAACATTCAGTACTAAGGTAATACTAGTTAGTATTACCCATTATTATTATTCTTGTTAGATAGCACTCTTCATTAGGTAGAGGTAGTACCTGTAAAAGTCATCTAGGCAGAAATACTCTATTTTCTGTAATTAGTAACACCCAATCTAATTTTACTTCCCCATAAACAAACTAGTCTTACTAGTAGTAGTACTACCTAGGTAACTACTAACAAACTACTGCTCCGTACTCTGTTCTTTAATAATAATAATAATATACTCTGTACAGGAGTAAGATAACACTGCTCCTCAGGCTGTTATCAGCGCAATTCTGTGTACGACTCAGTACCATACCTAAGTACCGTCTGATAGATGAGTTCGTCCATTTGCTAATACTCTGCAGCGCTGACTGGCGGGCGGATGATCGAAATCGCTCTGCCCGGTAATACCGCTTGTATGGGACGGTATCACAGAAGCGGCCCCTCCGTTCGTACGGCCAATCAATCCCCCTGTCACCCTCCATAGTACGCTCTCCGTGGCCTCAGGCCGTCCACTGCAGCGTCCTCCACCACGACAGCCTCCATTCATTCTATTACTTCCTCTCCTTCCTTCACAACCTCAACCCTCCTCTCGCCCTCTCTTTCTCTCTCTCTCTCTCTCTCTCTCTCTCTCTCTCCCCCCTTCACCTCCCTTCTCCTTCTTCCTCTCTTCGCCGTGATTTCGCTCTTCTTTCTTTACTCTCTTTCTTCAACCTGCCTTCCGCCTATTCCGCCCGCCTCCGTCCTATTCCCTTCACACTTACTGGCCCGTCCCCGTGGCCGTCCGCTCCTTAGAATTATCATCGCCTTGAACTTGCTTGACAACCAAATCTACCCGTCACTTTCGACACGTTCCCTCCACGCTTTACCTGCGGAAGTCTGCGGTTTTTCGGTCTTCTCACCCTATCCAGCATCGCCTTTTTATTTTTAATTTTGCTCTTTTTTTACTTTTTGTGCCGTCTATCTCATTCCTCCTCCCCTCCGTATTCGCCCCGGGAGTCTCTTGAGGAATTTTTCGTCATCGTGTGAAGAGTCCAGGCTTACCGTGTTCATCCTGCGCTTTGTATATTGGGTTCAGGAAAATCAATGGTGGTTTTGCGAAATTGAAGGCCTCCAGACGGACTTGGGCTTTCCAGTTATCGTAGGGAAGCCACATTGGTCTGGAGGTCCCCCGTGCGTCTGGATCACCTTAAACTGCCTACTACTACTTCCCCCACAGGTTGGTGCGGTAGTCAACCCTTCTAGGTTGGGTTTAATCGGTTCTTCCGGTGCAGCCATACGTCAGCCATGGCTTCAATTTCCTTCCCTTTACAACATCAGAATACTTCGGCGTTTCCCCATTTCTTTGAGTCGGCCGATTCGCCCCCTAGCGGACGTAACCGCCGCAATTTAACCATGTCGACGCCGCTTCCAAATCCACATTTTGTCTTCCCAGCGCGCAACCCCGATAGTGCATCTGATCAACCCCAAGATAGTATTAATAATGGCCCGGCGCCTCTTCCTGAATTTTCGTTCAATCCTGGCTCTACCAGCTCAATCCAAGCGTCAGTTGCGGCCCCTCCTTCGAACCCTTCCAATCGCACAAGTGGACACCGTCGACGGTGCAGTGAGTTTATTGGCAGTGAACCGTTGGTTATCCCTGGGAATTTGAATACCAACCATACGACTGAGGATGGCTTGGTAACAACGCCTGTGAAGCTCCCCGCTCCAGGGCCTGGTTTCAGTTCTGGTGGTCGTCGCAGACATGCTCATAGACGTTCCGCTGCAATTTCGAGTGTGGATCTGACAGCTATCACGAACGCCCTTGATCCAAATTCTTATGCTGAGAGCGCCCCGTGCACACCTGCTGATCTAAAAAATGACCAGAGAATACCTGGAGAACCCCCTAAGCCATTCTCATATTCAGCAACTAGTATAGCTCGTCCAACACCACCAGACTCTCCCCAGATCGTGATTGATGGAACATCTCTTTATCCGCAGGATCCGACGGACTTGCCGATCCTGAGTGCCCGTCCATCTGGTGAAGCCTCGTCTAGGGATTTTGAGACTACGTCTCTGACTGCAGCGCAACCAGAGACTCCTGATAAGACCAGTGAAAACCCAATTCCGTTTGCAAAAGACGAATCCCCTTTCGGGATTACGAAATCTAAGCCCAGACCGCGGACTGCAGATGCTTCATTAATGCTCAACCAAGGCGGAATGGGACTTCTGGACGATTCATCGTCGATCAAGCGACCTCTTTCTGCAGCGAGACATTCTCGCTCTCATAAAAGTATGTCATCTGGCATGCTGGATGCTGTATTGAAGAAAGACAGCTATGATGATGACAGTCTCTTTATACAACGTTTCAGAATATCATCATCAGATGACGACTCGGATACATCAACAGATGATTTTCATGAAGTATCGGGGTCGCCTTCCTCTGCATCCAAGAAAAGGTCGAAAACCAAGAAAAGACAAAAGAAAGTTCGATCCTGGGCCGGGGCTATTTTAACCAGGGGCATGGGCAAAAGACATCAACCTAAGAAAGACACCCCAGATGCGGAGCCTGCCGCTACTCCCCCTGTGCTTACCAGGACTAATTCAGACCTTGGCTCCGGATTAGATGTGGATTTCGATGATGATAACATTGTTGTCATCCGGACGCCGACTAACCCTACGACTCCTGAACTTCGTCAGGGTCCTTCTGAAGCGGACACTTGGGCTTCATTGGAAGATTCATGGAAACCTAGGAGCTTCTATGAGCAAAATGCTAATAGTGATGCTTTAAGTCCAGTAATCGATTTGGATGCCGCTTTGGGGCCTTTTAATACGCCTGATATGCGATCCGGTCGCGTTCCTGAAAGTGGCTTCTCTGCAGCAACTAGGAGAATGTATAGCGGTGGACGGCGTGGTGAATTCGTCGGCCCAGAAATGCGCTATCATCGACGCGCAGAAAGTGCGCCAGAAATGCCTCCATTCGATCGAAGTTTCCTCGGCAGCAACCGGTTTCCAACTACCTCATCTCTGGAGAATCCGGATGTTTTCTACGAAGAAGAGGAAGACGCATTTTTGGCAGCTACTAGCGAGTCTGGTAGGGATAGTGAAGAGCATCTTCAAACTCAAGTCGTCGTTGCCGATTCCGAAGATGCGGACGAGCAGTCAGATGGTAGCAAAGATAGCTCTGATACCCTGACCGGGGGCCCGACAGAGGATGACATCGTTAAGGAGAATTCTGGCCTTGGAATTCAGCAATCGAGTCCTAGCGACATGGAATCGACTGCCATCGCCTCTTCAGTGCCTGAAGAGCATAGACAGTCTGAGCAGCAAATTGTTCCTGGACAGTCAGATAAAACGACAAACCTATTACCAGGTCGACCAAAGACACCGATAGATCTAGCTAAACATGAGGATTGGCAACACAGAATTCCAGTGCCTCCTAGTCCTGATATCTCTCCCCGATTCTTACCAGTCGACCACCGACCTATTACATCTCCGATTGAAATTCCTTCCACGATCCCTCCATTCTCTCTTCATGGGCCCTCCTCCCTCCCAAACTCCTCCTTTCCATCTCCAGACTTCACCGTCTCGTCTGAAGCCCCTCGCTCAATCACCACGCCATCAACAGCTGATCAATTTCATCACGCTTCTATGGAAGATATTCCGTCATTGACCAGCAGCGCATCTACAATGACGAACACACTAAACCGAGTCTCTGCAACATTCTTTGCACGCCCTCGTATGTCAACAGACAGGTCTTCTTCATATTCTGCTACTGTTCCCCGTCGCTCCAGTCAGCCCGGAAGCTCAAAGAGATCAAGCCTTGCCAGTCTTTCTAAGCTTGTCGTTGGTCCTCACACAGAAAGGAGCAAATTGAGTCACGAGGAAAAGCCACCCGGAGATGAATATGAGAAGGCCAAGAAGAAAGGCCACCGAATTAGCCGTCTGATGCATTTTTGGAGGACAAAAGACAAAGACAGGTTGAATGAGAACACCTTTGAAGAATAGACGCGGTTATGAGGAAACGCTGCGTAAGAAAAAGGAAAAAGACTTCTCGACCCTTGTACATAGTATCCTGGACATTATCCCTTCGGCATGGTCTTTGTAAGGCCTATTTTCAACCTTTTGTTTCTTCTTTTTTCAATTTTTTTTTTCAACCGGTCGACTTCTATTGTTGGGATACATGACGAATCTCTTTTATTGGTATGTGATTACAAGCGTAAGGGTATGATGCATTATTTTTTTTTTCTTGTCTCTCATTATGGCCGGTTGCAATATATGGCCACATTGATCGCTATTATTGTCTTTCTGATCATTCTTTTTGAAGCACATTGTTTTCTTACAATCCTTCTTGTTTAATTTTCTGGTCATTTCATCCACTCTGCCTTCGTTTCCTCTCTTTTACGAAGTACTTTAAAGTCGCCAGCCCTCATTTGGCTCTGGCTTATTATACAGATGTCTATCAGTTTTTAGGAAGGCTTTGTGCGGCCATAAGCTGTTTCCAGACAATCAAATCTACACTCTATGTGCTCACGTCGAAGATGAGGTGTATTCACGGTTCTAGAACCTAGGAGTCGGCGCAACCGGCCATTTGATTGTACCTTTACTCGGTACTGTAAATGACTATCTCGACGCGTGGTGCAGTCGCAATAATTGGACTACTGGGAGCCTTGCCAGACAGCTGGTTTATCGGGGGTTGTACATACAGAGTACACACTTGGAGTTTTGCGTCGCTGAATATTCCCACACACTTTTTCCTTAAAGACACAGCCAAGGTTCTTCATTCAACGCACTAGGAGAGTCGTAGAACATCGTGAAAAGAAATACAGTAAGACACTCACCGCTAAATACAACGTCCCAAAAAATCGAAAAATAAAAATCGACGACTATGTCGATAGAAATTTCCAAAGATTGAAGAGTAGGGTCTTTTGCGTGGCCCACGGCCATCTCTGGTAAAAGGCAAGAAATGGATTCTGAGCTAGGCCCACACACCCATAACTTGATTAGGCCTAATTGTACTTTATATACCATTCTAAAAACGCAGGTTCGATTCCCGCTGTCTTCAACTTTTGGCCGGCCTCGACTTCTATCCAACAATTCCTAGGGTAGGTAACATTAAACAACAAGCGATAATCAACCTAGATTCCAGACCCTGTTGATATTATCTATCTCTATTTGTTTTCTTCAAAGTTCGAAACATTGTGTGTTATTATCCACGGTCTAGTCTTTTATCCCCAACAACCAGCTGCACTACCAGACTAAAGAAAGGCACCCAAAAAAATAATTTCTCTCATCGCCACGACATGATCAGCAGAAACAGCAGAAAGATCCAAAAGTGAAAATGGGACCACCGAGAGGTAGCACATCACGAAAACAATCAAACGACTCTCATGATCGTGAGCGCAAGAAAGACAAGAAGAAGAGCACAGCAGCGCCTTTCCCTCGCCGCAAAGGCCAAGATCCACCGCAACGAGAGCAAGATTCCGACAAGAATAAGAACCAGATTGATATCTCTGACACAATACCACTGACTCTGCAGCAATTACTCCTGAATGTGTTCAAATCTGCTCTGCTCTCTGGTGGATCTGTTGAAAGTGACACCAGCCCTCCAAGCGAAAATGGAGGTGCGGTAGCATCTCCACCGAAGGAAACAGTCAGTGAAGAACAGGAGCTTGATATCAAATCCCTCGTTCAGACCATCAAGTCCCATTTGTATAATCGGGACTTTGACTCTGCGTTCACAGATGCCAATGAGGATCTTCTCAGAGCCTATGCACTGCGGTGGAGCGCTGCACGCGCATTGGGCTATGCAGGGCTCTTTAAATCTCTGTTGAAGGGCCTGCCGAATTCCGACAACTACTCTGCTCCAGCTTCGATGAAACCGATCCATGTTGTGTGCATTGGAGGTGGCGCAGGAGCGGAGATTGTCGCCCTGGCGGGCGCCTGGAGGGATCTGATGGACGAGGCTGATCGCGATGGGAACACACCCGTGAACCAGGAGGAGTTGTCCGATGCTCTTGACGCCGCGTCTTTAAATAACGACGATAGGTACGGAACGATGATCACCCCAGAGCCACACTCCACGAAAACGACAAGAAAAATATCGGGCTCCTACCCGGCGCTCTCAATCACAACCGTTGATATCGCCGACTGGTCCTCCGTCGTGAGTCGACTATCCTCAACTATCCTATCACCAGCGGTCCCAAGTTCCAAAACACACCCGGCCCCTTTATTACTGCGACACGAGAAACAATACGGGGCCTCTCCTGGACTCACAGTTGATTTCAAACGCCTAGATATCCTGTCGACGCCAGATGAGGACTTCCACCAGCTTTTCCGCTCGACCAGCCCATCAGCTGATGAATCACGACCTGCCACGACGATGGTCACTCTGATGTTCACGCTAAACGAGCTATTCTCTACCTCCATGGCGAAGGCAACCGCATTTTTGCTCCGTACTACGGACCTCCTGCAACCAGGTACTTTGCTACTCGTCGTAGATAGCCCTGGGAGTTACTCGACGCTGAAACTCGGGAAGGCTGGCAAATCCCAAGATGGCGAGGGGTCTGCGCCTCCGGTCCAGGAACGGCAGTACCCCATGAAATTTCTCTTGGATCATGCGCTTCTTTCGGTGGCGAAGGGGAAGTGGGAACAGATATACTCGCAGGACTCGCGTTGGTGGAGGCGGGATGCAGCTAGGTTGTGGTATGATGTTGGGGAAGGGGTGAGTTTAGAGGATATGAGGTTCCAGATACATGTTTACCGTAGGTTAGGTTGATAATGTATGAGTTCCTTGAGCTACATGTCTTGTTGAGTAGGATTCTGTGTTTTTTTTAAGGGTGCTCGTCAACATAATGATGACATTTCTTTTTCTCCCCCATAGAATGTAAGCTGTTTGCCGCTGTATGTTTAGTCCTGCAGGAACTTTAGTTTGGTATGTGGAGAGGAATAGGTGTAGTATTGCTACAGTTCAGATATAGAGGAACAACCAGACAACTTCAATTCGCCATGGAGATCATGCAAGCCCAGGTCCAACCAGATACAGGTAAGGTGTAAAGAAAAAAAAAATGAAAGATCCCAAAAGCTAGTTTAATACATATCAGTTCAGTTTTATTAAAGAGGAACCACCCAAGTATTTTATTAACTCCTCAACCCCAGGAGAAGGCTTGTGCCCTTTCCGCCCTCCTTGCTGTCTCCTCCTGGTAGATATGTAACATTCGGGTTGCCCGCGAGGGTGTGTGCAATCTCCTTGCTAGCTTCAATACGACGGATCTCAATGAGACCGCTTCCGGCCTTGGCGACGGCCTTGCTGATAATATCGGCACTCTCGGCTTCACCCTCGGCGCGGATGACGTTGGCCTGGCGCTCCTGCTCAGCCTTCTCGACGATGAAACGGGCTCGTTCAGCGTCCTGCTGCGCAATCTGCTTCTGCTCGACAGCGCGAGTGAACTCCTTTCCGAAGGTCATGTGAGTGATCGAGACGTCCTCCAGAGCGATGTTGAATTGAGCAGCGCGCTTCATCAGGTCTGTGCGGATACGGTTCGAAACAGCCTCTCGCTGGGTGATGAGCTCGGCGGCGTCGAACTGGGCGACAATGGCTTTCAGGACTTCGTTTCCGATGGATGGCAGGACACGCTCGTCGTAGTCGGTACCATAGGTCTATATCAAACAAACGAAACGCGGTCAGGGGATATGATTCATATTTTTAGGGACGGGAAAGCTGGAGATCCTGTAGACGTACCTGGTAGATGGCCGGCAGTTTCGGGACTTCAGGGCGGTGCAAGACTCGTAGCGTTAAGCTGACCATCTGCAAGTCCTTACTTCCGGTAGTGGTGGAGATGTTGCGAGGCTTGGTGCGGACATCGTAGACAATAGCCTTCTGCAGCCAGGGAACAAGGAAATGTGTGCCTTCGTTGACGACCTTCTCCTGCACACCAGACAACCGGTCGAAGATGACGGCTCGGGTCCCGCCACGGACATCGTAGATGGAGGCGTTAAAGATCATGGCTCCCGTGGCCACTGGGATGGCCAGACGGTAGATATTTTGGAGAACATTGGCCGCCATGATGAAGAAAGAAGATGAAGAAGAGGTTGGCGTGGGTTGGTTGAAGATGGGCTACTTTTTGCAGGTTGCTTTCTGGATGATGTCGCGGGCTTTTCGCTGCTGTCCCAAAACAGACTAGCGTCTTTACCTTCCAACTTCGCCGTTTTGGCCCGAGGCGAACGTCGACTCTTCTTCTCCTTCGACGTCCTTTTTGCCTTCCACTCTCACATCGCGTTTCGAAACCCTTTCGCTCTCTACATACTCTTACAATGGGTGGCTCTTTGGATCCTAAGAACGGAGTGTGAGTCTTCCCTCGTGTTCCGACCCCCCTCGCAAGCAACGTCCCGGGTCTCCGGGTCGATGCTTCTCGACTTTCGTCTCCTGAGATTCCACTGGTTTTCCGGCTTCAAGCGGTTCACCTATGTGGCAATGCGATTATTTCGTTGTTTTGGAAAATGCTAACTGGTTTTTGAATGTAGTTGGATGGGCGGCTGGGGTGAACTTGGTAGGTGTCACGAATCTCGGCTACAATAAGACAATTTGCGACCTCCACTTCTCGAGGCGGACTAGAGTCAATTGAATCAAGCTGCTCGCTATCTGATATCCCTGGATAAAAGATGACATCTTGATCGTTTCCCATCCCATAATATACGTACAGGTCGCAAAAGGTGGAACAGTACTAATATTCTTGGTTTCCTTCTAGGATGCCCAACCCCCCAGCGTATCACCAGCTACTCCCTGTCTCCCAACCGTCAGCGCCCTCTCGCTGGTACTTTCCACGCTGCCATCTTCAACACCTTCCGCAGATGCAGACACCAGGTCCTCTACGTTGTCCCCCCGTTCATCGCCGCTTACGCCGCCATGAACTGGGCTATTGAGAGGTACGCATTCCCCAAGCGCTTAGAATGTCGTGCAACGCATTGGCAAACGTCTACTGGAACTGCCTGGCTGACGTCTTTTTCTCTACTTTATCAGAAACGAATACCTGAACTCTAAGCCCGGTCGTCTCGCTGAGGGCGAACACTAAATATCTTGCTTTGAGTGAGGAATAGATCCGGGGTGGCATGTGTGGCCAGGTGTAGGAGGTATACAGAGCAAGGCAGATGGGTTTTGTGGTTGCGCTGTACAGTAACTAGAAGCAATCGAACGAATTGCACTTTTCATTTGTTTCGAATCGTGGTTTTGTGGCCTCGAGAGAGACCTTGATATTGTAACCCAAGCTGGAGAAGCCCCCATTGGCCAATGGGCATCCTGGTTTGTTTTTTACTACCCCCCTACTGCTGCTGCCCTCGCTTCTTTCATGAATATTGTAATGATACCCGGACAGACGGACCATTGATTCAGTGTGTCTGCTGGAAGTTGCCCAGTGAGTGAGGCGCAAGTCCTTCCTCTTTGGGATAGACCTCGTCTATCAATCACGAGAATAACACAACGGTAGAAACGGAGTGTCAGAGCCCAGTGATCAGTAGTTACATGCATAGGCAGAGGCTGGTGCTGTGGTATTATTATATCATGCTATATAGTAGGTATCTCTGGATCTAAATGGCCCCCGTTATTGGGCAAGAAAATCCTCAGGCCGGAAGAAGAAAAAAATTTGGTGAAAAAGATGGTAACCTCGAATACGCCGCCAATACCAGCCAAAGCCATAAAATACATATGCAGAGCTGTATTATTTCATTATTTCAGCTTTTTTTTCTCATCTCCCCCCACTCCGCATGCATTCGTCTCTCTGCCTCAAGTTTTCTCGCTTTCTTTTCCCCTCTTCTTCTTCTTCTTCTGCTTCCTTTCTGTCTTATTCCCTTCCATCGTTTCTTCCCATCGTTTCTCTTCGCAGTTTCGCTCTTTCGACCTCTCCTCATCTTCTCCATCCCCTCAAATTTAGCACCATGAGCGACATCACTCACCCCACCATCAAGGGTATGTACTTCTTATTATTTCCACTACTGCCCAAATCTACCCCGCCCTCCGACAAACAAGTATCTATAGCCAGCTACTAGTATCTTCAATTGATGCGCGCTTGCCATCTACAACCTCCAATTTGGATCTCTGTTCCATACTCTCTCTCGCTGAACTTACCAGTCCTCTGAACTAACGCCCAAATTCCTCTATAGATGGCTGGTTCTCCGAACAGTCCGAGATGTGGCCTGGTCAGGCCATGAACCTGAAGGTCAACCAGATCCTCCACCACGAGAAGTCCAAGTACCAGGATGTCCTCGTCTTCGAGAGCAGCGACTACGGAACTGTTCTGGTCCTCGACAACGTCATTCAGTGCACTGAGCGGGATGAGTTCTCGTATGTACTCTCCTACGCTTCCTTGCTTCTAGCTTGGGCATACACCCTACGAACTTCTTTACGCGAACGCGAACTAATTACAAATATTTCTTTTCATACAGTTACCAGGAGATGATCACCCATCTGGCCATGAACTCCCACCCTAACCCCAAGAAGGTCCTGGTCATTGGTGGTGGAGATGGCGGTGTCCTCCGTGAGGTCGTCAAGCACGAAACTGTCGAGGAGGCTATCCTTTGTGACATTGACGAGGTAAACTATTGCCTAACATCAATCATTGCATCAATTGGTCACCACAATTGACGATTTTTTCTTTTCTCTTTTCCCTAGGCCGTTATCCGTGTCTCCAAGAAGTACCTTCCTGGTATGAGCATCGGCTTCCAGCACCCTAATGTCAAGGTCCATGTCGGCGATGGCTTCGAGTTCCTCAAGGCTCGCAAGAACGAGTTCGACGTCATCATCACCGACAGCTCTGACCCCGAGGGTCCCGCTGAAAGCCTCTTCCAGAAGCCCTACTTCGAGCTCTTGCGCGATGCTCTGCGTGATGGAGGTGTTATCACCACCCAAGGTTGTTCGTCGCCTTTCGTTTTATCTCTGCCCCTCTCCTGCTTATCCTGTATTTTCACCTATGTCCCCCTCATTCATGATTTCGTACTCTCCCAATTTCCTCCCCTATCCAATCCCCATGAATATCTCACTCCCCTCCCTTTCTCTGTCTCTCTTTTTTTTTTCTTTTTTTTATTCTTTTTATATATTAAAAAACTTGAAACTAACTATGCTACGTCCCGAACCACCCGACCCACCGGGATCGGTTTGGGCTCGCGTTTTTCGCCATATTTAGCTGAGAACCAATGGCTTCACCTCTCTCTGATCCAAAACCTCAAGAAGGCCTGCAAGGAGGTCTTCCCTGTCGCCGAATACGCCTACACTACCATCCCCACCTACCCCTCCGGCCAGATCGGTTTCATGGTCTGCTGCAAGGACCCCAGCCGCAACGTCAAGGAGCCCGTCCGCAGCTGGTCCCGCGAGGAAGAGGAGCGTCTCTGCCGCTACTACAACCAGGATATCCACCGTGCCAGCTTTGTTCTTCCCAACTTTGCTCGCAAGGCTTTGGACTCTGCTTAGATTACCTGAGACTCTTTTTTGTCTTTTAAAACGAAATTCTTCTGATTTGTCTTTTTTATTTTTCATTTTTGTTCTCTCTTATATTGGGTGTTGCCTCATTTTTTTTATTCTCGAGGTCCCAGTGGTGTGGGGTTGATAATTGATGATCTGATGATGATGAATATAACAAAAAAGAGGGGATTTCTCCTACTAACTCACTCACGCACTTTTTTGATCTAATGAAGTATTGTTGCCTCGTCTGCCACAAGAAAAAGAGATATATATAAAAGTATGGAAATATTTGATTGATATAATTTCCCCGTCCTTAAATCCAATGAATTACTAGTAGTTGGATATTGGTCTTGTTCGCTATCCCCGAGACTGGTATATTAAAAAAGGTGGTATTGATTTTTATGCATGTCTTTCTAAATCTACCAGAAATGACTTACCAACGGATACGCTGGCTTTGTTTTTGCTCTTCTCAAAAGGAAATTCGTAGGACCATTAAACCAAGGAACTCATCCTTTCGGAGTTTGTCTTTGTTTTTGTTTTCTCCGTCAGGATTATTTGTCTCCTCATTCCGTAAACCCATGTGCCCATAACAAGGTAAAAAAAGACTTCGACAAAAGAAATATGAGAATCATGACGCTATTATAAGGCGTCTACAAAATTTGCTGGAAGGCACGGTTGATAGGGGAGCGCACGGGGACACCCTTCCAGAAGTCAATGGTGGCAAGAGCACGCTTGCTGATGCCCTCTGGAGTGAACTCGAATTTCTAGAAAAGAAAAGAAAATTAGTACCCAAAACTTTGTGTATAAAGAGAAGTATGCTTCTAGAAGAAAGACTTACCTCATAGACCTTCTTGTAGGGGCCGGAGGCACCGAAACGGTTGAGACCGAACTGCTCGTGCGAGTAACGTTCCCAGCCCATGGTAGTGCAAACCTCGACTGAGAGAACGGGGATGCCGTCGGGGAGGACCTTGAGCTTGTACTCCTTGTCCTGAGCGTCGAAGACCTCGAAGCAAGGAATGGAGACGACACGGGCGACAACGCCGTGGTTCTTCTGGAGGTAAGCGGCGGCATCGAGACAGAGGCTGACTTCAGATCCGGTGGAGATGAGGGTGATGGTGGCATTTGGGGCCTCGAGAGCAGGGTAAGCACCCTTGAGGGCAACCTCAATTGTAGAGTTCTCAAGCTGGGGCAGGTTCTGGCGGGTGAGAGCGAGAATGCTGGGTGTGTGCTTGGAAGTCAAGGCCGAGTAGTAAGCAGCGCTGGTCTCGTTGCCATCAGCAGGGCGCCAGACCATGCAGTTGGGGAGAGCACGGAAATGGGCAAGGGTCTCGATAGGCTGGTGAGTAGGGCCGTCTTCACCGAGACCAATGGAGTCGTGGGTAGCGATGTGAATAACACGAACGCGCGACAGTGCGGACAGACGGACGGCACCGGCAGCGTAGGAAACGAAGTTCAAGAAAGTACCAGCGGCAGGGATAACGGTGCCGTAGGCAGCCAGACCATTCATGACAGCACCCATAGCGTGCTCACGAACACCATAGCGGATATAGCGGCCGGACCAGTCACCAATGCCATACTCGGGGGGTTGGAAGTCAACAGCGTTCTTCCAGATTGTGTTGTTTGAACCAGTCAGATCAGCAGATCCGGACACAAGTTCGGGGACGACAGAGTGAATCTTCTCGAGGACGGCCTCGGAGAGCTTACGAGAGGCAATAGCGGGATCGCTAGGCTTGTAAACGGGAAGGGACTTCTCCCAGCCCTCGGGGAGCTTGCCAGCAAGACGGCGAGTGAGATCAGCATGTTCAGCAGGGTATTCGCTGGCATACTTAGCAAGTAGCTGGTTCCACTCCTGCTCCTTAGCGGCACCCTCGGCGGCGTGCTTGTGGTAGAGGTCATAGACCTGCTGGGGAACGACGAAGCTCTGGGCAGGATCGAAGCCAAAGAGCTCCTTGACGCCCTTAATGTCGTCGGCCTTGAGGGGGTTGCCGTGGACACCGTGAGTACCCTGGAGCTTGGAACCGAAACCAATGGTGGTGGTGAGACGGATCATGGTGGGCTTGTCGGTAACAGACTTAGCCTCCTGAATGGCAGCCTCGATGCTGGCAAGGTCGTGGTCACCATCCTTAACCCAGACGGTGTGCCATCCGTAGGCCTCGAAACGCTTGGTGACATCCTCGGTGAAAGCACACTTGGTGTCGCCATCTAGTGCCAAGAGATAAAAAATATTAGTAACCACATGGTCAATATTTGGGCGGTTCAATTACTTACCAATGGAAATGTGGTTGTCATCATAAATGGCGATCAGGTTGCCGAGCTTCAAGTGACCGGCCATAGAGGCAGCCTCACTGGCAATACCCTCCATAGCACAGCCATCACCGAAGAAGCAGAATGTGTGGTTGTCGAAGAGGTTGTATCCAGGCTTGTTGAAGGTACCGGCGGCTTGAGCCTGGGCGATGGCCAGACCAACAGCGTTGGCGAAACCCTGACCCAGAGGGCCAGTGGTCACTTCAATACCGGGGGTGTCGTGAGCCTCAGGGTGGCCGGGAGTTTTGCTGTCGATTTGCTGAAGAGAAATTGCGGTTAAAATTTTGCACAAGGTAACTTTTTTTCCTTATTGAAGAGATATTTACTAACACGGAAGGCCTTGAGGTCATCCAAGGACAAATCGTAGCCGAAGAGGTGGAGGAGAGAATATTGGAGCACGCAAGCGTGGCCGTTACTACAGCAATAGTCAATTAACAAATGGCTTATGAGGACAAGGAAGATGCTCCATACGAGAGAACAAAACGATCCCGGTTGACCCAGTCAGGGTTCTTGGGGTTGAAGCTCATGAACTTGTTGAAAAGGACGTGGGCCACAGGGGCCATGCCCATAGGGGCACCGGGGTGACCGGAGTTGGCATTGGCGGTAGCATCAACCTGATAAAGAGTCAGTGTGATCTGCAGGGCATTTTCTTATTACGCGAATGGGTTGGACTATGGAAGTAGCTCTGGCTTGTTGTCCGATGGTGGCTCAGGGAATCGAATTTGGCTGTCTAGAACTCGTTTCCATAACCCTGAGTTCCGAAGCCCGCCACCGCTTCCATGATAAAAAGTGAGGAGAGAGGGGATAAAGCACAGGAAACAAAAATACAAAAGGGAGAGGAACAAGAAGATGTAAAGGAGAGGTAGAGAGAAGCATACCGCAAGGAGACGGATGGTGTTAACGGCCAATTGGTCTAATTCAGTGTAACCCATGATGGCGATATCTGTCAAGAAGAGAAAGAGAAGAGGTTAGAGAGAGCTTTTTTGTTGGGAAGCGGGGACGGAGGAGGGGGGAAGGGGGGGTGTGCATACTATTTAAACAAAATCAATCAAACCTGTCTTGTGTGTAGGTATGTAGAGGAGGGAGAGATGGTCGGTCAATGAATCAAGGACAAGAAGACCAGAAGACCAGACAGGAGATGATGAAGAAAGGGAAAGAGAAGAGAGGAGAGGAGGATGGAAGGAAGAAAGGTGGGAGTGGGATGGAGAATCTTAATATTAATTAAGGAATACAGAAAAGAACGAGATGGGATGGATGGAGGGGTCGAAACGGGCAGGTGGGGGAAAATACCTTCCAATACCTCGCAATACCTCGCAATACCTCCCAATCACTACCAGCAACTCAATGAGGTCTTTGGTTTGGTGGGTCGGCGTTCACCGGCAGGTCAGAGTCTGATATTGAGTCTAACTTCTGGTACTGCTTCTGCTACATGGGATGTATTGATGACTGTGCTATTATTATTTATTATCATTCGCCTTATTCCTATTATTCTGTGCAATTATTGATGTTATGGTGATGATTATGGTGAAGGTTGGTCATGGATGTGATTACAGCTTCTGGCCTGATTGGGCTGGATGGATGCTTTTAGGATCAAATGTAAAGGTCAGTCATCATTGAGTAATCCTGAGCTCTTCTGCGGCGCCTTGGATATTGATTCTTACTCAACACACCTGTTGCAGCGATATTAACTACTCTAGGTACTAGGTAATGTTCTATTCCTACTAGTAGTACCTTAGGCAAAGCTACCCCGCCGGAAGGACCGACCTTCAAG
This sequence comes from Aspergillus funiculosus, assembly GCA_027569145.1. Classification (NCBI taxonomy): domain Eukaryota; kingdom Fungi; phylum Ascomycota; class Eurotiomycetes; order Eurotiales; family Aspergillaceae; genus Aspergillus; species Aspergillus funiculosus. Next base: position 229,652 of record JAPDEN010000023.1, read on the forward strand.
TTGCTTATGGTATACCTAGGTACTTTGTTTGAGTAGTTTATATAAAACCAAAAAGTCCCTCCCATTAGTATTTTCTACAACTGTATTGCTCCAGCCTGGAATTGGATTCAGGTTCGACAGTCATTTTTCAATATTATAACATCCCTTAGTATCCAATTCCAGAGCCAACTAAAATCAGAGAGGAGCTCCATCCCACACTACTACCGTCTATACTGCTACTACCGCCGCAGCTGCAGATCTCCGCTGCCGACTACTCCTACTTGGCTGTGTCCGCGGAAAATACCTGGTTTTATCCTAGATTGGAACTGTCCGATGCCGACGTCCACCGGCTAAACGTGGCCTCCTATTTATTTCTTTTTTCTCCTCCATCTTTTCCCTCTCTTTCTCTTTCAAATTCTTCACCGTCACGAGGGAGAGTCAACGGGTTAGTCACCTCCGGTTCCCAGATCGGCGGAGCAGCGTCCTCCGACACTCCCAGAAGAGATGACAAAATGGCGAGCTTCTGGACGGATCCAGAGCTCTGTTGGAGAGAGTTGTCTGTGGGATTTAATCATCCGTCGTAGACAATGAGATTTGTGCTATAGCCGACCCGTTGATAATATTAATCCTCCGTTGGAAAAAATCAAATTTTGTTATGATTTATCCGGCTTGATACCCCCTCCCCCTCTCACCTGCCCGCGCATCGCCAGGAACTAAAGGTAAATGAAATGCCCATAGGTTAGGTACTGTGGAGTACTTGAGTTGTTCAGTGAAATGCCCAGTTTGTCGGCTGGGTAACTTCCAACCTCTCCAAACACAGTACCTACTAGAAAGCAACCAGGTCTCTACCAGTTATAGTGACCACGATGGCCGAGGGAAGACAAGTTTCTGAATATCACACAGTCCCCAGTCACCTACCTCCTAGTACCTAGGTAGTCAGTCTGTACAGAAGACTGTAAAGATTATATACCCGGGTAGTGTATATAGGACAACAATAGAGCCACTTAAATTGAATTAATTGATGATGATGCAGAGGGCGAGAGAAGTCTTATATAGACCTTCCAGACAAAAAAATAGGAAGCTTCTAGAGCAATACCATGAACGGTTCATCCCTGATGACAACAGTGTATGCTAATCCGTCGCTACGGGAAAACAAGCAAAGTCCTAATAAATTAAGTCGATCGCGAAAAAAAAGAATATCCGGAATAATCGGACCAATCCGGCCTCAACCCATGGAGATACCTTTGTTTTAGAGCGTTTGCCTACGCTGAAACTCGGCCGTGCTGCAGCTTCGTCCCGGAATTATGACGACATGTACGTTGTCCGGGGTTCGGATCTGCTCTGAGACTTGCTCTTCTTCCCGATGTGTACTCCGGAGTACCCGGAGACTGGAGTTCCTGACTTACAGGATGGGTGGACTATGCGTGTTTGGTTGAAGGAAAGAAAGTTTTCGAGTCCTGGGAGAGATACTGTACGTGCTTGAATCCATGATATATCAGACCAAAAATGAGTTCCGCTATTTATACTATATATAGACATGCACCCAATACCCTGTGATATATTCAAACGCAGGCAGTCGTACAAGAACATTCGTTGAGAATCCACATCCTGACGGCAAAGATGAAACAACAGACTCCTTACCCGCCCAGGTATCAAAATATATATAAAACCAAGATTATTGACAGATAGATAACCCTTCGTACTCCAACCTAGAATGTCAAACACCTCCCCGTACACCGAGTAATTGCACAACAAAAGACATGCAAATTAATAAGAGCAACTTAGACAACCAGTCGTCGATCCCAGCCGGCAACTAGTCCAAATTCATCAGTTTCTTCATCTCCGCTGGGGATCAGGACGCCTCGGAATGGGTCTAACAAGCTGGCTCGCGCTTCAGGAGATAGCTGTAGGCTGGGAAAGGGGGTCCCATCTTCTGCACTTCCCAAGCTCTCGTCCGAATAAACACTGCGTGTAGCTAGTTCTTGGTGATGTGTTACATCGCTACTGCTAGTGGCCGACCACGCCTCGGGCGATAGACCTTGCAGGTCACCCTGTGGTGCAGGTAGCGGCTCAATCATTTGGCCTTGCTTTTGCATGTACTCGGCTGTCAGGGATGCAAATGGTCCGTGATCCTCACCGCACTCTTTGCCACCATAAATTCCAGTGAATATGTTTGAAAACCCCTGATCCATGTCGCTCACGACGAACTCCCAGTCCGCCATTGACAAAGATCCGGCTGCTGGATCCGCAGGACCAGATGAGGAAAGTTGACTGCTTGCATACGGCGCAGAAGACGAAGGATAATAAGCTTTGTCTACCGAAATATGTGGATGTTGAAAATTATCAGGAGGTAAACTGGCCCAGCTAGGGGACCGCACCTGACGCTCAATCAGATTAGGGCTGGAACCAGAAATGGTATTTCTGCGTGACAAAGACTCCTGCTTTTCCGATTGGTTCGGGCTTGTGTTTCCCATCAAGCGTGCTTTCCAGGTCTGGAGCTGCTTCTTTGGAGATTTTAAGGGTTTCTGGATGGGTGGCGACATTTCTTGGGATTTAGCGACTGTTGAGCGTTTCATGCTGTTGCTATCCAATGAAACTAGGACGCTGGCTAGAGTACTGAATTGCGCGGCGGCTGCGGAGGACTCCAATTCCAACTGATCGATAATTGCGGTCAGTGTTTTCTGGCTTTCTTTGACAAGTTTACTGTCGCGTTTTAGGCCGATGTTCTGCCAAAGGAGCCCTAGTCCTGAAGCGGAGACTAGCTCCCTCCGATTAATGGCCACTGAGAGACAAAGACGTCTCTCATCGAGTAGTTCGAGGATTTGAATAATATGCTTGCTAGAATCGGCGACAACAAGGGCTGATGGGGAGCGGATCTGTTCGTCACCAAAACAGACAGCAGGACGGTGGATAAGAGACCTAATAAAGTAATATACAAGGGACTTGATAAAGATATAGTTAGCGAACTAATGCGCACAGTAGGAGCTTAAGCAAGGTTGGGTAAAGGACTTACCAAAAGGGGCGATCGGCTACTCGTAACATTGGTGCTTGGCTTATCCTGAGAGAACTCTAAACGAAGATGGGCGGGAAGGTTCTTCATCCATCCATCTAGTCGCTCTGCAACTGAGTGCAACTTTGACAGTGGGATTTCATATCCTCCGTCCAATGGATAGATATCTTCCAAGGTGTTGTTTAGAATTCTGGATGCAGCAAATAACGCAAGTGCGCTTGAGATGCGAGTGGTCTCGCCAGGAAGAGTGGGTAAAAATCCCGTTTCAGTTACATTCTCATCGTCAATATCCTCAGGGTACTCTGTGCGAATATCTTCCTCACGCAGGAGAACCGGCAGGTTAGTTAGAGCGGCACAGAACCTATACGCGTGTTAGTAAAATAACACTCAAGTTCCATGAGCTAAAAGAAAATGTCATACCGATCTAGAACGTATTGACACCAGAAAACCTTCTTCCTAGTTTCAGCAACGAGAGGATTTGAAGAAAACCGCTTCTGGTTGTGATGTAGTCTCAGCTGGTGGGAAAGGCCAACAGCGAGGCTCCGATAGCGAAGGAGGCTATTATAATCACCCTTGGTCATGCAGTACATCTGGGCAAGTACATAGCATTGCAGCGTAGAAATGGAGATATTGTCCGAAACTGATTCAAGAATGGGTGCCCAATTTTCTTCAAATAAAGAGGGGTCTTGATTAGTCCTCGACTGTCGTGAGTAGTTAGTATCCAAATAGTCAAGGGAGCCTGATAGATAGCGGAGAACTTACAGGAGAAGAGAGTGCAGCAACAGCAAAGATCAAATTCAACTGTGCTACTTCATGCTTGTTGCCTTGAAAAGACTCTGTGTTCGAAAGATATTTCTCGTAGGCCTTGAGGATGGTAGGTCGGTGGACGACGGGGTAAAGAGGCGCCCATTCTTGGAAGAAGATGTTGATGAGCTGATCGGACACGAGACGAGGGGCTGTCTTGAGAGTTTGGTCGACACGAGAAAACGAGATACAAGGAGGAGAAACAGTCAACGCCTTGGTTGAGATGGCTGATGATATTCGGCCTTGATCTGCAAGCTTAGTGGTGAAATTGTCTAATATACTTGTCAGTGACTTCTGTTTTCCCTTTTGAAAAAGCAATATATGGTGTGGTTTAGACAGGAAAAGAGAGAGCAAGGGGGAGAAACCCTACCGACAAAGCAACGAGTATTTGAGATGCCAGAACTCTCTATCTCACTTCCATCGCTTGATATTGGTGATTGTGGAACCTGAATGACACCACGATCGCTAGGGCTAGATGTACTTGACTTCACCGGATGTGACGGCGATAAAGCGGATGCGGCGGCCTTCTGGTGTGATGGCGATGAGAAGGAATGTATGCGAGACAACACGTCGATTTTCTCGTCCTTTTCGTCCAATAAATTCTTGAGGTCCCTGACTTCGGCTTCTAAAGACCGTACTCGCTCCTCCAGAGATTCTGTGTATCCACGAGGAAAGGCTCTTCGACTGAGTTTATCGCTGGTTTTGCACTCGAATCCGACATTGGCGCATTGGGAACAGCATGGACGAATACCATCACAACGAATCTTTTTGCTTCTGCAACGATCACAAGCTTGGGCGATGCGGCTCTGGGAGTTGTTGCCGACCTTGATCACTTTCATCGGAAGGATTCCAGGCATTTTGGCTGTATGATATGGCGCGCCTGGCGCCAATCCGGGGGGGTTATTATCGTGCAAGTGAATGCGAGTAGTTTTGGTTCTTTTTTCAAGGGTGTGAGAAGCGAGTATTGTTGATGAGCTGGTGGCTCCAAGTAAATTGTGAGAAGACCGGGGGCGGGGAGAGTGGAGAGGGGGGATGATGATGATGATAGTGATGATGATGATGAAGGATGGAGGAAATCAGAGGAGAGAACACGACAGAGCAGTCAGTTGTAAGCAAGTCGTCACGGTGGGCGGCGGATTCTTCGATGGACGGTAAAGAACGGAGTATGGGTCCGTATCTGGTAATATGCACTCTCTGCTCGGCGGTGCGGGTGACGGCGGGGAAGTTGCAATGTGGAGGCTAGACTGGGGAACTTCACCAATCATAGGGCGGCCTTTACGATTTTTCGTGCGCTCAGGCGACTTGTCCTGCATTATTAATTACTAGCGCCTGATCATTTCGCAAGCTGGTACGGTATCCAAATACAGCATGCTCAAGCCGCAACCTTCCTTGAACCCTGTGGCAACAAGGGAGGATGGAAGACTCGAGGATAAGATCGTACATATTCATGGCATATGTAAGGTTAGATCTAAGACCCTGAATACAAGGTATAAGAGATCAAAACTATCAGGGAAAGAGACTGATTGTACTGCAGGAACGGTGGTTTCGAAAACAGCATGTCAGATCTGACTGCCTACTACTAGGTAGTTAGTAGCCTTCCCAACTCCCACACGGTTGAGGACGAGTCACTCACTCAAACAAGTCTCCCGGAAATCATCAATATCAAGACAATTAATACGGCCGTAGTGAGAGTTCGCAACAGCTGCCATTACCTTGATTCATTCCATAACATTTACTACTATCTAGGTACTATCAATAGCAACAATTGTGATACAGTTGAACGATAAGTTCCTTCTCTCCACCTTCTAGTCTATGCTAGTTCGGACTTCGGAGTAGCCTATGACTATTTAGGGCGGTTATATGGACACAGCCTCCGGGTTTCCTGGAACGCTTTTCGTCGCTCTTCAATGTACCAAGTCACTTCTTTGCTGGTCTCATATAAATACAACATGAAGTAAGTTGACGGAAGAAAGAACTGGAGGAGAGGACATCCCGTATTTACCCCCCAATGCACATAGGTTCAAGCATGGAACCTTTTGTCCGAAGCGGCCAACAGATTCTCGCTGCGGATTTGACTTTCCCTACCAAAATGCCAACCCCGACATAATCCGCACTCAAAATTCAACAACAATTACTACTGGATCAGTGCCATCTCTCATCCCACATCATTGGGCAATTTGACTCTTGAGGCTGTCTTTGTTCTGGATTTATCATGAAACATAATTACACTAGTAAGTGGAGGATTGGAGTATCAGCGTGACTGGCCGGAGCCGTCGGAAGTTTGAGCCAGTGCTCGGCTGGTAGGTAGGCTGGTAGGCTCTAGCTTTTTGGTCGTGCAAGTTGCCACTTTTCCCCGGCTGTTCGAGTATGGGGGAAAAGCGCGGGGGACCCGAATGCAGAATGCAGAATCCAGACTCCAGATTCCGCGTGTCTTGATAGCAGTGTGATACGGCATGAGGGCTGATGGCCCGGTCGAAATGTCAAGTGGACCAAAGAGTCAAGACTGGATTGGCGATCATTATTAACAAGGATGGTACGACCCTGAGCAGCAACTACTTAACTGTCTAGGACCTCTCTTTTTTTTTCCTTCGCTTCTCCGTCGTAGTGCCGAGTCTTGGCCGAGAATTCGCAGATAGTATGCCGAAAGTGGGCGGAGATCGGTTTTCTGGGTCTTTGTACACTGGTTCAGCCAACCACAAGGAGCTGATCGATGATTTGGTCGATGATCCTGCTCCGTCCATTTGCTCTTCCGTAGTTAGTTATTCCCTAGCGACTCCGGTCAGCGAGATTTTGGCATTTTCAGATTCCCCACATTCTACGTACTCCAGAGTCCCTACTCCACAGCCCGTACGGAGTGTATTATTATTATTATTACCTAGTATTGAGGCCATCTCACCTACCAAGGATCCAAGAAGATAAAAGGAAGAAACTTGATTTTCCAACCCCAGATTTTCCCGATTTATTCCTCGTGGAAACACTAAATACAGAGTACTAGTATCCAGAGTACCTCAAAAGGCTCAAGGCTTAATGTTCTCCTTCCCCAGCCCCGGTTTCCCCCGCCTGGAATTAACTTCCCCAGAGCCTAGACTGCTCTAGGACATACTCAGTCATACTATTGGTATGCCAAGATCAACCTAAGGAGCTCAACCACAATACTCTCACAGTGCCTCAAATCACTTGACTACATCATGCATCTGATCTATTTCACTCTATATGGTTGCGTGGAGTCTCAACTCTCAATCCATTGGGTATGCATATCCTTAAACTTAGGTAGGTAGTATCTTTTGGTTCATGTCCTGGTTGGCCATAACTGGGGTTACGAAGGTTGCCAGGTAGTATTGGGATCTTCATTTCTGGGGCAAATAGGAACCCCTGTCGCTCGCCTTGATCTGTTGGTTCATGGTTCTTGCTAGAAATAACTTGAATTTCCCCCTTCATTTACATCATGACCGGGTCCTTGTGCGGGGTGCGATATCGGGTTTGTACGGAGTATGATACCTTTGGTATAGTCGGTGATTGGGTTGCCTGTACCATTACAAATCACGAGAAATCCTCCTCAATATCCACAGATTGTTGTTGGGCAAGATAAGCACTAACAGTTTTGCTCCGCAGTAGATCCTGTCTCTGTAAGAATAGTAATCATGATTAGTATCTTATGCATCGGGCGCGAGATCAATTGACAGTAAATCACGTACCTGGTTTTCAAGGTCTTGAATTGCCATTTCCAGTAGCCTTCCTTCCAATTCTCTAAGTTTCGTGACTGCGCTAAAGACACTGGGTCGAAAGATAGCCCGCATATCATCGTTCTCTCCAATCTCCGATACCATCCTTTCAGTTGTCTGCAGAACAAAAAATTGCGTTTCCAGACGCTCAAGAATGAGCACGACAGCACGAAGCTGGAAAATATCCCAGGAAGTGTCGGCAGACAAGAGGTCTTTGAGACAGTGAGGGGATTTCACCTCCTCATCTTTCCAGGTTACCCTGAGTTCCTTGCTACCGTCGGTAGTTTGTAGGACCGTAAACTCAAGTCCATCTTCCTCGTTTACGCAAGCCCACCAGATGATCGGACTCTCCCAGGTAGTTGCTACTTCCCCGGAAGCTGTAGGATTCGAAAGAATTCGAACTCCAGGCGTTTCTTTACAAAAGGCCTTCTTAGCCATTTTCAAGGGGTCGTCGTCGGGTATGTCCAGGTCCAAGAATATCTGCCCTGCGTCGGTCTTGTCCTGATCGAGAAACCCATACGAAAACACCATTTCAGACGCCGGCTTGTCGACACCATATCTTTATCCCGTTGTGGTCAGTACAAAAGTCTTCTTTTCGCATAGAAATATGCATCCTGAACTTACGAAATTGTAACTTCATCGCCAGAGAGCAGCAGTTTATCTGGCCGCAGCTGGAGAATAGCATTCCCGGAGGCATCCTGCTCATATAATGCATTCACAGCATGTTCGGATGCATGATTTGCCATATCAATGCATGGGACCATTGCATGCCCATATCCAGGTAAATCTACCATGCGCGAACGGAGCACCGCGTCCAGATATTTCCAATCCTCGAATGTGAGTTTACCAGTATCTTCATCCCACCAGTGCTCCTGGCACCAAGGTATGTTCTCCGTAGACTGGCGCAAATGTTCGAATTCTTTTTCCAAGGAAATTATTTTCGCTTCATAAGCTAGTCTCAAGGACGTCCCACGTAGCAACTCCAGCTCTTCCATTGTCCAAAAGGTTGGCAGAGGTATTGAGGGAGGCAAAAATCTCATATACTCTGTCCAAGGATTCGAAACGCCGATCTTATGCCGCTCGTCGGCGAAATCTGGACATGAATGCGACATTTGAATGAGTAAGAAGATTAGGATGGCGCCTCTAGCTGTCTGCACATATTAGCTTAACGTTCAGATTTACTCGTGGTAAGATATATATATATATCTAGGAATGTAGATTAGAAGTAAACTCACCTTTCCAAAATCTCCAACTACCTCTAATACGTCCCGAAGGTACCGATCCGACTTGGCATGATTCTCAACCATCTCAATGGAAAGGACCATATCCGGCGGGATTTGAAGAAGAACTTCTCCTTGTCCTCCCCGCTCTTCATGAAGTCTGTCTTGCGTCGCCACGATGGCACCCCCCTTGTCCGTTCCATTCTCTGCTGTGAGCATTCGAAAAGCGACTCCGTTAGCGGAGATGCCATTGAGTCGTGCCCAGGGAGCCAAAGCTTCGATGGATAGGTAGTCACGCTTCATTTTGTCTGGATATAGCCTTACAAGGCTTCAATAGCCTCGCAGTTGGATATGCGGTATAGCTCACACGATAGATTTTAGCTTCACTTCACATGGTGATGTAACGCGTTGAAATCAGGTCAGCTGTCCGATGGCTCCTTATCGATAAGAATGCGGGGCCAGAGCCCTAAACCCTAGCTCCTATCATGGGCATCATTGAAGTGTCGTTTCATGAATACTATTGAATATGACTGGTAATGTGAGGCGAGGTAGTTACGGAATGGCGTTGTCTTACATCCCAAGCGTACTAGTACTTGTGCTCTCATTTCCTAACAGATAAATATCAACAAGGAGACCATGGAACGTGCTCCGGAGCACTTTGATGAAATATCAAGTTCTAAATATCGATATTGGTCTAACTTCATTATCTATTCGCCATTCTCTGCGTCCAGTCATACATGCACGTCATCCAAATATTCTTTGTACGACTTGAATGTAGCAACACGCTCGAAAAGTAGTATAGCCCAAGAATGGAAAGGTTCATCAGGTGACTCGCATGCGGTTCGCCGATGGAAAGAGAAAGGGGACTCAAGTGTCTGTAATTCGTATGCCGCTGATTGAACAAAAATAGAGAGGAGTGAAATGGGGATGGTCGCTCAACAATCCTGGAATGCAAATAAGCATGAAAATCTGCCAGTATATGCTGAAAGTGCTGAAGGAGAAGGTGGGGGTGAAGTTATCTCAAGTAATGTGCCTCATAAAGCAAAGCATATCTTGGAATACAAATTCCATATTTCAAAGGCCGCGTCGAGCAAAACCTTGACTCATGAAAGGCAGTGAGTGCGCAAAACTCGGTGTGGCATACCGGGTAGGAGGAAGCACATTAATTAATTATCATCATCACATTAGCTATACAGTTAAATCTATCGGCCTGGTTTGAATGAAAGTACCTACGTAATGTCAGTAATTGTAAGTACAAGATAAATGGATTGACTTACATCATGTTTTCCCACTTCAACAATCTCATCCTCAGCAACTCGCGTGCCGCCAACACCTTCAATATATGAAATGGGTACATCGCCCATGACCTTGCGGGCAACATCACCAACAGTACTCTTCCTACTCCAGAGTTAGGAAATGATAATACTGGTGAACTCGAGATGGCATACTTCTTGACTAAAACACAATCCCGGAATGCTGCACTGCCAGCGCCTGATGAAAAAGTGTGTACGTTTTTGACAGGAAAGACTGGTACGAGTCCCAAGAGTTCGGCTGCTCTGGAAAGGCATTGCACCACCCCAGTGGAGCCGAAACGATAAAGAACCATATCCTTGAGGTTTTCAACACGGCTATCGAGTGTTAGCCAAACTGCTATGGAAGTGGGATGGGGTCCTATACTTCTTCAATTTTTCATCCATTTCCTTCAGGCCACCCCCATCGGGATCCCCATCAGCGATGAGATCTTCCCTTGTGTCTAAAAATTCACTCCCTTCGGTATATTTGATATAGTTTTGCTTGGCAAGTTTCCGGAGAAACACTTCAGATATAGCAGAACATAGAACGATAGACTGAGGATCCTGCATTTTTGCAATCTTGCTGATATTCTGTGACAAGAATGTTAATCATAAAACAACAGCTATTCCAGCACAGTAAAATCTTGGCGCACCTTGTCTGCATCAGGGTGATCAATCTTGTTCAGAGCAAACACCGTAGGAAACTTTTCATCAATGAAAGCTTCGACAACTTTCTCGATAGTCTCATCAGACCATTCTTCAAGTGGCTCCTTCAGCGCTATTCGATCTAAGCATCGTGCTACTGTTGATGGTGTGCTTCCGTAACCGGAGAACTGCGATTGTAAGGTCTCGACGGCGGTTGCCTCTAGCTTCATAGTCAGTCAAGCTGGAGTTAAGACACTGGAGTGTCCACTAACTGATGGCGAGATGTCTTCTTTTAATAGATCCCCTGATATTTGTCAGCCCCGATTTCTCTTTATATATCCGAATTACAACCGTACCATTTTTGCATTAAATTTCCCAACACCCATCGAACAATTTCCGATCTCAGCCATTCGATGTCTTGAGAAGGATCGTATCCTCGTGTAGCTTTCCCTAAATATCCGATAAATATTAGCAACCTGCATATCACAAGCACGGCAATAATATGTCCATATTGGAGATCGCACCTTCAGCATCCGTAGTGCCACTAACATCAACCACGTGTATCAAAGCATCTGCGTGGCGCAAGTCGTCTAAAAATTTGTTTCCTAGACCTCGGCCTTGATGCGCTCCAGGGACTAAACCTGCGACATCCAAAAGTTCAATGGGAACAGAGCGTTTTCCTTCAGTACAGCCGCCGTAATTTGGTTTGCACTTATCAGAGACACCAAACCTCTGGCAAGCACATTCTATCTGGAGGTAACCGATGGCACGCTGAGGGTCGATTGTCGTAAATCTGAGCATCCCATTATCAGACTTATGTATGCATTTGACTTATGTACAGGCTATGAACGGCAGACAGGCGGGCGACGAGGGAGGAGAGTTGGTATTTAGGTAGAACTCACGGAAAATTTCCTACAAGGATGGCAAGCAATCAATATACATAGGTAATACACACATTTCACTGCAACAAGCATACCGACTTTGGAGGAAGCATCTGTTAAACTATTCAAGGTTGTTGACTTCCCACTTGATGGCTAGTACCCCTCAGCTCAATTAGTGAGGTGTGTCTTCCAGTGGGAAGAGGTTAACAGACCTTCCCAACAAGCCCGATCAATGGATCTCTTGGCATCCTGGTAAATATCACACTTATGCAAGGTAAACAAGCAGGAAAATAAACCCAAAACAGAAGAGAAACTTCATCAATCCAGGTACAGCGACAAAAAGAGTCATTTTTGAGCCGTGGGGAGCAGTAAATTTCTGCCGTCCGTTCCTGGAAGGCGGTGGGGGTCTTGCAGCTCCATTGCCTGATCTGCCTTAGTGGAGCCTCGAAGCATTCATACATCACATTAACTAGCGATGCATCTCGACGTCGGAGATTAATCGATTAGGCGGATGAGCACATTATGTGAATTTGACTACCATCGATTAGGAAATGTGAATACGACACAAGAGTTTGGAGATCCTGACTGGAATCAAGCCCGTTGGCTCAGCAACTATGATGCGCTTAGAGCTTTCGGCAACCTCTGTGATATGGTTCAGCTGGCCGCTGCATCTGACTTGACCATTTCCCTCGTGTATCAGCCTTAGGGGTGCTGAGATCATGTAAGTCTTGCTTGCGAAGAGACATTGAACTCTGCAGTTCACATCATTGTGACTTCACACTAATTTGCAGAGTTGTAGTAGCCAAGCAAATTTAGGACCTAGTTAGGTCTAATCATGCATTCAATCGTGCATTCACTAAGCATTCAATCAAGTGGATTTACACAAGCATTTAAGGGAGTATTTAGCCATGCTCCATAAGACTTACCCTACCAACATGCAGGTGTCTGGGGAGCACGGGATTATGAGCTTGAAGATAAGACTGCTGTCACCATATTTTGACCACTGCACCACAAAAACCAATATTACCATTGAGTCAGTCCTTGATAAAATGATCATTTGATGTCCGGGCTATCAAGGGCAAGGCTCTATCCCATACACACGGACCTACCTCTTACAAAGAAAGGGCGAAGTCAATGCAGAGTTGAAATGGACCATGCGAAGGGAACTGCTCTTCATAGTCGAGTTGAGCTACACAAGGAGGGAATGATGAATCGAAAGCAACTACTGGCTCAACAGAAAAGAATTGAACAACTCGAGTCGACTATTGTTGACCGGGACACAACCATAGAGAAACTTACCAACGACCTTGGTCAACAGCCAGGTCAAAAAGTGGCAAGACAAACAATTAATTTATTTTGGTTGCTAACTTGCTAAAAAGGAAAGCTTAGGAGCAAAACAATCCATGACATCGTGATGTCCCCGGGCAGTCATATTCTTGAAAAAGAAATTCGTCACGTTGCGTCTGATTTGGCCGGTATACCTTGGTAGATATTCTCTCAACAAGTGTGCGGTGCGCTTCGGCGTTGATGAAGAGTTCTATTCGTCTTCTGAGTTAAATAAATATCTGGATCTAGTTGGAGACGGAAACTTTGCACTACTACTCTTTATAGGAAAGCGAGAATTGCATTCGAGCCTCCCAGAATGAGAGAACCCCCAAGGTCGCTGGGAGTTTTCAAAATGGACCTCAATTGCTTACAGATGAAGAACAAGAATGGGAGGAACTGCCTTGACGGTGAGAATCATACAACTGTAGCTAGTTATGACGCAGAGCCTAGCTATCATTACTTGTTTGTAATGAAAGAATTAGTGTTTGGGATTCCTTATATCAACAGAGTATGACTATAGTTACTGATCGGTTGTTACTCACCACAACTGAATGACGTATTCCAACATAGTTTGGATCATTCAAAACGAGGGAAAGAAACACGGCAAGGAGAATGTCGCTCAGGTCCACTGCTACGATGTCTCTTCTGATTCTCGTAGATCGAAAACGTCAATGGCCAAGATGGCGTCATAGCAGTTAACGTCACTGGATGATGCCAGCTTGAGTTCAACATATAAAGCCACCATTACCCAGGGATTTATTTAGGCTTTCTTCTCAAAAAACTATCCATTACTATAATAACAGTCTGTCTCATCCAAAATTTACTTCCAATCTCCTACCCTGTTGATATCCAAATTTCGCAAAGTCATATCATATAATATTCAAAATGTCCGACAACACCTTCCACACAACCATCCAAGACCTGCGAAAGCCCGAGTCTCATGCCTCGCACGCAAAGCACGGCCAGACTCCCAAGGGCTCTAATATCTCAGCGATGAAGGTAAAAATCCACTCGAACAACCGGGTTATCGCTCCAAAATGAAAACTGATTTACTTTACACAGTCAATTGTCGATCAAAGCACAGACAAGAAAGCCCAGATTGAAAACACAAAGGCCAATCTACCCTTGCCTGATCAGCCTCCGGTGGCGAGCGATTGGAACTCTGCCGACCAAAGAACCGTTAATGTCGGCTCTGGAGGTGTACAGGGCCCTATCTCAGGAGACTCTGACAGCGCCTTGAGAGGACCTGCCACAGCCTCAAGCAGTGTTCGGGAAGTTGGAGAAGAAACACATAGATTCACACAGCCCACGGGTAATGTCGGTCGCCAGGGGAAGGATAATCTTGAGGGACTGCCCAAGGATGCCCTCGCACGGTAGAGAAATTATGAAGCATGTACTATAGAAAATGATCAAACTTCAATTGAGAAATTAAAAAACTATTGTCCGACTTCTTTATTTCATCGTGCAAATTGCTATTTGTAGAGATACTGTCGTTGCATAGTATTGTTCTTTCGGTAGACGAAGGCGTATACCAAGTACCTAAGTAGTAGTTGAAGTAATAGACCGAGAAATTACTCATACCAAGTTAACCCTCAATCTCTAGACCTTCAACTGCTTGAAAGCCTAATTGAAAGCCTAGCTCATAAACTGGGCATAATTTGATACTTGGGGAGGTGGTGGTGATGCGTATCCTGTCTGTGATGTGATGTGACGTAAAGTATACCTATCCCCGCCCCAGCATTGCATCAAGAACCCACCAGCTTCCAGATGATTCTGTGTTTGCAATGCTTCTTTGCGTCACAAGTGAATCTCCAGAGTGTCTCGTTGACGTACCTATTGTTCCACTTGAAGTTTGTCGAGTACGCTCTGTCAAGATGACATCACACAGTATACTGACCAAGACATCAACGCTATATAGCCCATACCAGTCGCTCTAATGCTCCAGGATACTCTGAGTAACTTCAAGATCAACATCACAGGGAAACCTAAGTACCATTTCAATTCTCATACTCATTTGCATCAACATGGATCTCCAAGGACAGCCAATCCCCCCAGGCCACAGAAGCACCAAGGTTAGCTCTTCCTTGATCGCAATGCATCTTCCTCAAACCAGTAGGAACTAATACACCCAACTTTCGAAGGTGACCACCGATCCCACAGCCAGCCGCCAGCCCATCCATGAAGCTTCCGGCCCCGTCCTCAATGACTCTCTCGCAGCCGAATCCGCCAGTCACGGCGGCGCATACAGCGAGAACCGCAGAGCCCAGCCTTTAGGAGTCTCCAGCGGACAATCTACAGCACAAACCACCGATATATCCGCAGCTACCAAGCTACCCTCAGCTCCAGTTAGCGCTCTTCGCGAAGACAGAGACAAACAGGAGAGATACCCAGAAGCCCTCGGCGGCCAGGCAGACTATCCTGGCGCCCATCTACCTGGATCCGGGTACGTGGGCGGCTCCACCGCAGCTAAAAGGGAGCTTGGGATCAACCAAGGCGCGTACCCTGCGTCTGAGAAAGTTGGCCCGCCGCCCGGTGCGCCTGCTAGTGGGAGTGGATATCAGACTCAGCGCGGTTCTGACCAAGGCGCGAGGGGAGAGGGGTTCTTCCCTGATGATCCAAAGTATAATGCTAGTTTCAGCTCTCAGATCGGGAGTGAAGATGACCCTGGACGTCTGGCGGAGAGCGGCTTTCAGCATAGAATGGCTAAGAGTGGACTTGATGCTGCAGCTCCCAGGGAGAAGAAGGCTGCTGGGGACGGGAACTGGTATGATCCATTGAAGAATGATCAGAGGGCATAGGTATTGTGTATTTTATAACTATGTATTTTAGAAGCAAGAGTAATCAGAATTTGAGGGGGTTCTGCGGGATAGTATTGAAGCTCTGCATACTCAGAACTATAAAAACAAGCCACCTTGTGCATAGTAGGATCTTGCCCCTCTGCCGCAGTTGGCACCACCAAATTCTCACGTTTTCAGATTTAGGTTCCGTAAGATCAGATTGTTCTGTATATACCCTCGGCGATTCAATTACGAGAAAACCTGGTCAGCTTGATATTTTGTTTTATTTTAATTGCCTTTTTTCATACACCAATTCAAGAACGCCAGATTTTGCAACAGACAATCATAATGATCAACCCAGATAAACACGTCCCAAGGCAAGACCCCCAAAGACATGCTTTGTCCTGTCAAACGTAGCGGAACTGTACAGCCGAGCTGGTTGACAAGACAAATAGACAAGCCGTATAATTAAGAATAGCAGCGTCGAAATCAAATAAGGAAAAGAGAAAGAGAAGTACTTCGATTCAGACAGCCAGCTGAAACTTCATAGGTTAACCTGCTTAAGCTCTTTCTGAGCAAGCTTAGCCAACTCCTCGAACACCTTGCTAAAGTCCTCATCGTCGTCACCGGCCGCCTCGAGATCCTTCTTCTTGCTCTTGGAAGCGGACTTGGGAACCACCATCACAACACTTGTGGGGCGCTTTGTGGCAGCAGCGTTGCCGAGCTCCGCCCGTGATGTAACGAAGATATATGGAATTCCATGGTCCTCACATAGAACTGGAATATGTGAGATGACATCCATGGGCGAGATGTCTGCGGCAAGAATGACAATTCCGTTAGGAATAGAGATAGTGGCGTTGGGTGCAGGAATGGGGGATTTCCGTAGGGCTTTCACAACCTCCTTGACACCTCGCTTGAGACACTTGTTGACGGCAGCTATAGTAAAGGAATATGATTAGCATAAGATACGGAAGTAGGGTGATAATTTGCATAACGACGTGGCGGATATTTTAATATCAGCATGGTCGTCATATATCCGGCCAAAGGAAAAATTCCATAGGAATAAAAGACAATGTAAAGTAGGCAATCGAAAAGCCTCTAGAGCACATAGTAAGAAATCAAAATAATTCTTACCCTTCTTGACACTCTTCAGTGCTTTCTTTGCCGACTTGTCTTCCACCAAAGGTTTGGCAAATGGTACCAGTGCACCGATAGGACGAATGGCGGCTTCGGTTTGCTCGATCTCGACAACACCGTTAACGGGGGATTCAGAAGCAATTTCTTGCTCAATTCCTTTCAAGACAGCATCGGTGATAACGGTCTTCTCCTTCTTGTCTTTCTTGTCCTTCTTGCTCTTGTGGACACCGTCCTTCTCTGCGCGCTTCTCCTTCTTCTCGCGCTTTTCCTTCTTCTCAGACCTATCCTTTGCCATTTTCACTGTAATTCCCGCTCGGAAAACCGGATCGCAGACCAGGTGGTGAGGAGGATGTTGGGATGGAAACTGTGGGCGTGTGGAAAAATGAACCAGCGGCGCCTTCGAAGCCGACGAAATTCGAAATTATTTCAAAATTTTGGCGCTAGGCCTGTTTGGGACTGCAAGCTCTTGCGGGCAGTGGCCGGCTGACTCAGCATGCGCCCAATCAGGATGCTTCATCCAAAAACAATCAAGTTGCGTCGCTTTCAAGGCTCGTCTGTTCGATCTGTCCGATGTCTCCTGTTCGACGCTGACACGCCCAGTCGCTGAGGTTGGCATACATTTCAGGAGCTGGTTAGGCGCTTTGGATGTCGTGGTTATCCACGACTTACTGTACAATTGAGGGGCTTTGGAATCGGTTGCCTGTATATTTACGTGGCTGTATACTCCTCCGCCGTCGCGTGGCACAAGACTCAGTGAGCTGAGGATAGAAGACTCAGTGAGGTACTTCAGATGAATTGGAGCGGGGACTCAAACCCTTCTTTGGGGTCCCCAATAAGGGACGCCTCACCTTTGTCAATTCCCCCGGCCCCAAGCGTCCTGCAACAATCCATCCGATCTGTCCACCCTACGAATTCTCATCTTCCGAAACATGGTGAGTTGACCCAATCTTTGAGTTGCGGCGAGTTCCGGGAGGCTGATTTCATCTGCAAAGATACGGAAAAAGACGAGCTACGCGTCCAGGTTAACACGTTGAAATATGAATTGGAAAACTTCAAACAAGAGCGGGAGTTGATGGTTTTACGCCATGAAAAGGAGATCCGAGACCTTCAACTTAAGGCAGACGCGGATTTCAGGAAAGCACAGGTGGGTGCCTTTGTACACGATTGTAGATTTAGAAGAGCTCTTCCTTACGTTTCGTGATTTTCTAGGCCGCCGAATCATCTGGCCATCGCGCCAGTCACAAAAGCGAAGCTCTCGCAAAGGAGCTAAAAGAAGCACAAGACTACGCCCTTAACGAGAAGGTTGACCTTGAGCGGAAAATTCGAAGTCTTCAAGATCAGACCCAAAGCGTGCAGGAGGAACTCAATGACACCAAGGCACAACTACTCGACCAGGAACGACAATACAAGTACCAAGTCAATGAGCTTGAAACGATCCGCTCGTCCCTCCAAAATTCGCTCGAAGAACTGCATAGAGACCTGGAATCAGCAAGGAATAATGCGCAAGCTACCCAAGACAAACTCCGTGAGCGCGAAGCAGACGTCGCTAACCTAGAAACGGAGAATATTCGACTTAAGACCGAAGGGAATGATGCAGAAACACTAGTCGTCCTCAAAAGAGAGCTTTCCGACCAAGTCAGTCATATAAGGAGCCTTGAAACTACGAATCGGGAGCAAGTTACGGAGCTGCGACATCTTCGAAAAGTGCAACGCAACGTTGAGGTGGTGGAGGAGCAAAAAAAATCTTTGGAAAATCAATTACAGTTAATGAAGGAGGTCGAGGCTGAGTTGGGGACCGTTCAGATTCAGAAACAAATTTTAGAGGACGAACGACGATCATGGACAAGCCTCCTCCAGGATAGCGACCAGCCTCCAGAGTATGATTCGCCAGAGGCTGTCGTGAAAGCTCTGTTGAAGGAACAGATTGAGAAAGCCAGTGCGATCGATAAACTTGGGAGAGTCGAAGCACAGTTTTTGGAAAAGGACGAAATGATCAAAAGTCTAGAGACTCAACGAGCCAATCTGCGACAGGAGATTGAAAAGCTCCGAGCTGGAGCAGCAGCATCCGGGGGTCCCATGGCAGAAACCCGGGCCAGGGCAAGACTCGAACGACAGCGGGCTCTTGCTGTTAAGGAAGTCGAGTATCTCCGAGCCCAGTTGAAGACATTTGACACGGAAGAAGAGACGATGAATGCAGAACAAGGCCAGTTCGATGCCCACAAATCAGAACAAGTTGCCAATCTCGAGAGAATGGTCGATGAATATAGGGCAGAATTGGCAAAGGCTCACGACGAGCTTTCCAAGGTCGAAGTCCCTCAACAAGACGAAACACAGTCCCGTGGAGTCAAACGACCCCTTTCACCTGCCGAGAGCGATGCAGAGAGCGAGCGACTCTCCGTCTTGACTCGAAAGAATAGGACATTGCAGGAGTCACTATCCAAATCCGAGCAAGCCATGACCCTTTTACGCAAAGAATTTGAGGCGACCAAATCACAGCTTAAATCTCTCAAGGCCAAGTCCCGCACGCGCATTCTTGAGCTTCGTGACAACCCTACCGCACAGGCAGAGAACCTCAAACTATCTACCATCACCACACTCAAGGCCGAAAACAGAGATTTACTTGCTCAACTAAGCGGCAACCACACGAGTGTCAAAGTTGTCCCCATCACTACCCTTGAAAGTATGAAGCTGGAGATCCAAGACATGGAACGCGTAGTCGCAGATAAGGAGAAGCGCATGCGACGTTTGAAAGAAATCTGGACTGCAAAATCGTCTGAATTCCGAGAAGCAGTTGCTTCGCTACTGGGATACAAATTAGATTTCCTTCCCAACGGCCGCGTACGAGTCACATCCATGTTTCACCTCTCACCAGCCTATAGGCACGGTGACCATGATGCAGCAGCAGACTCACGAGGACCCGGAAGCATGGGCAATGGGGAAGAAAATTCCATCATTTTCGACGGAGAAAACGGTACAATGAAAATCTCTGGCGGGCCTAATAGTCTATTTGCGATGGAGATAAAACACCTTATTAAGTTCTGGGTTGAGGAACGCAAGGATATCCCTTGTTTTCTCGCTGCTATGACGCTTGATTTCTATGACAAGACAACGAGGGCTGCACGTATGTAGCTCGCCTGGTTATCCTCACACTTTATCTATATGTATTCATTCATGTCTCTTTTTTTGTCTTTCCAAGTGATATCCAGGAACAGTGGGCCTCCGTACGAGTATAAGACGGAAACAATATATATGCATCATCCAAATAAAACCTTCGCGGAGACATTCATAGTATTATCTAAGACTAGACCACACGTACAACGTGAAGCTTATATTTCCAGCACAGGAGTTTAACACTACAAAGGGATTCAATTAAACATATAGTGCAAGTGGAGAGACGCATTAGATGTTGGTAGGATAAGATTACTGGTTAATTGTGCTTCAGCAACATATTCAACACAAACACTAGGGATTTATTTACAAAAGGTTCACTATACCCACTGTATCCTGACAATATGGAAAAGGGTAGAGATTACAGCGATAGCAGGAGAAGCGAGGTGGAATTAACAGATATAGGGAAAAAGGCTACAGGAAGTAAGGTGGACACAGAAAGGCGGACAAAGGCATATTATGCGCAGGAAAACGTTGTGGGAGGAGGAGGTAGACAACAGAATTATAGAGGGAGAAACATAGGAGAGATATACTGAGGATAGAAGGAAAGTGAAGATGGACAAGGAACATAAAACAAGGGTCATATAAAACTAGAGTGTTGGTATGTGCTGATAACAGGGTAGTTGGTGTTCACAAGGTTCTGATACAATCATGCGTCAAAGAGAAATGATTTGACGGAGCAGATGTGATCATGGTGCTTTTGTGGTAGTCCTGAAGTTTTGATTATGTGTTCATTCATGCGTGACTTGATTTCAATTCAAATATGCTGGAATTAGGGCCTTGATAAGGGTACTGAGGCGGGTTAGAGGGCTGCATGTTTAGGACGATACGTACTTCCCAACAGCCAACTTGCGTACTGTTGGAAGCTCTTTCCATAGAGAGGGGCTGGAGTCCTCATCAGCGAACGGGTCAGCTCCTCCCTGTGCGGCATCCTCTGATCGAGAAGAAGCAGCACTAATCCCGAGTCGAGATCCGGCATCAGGTGTCCGAACATCGAACTTTGCCTCGACCTTTCCTTTCCGTGGCCAGCTGTTAGCTGTAGAGAAACGGACCAGCAGTTTCCCGTCAGAGCCACTGTTGACTTCAAACTCAGGAATCTTCCAAATAACTGCCGACTGCTTGCGGCGGAAGCTCGCTCCAGTGTTGGGGTACATAACCGCACTTGTTGCATGGGCGACTTCTTGGTCCTCTTGGGGCGATGTATCCAAACTCACAGTCAGAACCAGGTTTGTCAGCGTGATCGATTCCTTCGAGGCGGAGGACGCGAAGGAAGGATTCAACGAGTAGAATATAATGACGCTGGCTTGGAATTCTTCGAGGTTCCAGGCTGGTTTGAAAATCACTGGACAGAATGCAGACGTATCCTCTGGATTAATGTGGACCTGATATTTGAAGGCGACAGATGGTAACGGGCGAATAATACTAGGGATAACGATGTCGTATTGACCTCTTTTATCTTCTGAATGATCCTGATCATACACCTCATTTACGAAATGCGGGTTTGCAGCTACCTTTTCCAGAACTTGGAAGTTGTCTAGACGCACTCGTAAGGTCTCCTTGGGCGCTTCCGAAGTGCCGTTATAGGCCAAGGCAAGCTCCCCAACCACAAAAGATTTTGTTACTGTGCCTTCAGAGAACCAGGCATTGACCGTCTCAATGATTGATGCGTTCAGCCCGGGCTCGTGCAATTCGGGATGTGAAACTGGCCCCGAAATGCTATGCAAAGTATGTGATGATCGGATTGAGATTGTATCTGATAAGGCATGTTCATCCGTAGCGGTGCTGGAAGATGTGGCATGCTTTGCTGGAAAAATTGGAGAAGCTGGTTGGACACTGTCTGCGCCAATTGCTAGTCCAGGGATACCATTACCCTGTGACGGTGTGTTGGGAATAAAGACAGTATTACGCACATCGCGCCGACCGCGCAAAGTGCCTGTGCCTCGTCTTATTCCACTTTGCTGCGCTTGCTATATATTTGATCAGTCCATGAATACCAAACTCTACATTAAACACTCTTACCAGTCTAAGTTGGTTAGCCACATCGTCCATTGCTTGTTTAGCCTGGCCTTCATCTTCAAAAATGGGCTGATCTCGAATTGTCAAATTTATGCTGGGCTCATCTAGTCTGGAATAGAGTTAGTTTACATGTTCTGGAAGAATATTCGGGGGATTTTACCCAGCTGCCTCGTTCTGAGCTTGGGTAATCTCATCGATAGTCTGGGGCCTTTCAGAGAACCCTTCCGAGTCCACTCGCGGCTGATAAAAAGAAAGTTAATCAAGTTACAACGACTAATTTGGTTCATAGAGATGGCTTACTTCATGTCTTGTGTCTGCGGGTGCTTCCAAGCCAGAAATTTCCTGGGAGGATGCTCCGTTCACCGTAGCGACAGTGGATTGAGGCACAGGACTTGATGGTGTGAGGGGGGCCTCGTGCTCATGCGATTCACTTGGGAGGCGGGTGGCATCACTGTAGCTGTCTTGCGTGGAAAGTGCTGTTCCTGGGCGATCTGCTCGTTCTGCTCGTTCTGCTCGGTCTTCTGGGATCTGCATTTCGCGGGTATCTCCTCTCTTGAAAGAGAAGGGACTACGGTACTTCTTCTCCGAAAACGGGCCACCAGATGATTGAACAACACTTTTCCTTCTGTTCATCACTGTACCCAGTCGTTTGAGACCACCGAGTGGTGTGCTGTGCCGCGGCTCAGGAACTGGTTAAACATGAATTAGTAAGAAGGAACGTCCTCAAACGACATGTGAATAACGGCTTACTAGGAGGCGATCTGACACGGCCAGAATGTCCAGAGCGCTGGCTGGCGGCGTCATCTTGAATGCGTGGCGGAGGTGTGAGAACCGGCGGGGGTGAGGATTGTTGTCTAGGGGCTGCAACCGGTCGTCCCCCATTTATCTTGGCAGCGAAGGTTTTAATTTCATCTGCAGTTTCAACGTTCAATAGGACATTCAGACAGCTTTCTGCAGCCTGACGGCAACGCTCAATCTGATCGGACTCGTGGGTTTCCAGCTGGGTTAATACATCCCGCAGGTGATTCAGTCGACTCTCGTCTGCCGCTTGAAGCTGTTCGAATACGAATGGCGCTCTCGATTCCCATTGTTGGTTCACCTCCTCAGCAGCTGAGATAGCACTGGCCAGTTTGTCCGCGCTCTTTGCGCCCTTCTCCCTAGCCTTTTCTACTTTTTTCTGGGATGATTCCAAGTTTTTGGCTAAATTAACGAGATCATTTTGAATGCCAGGCATCGAGGCAAGTTCCCGGTTTTTGCTGCTATATTCTCTCAGAGGGCGTTCCACATCTTCATCGATCTTTTGCGCAAAGGTCTCATGGGATGTGGCAACAGCTTCCACTGAAGTTATAATGCGTTGCCATGGTATTTGAAAAATACTGCATTCCACAACAATTAGATCCAGTCATTGCTTTTCCAAAGTTCACAGCATCGAAAGACGATCGTGGAGGTGGGTTGACAAAGAAGGAAATCGGCCTTACCCTAAGGCAGCTGCATGGTCTGTTTGCGGCCGATGAGCGAGTTTTCGCAGCCCTTGGGCGTATGCTTCCTCGACGCGGCGGCGTTCCTGTTACAGAGAAAACCAAGGAGTTAGACTATCTGACTATCTGAATTACAGCTTGCGATAATCAAGGCAGAGGAACGCACCTGGAGCCAATCCGCAATGTCCGCATTGATCTTGTTAATAACGCGAACGCGATCCGCGAGCACAGAAGTAGCTTGGCTGGGGTGCAAAGAGGCCTAGAATAAGATCAGTAAGAGCGAGATGCAAAGATTGTGAAACTGTGGCTATGAAGAAAGATATCGACAATCATAGAAGGAGTGGATATTTTGAGCTCGGGGCTGATCATACCAGCAATGCTGGATACTCCTGCCGTGAGAGATCCATCGCTTCTCATAGAACACCGTGGGGAGAACGATCGTCGGGGAGGCGCATAATAGAGGGCGAGAAGAGCAAGCGGCTGTAGGTATGCAGTCAACAAGCGATTGAAGCAGGCGGATATGGAAGCAGTCTGTGCAAGAGACAGAAGCTGATGCTGTTGCCGCTGCCAGCAGTAGTTATGGAGGTTGACGGAAGAGAAGATGATGACGATGACGGGTTGCGATGCCGGGGGGGATGACTAAGCTCGGGTCAGAGGGTCCAGCGTCCGCATCAGGAAAGGCGCCGGGGTCATATGACCTGTCATTTGATTCTACGCTTTTTGTTGTTTTGTTCCCCAGCTTTTGGCAAGCCTTATGGGAACTGCCGATATTCCATCCTGTAAACGCCCCAGGTTGTTTTCTGCGGCTTGGAGGAGACTGGGTGTCCAATGTCTACCAGCTCTTCTGCTTTGTAGCCCCCTTCTTGGTTGACTGCTCTGTATAATTTCGTATCAAAGCCTTTTGGCGTCTGCTGCAACATGGAGTGGAGAAAGGCACTTAGCTTTACAGACCGACTCAAAACAATTCAGTCCCTGTAAGCCTTTTTTTGACTCCTGAACAAACTCTTTACTTATTCTCTTGACTAGAACCACAGCCTATCAACGAGCGTCTTCCTCCGCTGCATTTGCGGAAGCTCAAACTCAGGCAAGAAAATTAGAGAGCGAAGCTTATGACCAAGCCCCGTCAAGGGTTCGTTGATACGTACCTGCATTTTTCTTGGCTAGGCCCGCGTTAATTTGGTGTAGGAAGAGTATATTCAACTATGTCAAAAGGCAATCGACGCAGCAGAAAGTCTCGGATCACAATCAGCCGTACATCCTGACCTAGCTGAGAACACAAAGGATGAGAATTGGGATGCTGGTGAAAAAATTGGCCAGTATCAATCGTGTCTCCATTGCTTTAATGGTCTCCATTCTACTGTGTACAAGTCCAGAAATGAGGATGGAGCACTCGTTGCCTTGAAAATCACAATACCCCATCTTCTAGAACCACCACACAATGCTAAACGTGAAGCTCAAATTCTGCGGGATGCGGCTGGTGCTAATATTATCCCCTTGCTGGAAACACTAAGGCTTGATGGAGGGCGGTTTGTCCTCGTATTTCCTTTCAAGAGGCATGATCTTGAGGCTCTATTATGTCGGGATAAGTTAACAGCAACACAAACAAGGTCAATTCTGCGAGACTTGTTTACTGCATTGGAGTTTATTCACAATCTGGGAATCATCCATCGAGATATCAAACCCTCGAATATCCTACTTGATTCCCCCGATGGACCAGCCTATCTTGCGGACTTTGGAATTGCGTGGAAAGAAGGAAGTATAGAGGCTGAACCAGCGGATAAAAAGATCACTGATGTAGGAACCACGTGCTACCGGCCACCAGAGGTATTGTTCGGTTTCAAGGGTTATGGGGCCGCTCTTGATCTCTGGGCAGCTGGATGCCTTGTCGCTGAGTCTCTTGCTGTAGGACACAAGCAGCTTTTTGATTCTGGCCCTGTCGGGAGTGACTTATCCCTTCTTCAGTCTATATTCGTCACTTTGGGCACGCCGGACGAAGACAGCTGGCCGGTAAGTCAGGCTTAGCACCGGTATTACTTCCTACGTACTGATGTGTGAGTTGCAGGAGACGAAAAAGCTTCCAGATTGGGGAAAGATAGAATTCTACAAGTATCCTGCGAAACGATGGGAAGACATCCTGGTGGGTGTATCCTCAAACGGCCGAGACCTGGTCAGCGACCTAGTCCGTTATGAGAGTAGCCAACGTCTTTCTGCTACAGAGGTATGCTCCTCACACAATTTGCATCTTGGACTAGTTCTAACAGCTCAATAATAGGCCCTGGGTCATCCCTATTTCTCGGTCTGCTGAGCCGAGTTCACTATGATGTCGCATACAAAAGTGATTAAACCGGTAGCGTGAAACTATCGTTTGTGTCGGGCGTTATTCATCTGCATTGCTGCATATAATCAGAATAAATGCCAAACAGATTGGCAGCCACCTGGTGTTTCAGCCATCCAACGGCTCAAACTCCAGGCCGAGTGGTGGCTGAGCCCCAGTCACTAGCCGTTGTAACCGAGGCCGACTGGGGTAACCGGCTAAGTCGCGAACAGTCTCGATGGACACATTCATCAATGGCCTACGGGGCGTCACCCGCTGGCATGAAGGAATTTCGAGTCTACCCTGGAGCAGGCCAAAAAGTTTTTCGCTTGCTCTGCCACCTTCATGCCCTGCACAGAGCACCACAACGACAAGAACAATACTCATAACAAGCTGGAATCCCTCACTATGCATGGGCGTCCTGAATGGGCCTGTGTGCAATGTGTTGTCAACACTACTGATCTTGAGCCGTCCACTGTAACTGTCTTTATCAGCAGCTCAGAGAATGCGAGTCTGTGGCAGATTTATGGATAAAGTCTCCAAATGATTGCATGAGGCATGTGGTGATGTGGTGATGTAGAACATATGTGCTAAATACTATGTACCTTGGTAGTAATATATAGAAGCCCACCCGACCTGATTTGACTCAAAGAGACAATTTTTAACTAAGCTGTACATAATTTTTATGTAATAACGGACGATCTCTACATCCCCTGATCGCTATAAGTCCTGCATGTGCGATGTATAATTACACGTGTACATGTATAGAGAGGTGCTCACTCACATCCTCTATTTGATGCCAGGTAGCCGGTGTCTGCAGTAAATTAAGTACCTACGTAACTATCATTGCAGGCATCTCATCTCCGACATGGGCGATCCATGCGCTAGGAACAGCCGGAGAAAAAGGTATTATTAGGTACTATTATTTCGCGCACAATTTGCAAGACTAGTGTCCCGCAAATGGCTTGATGAAGTGCATATCAGTATTAAATAGTTATCGTGCCTCTTGAGCCCGAGGATCTGCAGCCAAACACGAACCCACAGCGAAACCACCTCAGACCACTCACTCCATACAGAGGAAACTAGAATTCGGCCTACACAGCAATGTAGGACAGTCTCGGGAATAGCTTCTACTACAGGATGTTATTTTTTAAAAATAGAGCAAATCAAGCATACCTTAGCATCCAATAATACCATACCCTGCAAAACAGAGTTGACTTCCTCGTGTGTGTGTCCCTCGTGTCTGTGTATTTTATATGTCGTACTGTCCCAGAACCAGGCACCGTAATCTACCTTGGCCAATAATCAGAGACTGGGCCCTGAAAAGGCGGGACAAACCCCACCAGGCCAGCCCTGAAAGAGCTTAGTGTCAGTGCGCAGTACCAGAGCAGACGGGATGCTGATTGGACTGCAACGCCTCCTCCATGCATTTTAGGTTGATCTCATTTCGTTTGCTTCCAACGCTTGTAATTCTGGTAATTACCGGTAATGCCGCCTCTTCCTGCGGGTCGTCACGTTGTTTTGTCGTCGTCGTCGCTCTCGTTCGGTCTCACATCCTCAAGTCTTCCTCATCTCCTTCTCATCTCATCCTCTCTTTTTCCTTCCCTGATTCGTGGGGGTTCCTGCGGCTTCTTAGTCGTCGTTCATTCTTTCTATCCCTCCTTGTCCCTTCCTTTCTTTGATCTTCGCGGCCTGGAAGCTCGTGGTCTTTCTTTTATCGCCTTTTCTCGGTTAACGTCCAGCCATCGCCGAGTATACACTTTCATTCCTTTGCTGAGGCTTCCACATTCCTTGACGCGCTTGCGCCCTTTGACTTCGAGACGGGGTCCATTAATCCATCCACCCAATATAGAGATCATCTGCGAATTCTGCTTGCTCGACTTGCGCTCGACTTCTTTCCCCGACCATAGACTCTCTTTCACTACCAAAAAACCCTTCCAACCCTACGCGCATAGTTGCTGGGAATATATGTCTATTGTTCGAATAATCGTTTCGACCGCAACTAAAACCTCTAGGCGCAGGACGAGCCATCGTTCGCATACAACTATAAATCATGGTGCATGCTCACGGCCACCATGACCACGGAGTCGTCCTGAAAGAGCGGAGCCCTGATGAGGGGGTCCACACTGTCTATATCACAGCTTCGGCGACGTTTGATGGCCCCATCGGTGGTTATGTGACCGAGGGCCAGTCTACAACTGCTACTACTACAGCCAATGCTGGGGTTGGTGCTCCTGTTCGTACAAGTAAAACAACTACAGACGATGAGCCAACGACAACCCATACAACATCTCATACAACAGAAGAATCCAAAGCAACCACCACCACCACCACCAAGGATGAGATATCAACCACCAAGACGGACGAGACCACCGAAACGACGAAAGCAACTCATACAGCAACGACGTCAACAAATGAATATTTGACATCGACCACCCAGACGACTCTGGCAACAACTACATCATCAACTAGCGACAATGCATCCGTTTTCACATCCACCATATATGCGGACCAGTCTAGTGCGACTGCCTCTACTTCGGCTGTTGCTGCGGATTCCGCGTCAAGTGGTCTATCTGCAGGTGCCAAGGCAGGAGTCGCTATTGGTGCAATCCTAGGTGTCGCGTTTATTGCTGGTTTGATTTTCCTGTTCATCTGGAAGAAGAAGAAACAACAACAACAGCAACAACAACAACAACAACAACAGTCTAGTGAAAAGCTCGATGGCACAAATGCACCAAATGAAAAGGCATACGTAGCCTACAGCGCACCGTCACTCCAAGGACGTCCTCCGAGTGTGCAACAGCCCATGACTCCATCCAATCCGCCTCAGCTCAATGTTCGCCCCATCACTCAATTTGCCCTAGACTTGACACCAGTGCAGGGTGGCATTACTGCCCTCTCAGCTGGCGGTGCCGGGGCAGCCATTGCATCAACAGCTACTGTTCAACGCAACCTGACTGGAAACAGCTCACCACCTCTCACACCACAGTCTAGTGTTAGCAACCGGGATCCTTTCCGTGATCCAGTAAACCCGTTCGGTAACCAGGCAGAAGCTCCCTCCCCTGTCTCTCCTAATGCGGTCAGCCCGTCGACTCCCAGTCCTCTTGGTAGTAGTACGACTGCGCCCACTGTTCCCACGTCGAGTGCCAGCTCCCCCGTAACAGGCCTCGGCTCTGTCGCCGCCCCCGCCGCTGTAGTAGCAGTGGCTGGAGTCGCTGCCGTTGCCGCAGTCCCTGAAAGTGCCGACGAAGATTTGCCCAGTCGCCCTACAAGCTCTGAATCCGATACAACATCAATCCCTACCCCTACGGGCCCGAATTTTGCTAGCCCCGATGCACCTGCTGGTGCTGGTGCTGCTGGTGCCCCAGCGCCGATCAATGTACACCGCGTACAAATGGATTTCGCTCCCTCGATGGATGACGAACTAGAACTGCATGCTGGGCAACTTGTTAGGCTCCTGCACGAGTATGATGATGGTTGGGCGCTCTGTGTGAGACTGGATCGTTCTCAACAAGGAGTTGTCCCACGCTCTTGTCTGTCCGCCAGTCCTGTGAAGCCCAGGGCTCGACCACCTCCCGGAGCTGGACCCGGGCCACGCGGGCCTCCAGGTCCTCCAGGCTCACCAATGATGGGTCCTCCAGGTCGTATGCCACAACCTCCACGCTTTTACCCCCAAGATGGAAGCAGACCTGCGTCTCCTTCTCGCCCAATGTCTCCAGCCCGTCCAATGTCACCCGCCCGCCCAAGATCTCCAGCCCAGGTTGCCTATGGCCCTCCACCGTCCCATCCATATCCTCAGCGGCCCATGTCTCCTGCAGGCCAATTCCCACCGGTTTCAAGGCCGTACACTGGACCAGGGCCTAGGCAAGGGCCACCGAGATCGATGAGCCCAGGACCTTACGGGCCGCCGGGTCTTCAACGGCCACAGATGCCCGCTGCAAATCAACGAAAGCGTAGCAATAGCGCAGGGGGCGCGATCGGTCCAAATCCACGAGTAGCTGCTCCTGGTCCCAGCCCTTTGGCTGCTCCTATGTCGCCACCCCCATCAGCAGCGCTTCCAGCACTCCCCCCAAATTCACATCCTGCCCCGTCTCATGACGCTTGAACATGTTCGCCATGATCGCTCTTGTTACTCTGGCCGAACTCATCATTCCTGCATGGTATAAAAACCGGTCTACTAACATTTCATGCGTCTGTGACGTATTTTTTCTGTGCTCTTACACTTCTCGGTTTTATTTTTTGGTCATTAACTTGATATTTTTCCCCCTTTGACCCTCGATTTTGTTTACGTTATAATGCTTTACAACATGACTTTTTCCAACCCGGGGATGACCTGACAACGAACCAGGCTCTTGAGCCTTTTATTCCTGGCCTCTCTGGAAAAGGCTGTGCATATGCCCAAGTTTAACGGGATATACCCCCTCTGTAAGATCTTTTGTACGAAATTACACGCTTGATTTCCTCTTTTTTTTCTCTATATCATTATTACAACTCATCCCTTGGGGAGTTTTTTCTTTATTTTTCTTTCCATTTTCAAATTTTCTTTCTTTCTTGGTCATCTGCTTGTCTTCTATGAAGGTCTGTGTGTACATGGTGTCTTGAGTTCTTTATCAAGCGAATCAGCATTCGCAGCTGATAAGGACGTGATATCAAGACTTCGATGTCTGCTTACCTCCGATTTCATACGAATATGACAACACACAGTGATAGTCTAGATAGGATTACGCAGACAGAAATTTATTCAATTTTAGTCAGTATATTGCTTTTTGTCTAGTTCCACCAGAATACTAATATAATCCAGAGAACAAAAAAAGATATACTCCGTATATCTATCTGTCTATATGTATGTACTACTGATCTATGCTCTATCGATCAGTCTCTAAATATGGGGAACCCCCCCACTAGCCAAAAGGAGATTTACAATGCTCAATATACCTTCACCGAGAATCAGGCCCGAGGCTAAGACTACCACAGTGGATGAAGCGGAGTCCGCGTCGCTAGTGGTCCGCTCGGTAGGCTTACTTCCTCCCGGACGCATTCCTCCTGTTCGATGAGATTCTGGCGTGCTCGCCTGCGGCTCGACAGTTTCACGGGACGTCTCCGTATTAGC
This sequence comes from Aspergillus funiculosus, assembly GCA_027569145.1. NCBI lineage: Eukaryota > Fungi > Ascomycota > Eurotiomycetes > Eurotiales > Aspergillaceae > Aspergillus > Aspergillus funiculosus. The sequence goes on from JAPDEN010000023.1 coordinate 260,531, forward strand.
GTTTACGTAGCTGCGGGACCACCACCAGGCGATTAGGCCCCCGATAGCCCTGGCAAGCGTAAACGATGGCACATTGAATATTCCAACGGCAACGGCAATACCACCGGGGATCCACGATCTCCATGGAGCTGGTACGCCCTGTGGCTGGCCGCCGTTGGCGATGGGGGATGCAGCAATGATGCGGAGCACGGTTATACCTGCAAAAGCAGCACCGGCTAGTAAGGAGGCTTCCCATGCCATGGGAGGTAGGCCTTGGCCGGTCACGAGACGGGCAGTGAAAATCCACACATATGCGGTTGGTGTTTGGAACATTGGCCCTGGGACCTCGTAGACGTTGACATACATTTTATAAACAGCGGTGGAGAGGACGGCGCCAACGAGACTGCCGATCATCTGACCGTAGAATTGGGCCTTCGGGCTTGCCCCCAGGATGTGTCCGGTTTTTAGGTCCTGCATCATATCGCCCGCTTGTAGGGCACCGGATTCGGATACAGCGCCTGCGAGAAGATTGGTGATGAGCGCGGTGCGGCGAGAGAAATGGGATGCCGGGGTTACGAGGGAGAAGAGAAGTTGGGTCAGTTTGCTGATCCCTGAAACAGGATTAAGATCTGTCTCTCCCAGTGCACGAACACCCATGATCGACAGGAGGACGGCGAGCAGCGTGGCGAGACTCGAAAGAAGGGGGGATATAACATCGCCAAAAACAATGTGCATGCAAACGACATTGAGTATCAGAGTTAACGGAAGTAGGATTAGAACAGTCCGCATAGAGACGAGCTGTGATGGGGGAGCGTCCTCGTCTTCTTGGGCGTCAGGAGCTGTCGATGAAGCGAGTTGACTGGGTACGGACGACTCCTCTGAGATGGGGCTCAGAGCTGAATAATTATACGGATAGTCACTGGGGCCATTTGAAGCCTTGGAAGCGATCCAGCGCCCCATGCGGCTATTCCAAAGCCTAATCGTGACATTGGGTATGGGTCCAACGATAGGTTTCAGCACCAACCAGCTGAGGCTGACAATAGAGTCTGCCAGCATAATGGCCAGGGACACCCATACTATCCAGGCTTTGCTTCCGTCTTCCCAACTATCAACAGGACCAGGGGCCCAGCCGCGGGCTTTCGCCAACGGAGACAAGATTCCCCAGCCTAGTATGGCTCCTAACAGCATGTGCATACATGTCGAGGGCCCCATAATGATTCCTTGCCCAACATATGCTGGGGAAGGATTGAGCGTCCAAAGCCAATTTTGCGCAAGAGAGAGACCGAAGATTGGGATATCGCGAACCTGAGGTATGAAGTAGGAGAAAAGTGTCTACTGGCATGAGCATGGATTCGGTTCGGGAAAAAAAAGAAGGGAGAATAGTCTTACATAGAGACCAGAGATTGCAAATGCGCCAATCAACAGACGCATTTTAGATCGCCAATCCTTCTTATCATCGCTAGAACTTTCTTCAGTATCTTGTTTAAATAGGGCTCCGGCCTCTTCAGAGTCTCGTGACGACAAAAGAGCTTGGGAATCTTCTTCATCTCGATGGGCCTCTGTCGAGCGAGAAAGCCCTCTCTTCGCCGGTTTCTCATTTTTCTCACTTCCATGCAAGACTCTGAGCATCAGAGCCGACGCTGTCCCGCTCGGGAACTTCAACTTCTCTCGAACAATGACCTCTTTCCTAAGCGGCACCGCGAAGACCACTCCGAACAAGCACACGCCCAGACTCCAAAGGACTAATTTCCAGAAATTGAGCTTTAACGGGCCACCCTCCCCAACTCCACCATCATCCAAGGAACCGTCTTCTCCGTCTCTTATAAGAAATTCTAAAGCAGGAATAACACCGACGAAGCCACATCCTAGAGGCATTGTACCCACGGCTCCGGCGACTGTTTGGATCAAGACGTTCTCGATGGGAGTGAACGGGTAGGAAAGGTATTGGGAAAATACTTTGAACACCGAGAACCCTATCAAAGCGGACGGCATGGCCATGGTGCTGATCCATCCCGTTTGTAAGCCGAAGTAGGTATTCGAGAAGGTGATCAAGGCGCCGATAATGAGGCCGACGAAGAGGGAGCGTGGGGTAAAACTGCGAGGAGCCATCGCGCTGGAGATTTCAGAGGGATTAAATGAATCACCTCCATCTCGATCGTCGTGGGAGAGTCGATCTGATGCTGCCATGTTGTGGTGGCTATTATTGCTGCCAGTGCCGGCCGGCGCGTTGATAGACTCGTAGTTCATCTATTGGGGGGCCACATGGGCTTCTTTTTGTCTCTATGACTGCATCAAGTAAAAGGGGTGAAACACAGTGTATGGCGCCAGCTCCAATCCCTAGCAAAAACGGTGAATTGCGAGGGATAAGAAGCACAAAAGGCGGGTGTTGAGAAACTCTGGATGAAGCGAGGAGGAAAAGCGTCTTCAACTGCATGACTAATACACCAATTGATGAGAAGCTCCGGATTCTTGATTCTTTTGGATTCTTCCATCAAAGACGTCTCGACATTCAGAAACCTTCCTTTATTCTTCGTTATCCCGCTCTATACTTCTTTTTATGCTAAGAGGCTAATCGGCTAGCTCAACCCGCAGTTAATCTGGATTCCCTGTCCATCCTAATGAGATGAGAGCGTGTATATCCATGCTTGATATGTACACTGTCAACCAACAGTCTCTATTCTTAGATCCATGGTGGTCTATCTAAAATAGGATTTTATCATGCCACTACATTCACAGGTTTCCCTGCTAACCAGCCGTCGACAGCCAGCTTCAAATTGTGCGCATAATTAATCAACGTCCTCTGGGACAGCCAGGCCAGATGAGGCGTAGTTATCAAATTAAGGTCTTTGGTATCCTTGGCTAGTAAAGGCGAATTTGTGGAATCGACAGGTTCCACTCGATACACATCTGTTGCTGCTCCAGATATTGTGTGGTCTTTCAGTGCCTGGACGAGGGCCTCCTCGTCTACAATGCCTCCTCGGGAAACATTCACTATAACAGCATGCGGGGACATTGACTGCAGTTCCGGAGTTGATATGAGATTTCGGGTAGACTCAGTGAGTGGAACTGCGAGGAACAGGACCGTGCTCTGTTTGATTACAGTGTCGAAAGGCACCCTTTCGGTGTCGTTGTCGACAGCGTCAGAAGAGGCTGTCTTGCGACTAGAGACTAAAACCTTCATTCCGAGGTTACGTGCCAGCATGGCGATTCTCTTGCCTGTGGTCACTGTTAGATTCCGCTGAGGGAGAAGCTTCGGTGCACAAGTCTAATACTGACCTACAACCCCATTCCCGATAATTCCAGCTACCTCGTCATGGCAATTCAACGGTGGCATTCCGTCTTTATCGAGAAAGTCGAGGATCAAGAAGCCTTTCTGCTTCCATTTTCCGGCCCTGGTTACCATGTGCATGTCCAATATTTTTCGTCGCGCAGCAAAGTACAGGCCTATGGCATGCTCGGAAACAGCCTCAGTGTTTGAGCTCGGGCAATTACTAACAACGATCCCTCGTTTTCTGCATGCATCCAGGTCGATGCAGTCGATCCCTGCGGCGACAACCACAATGAGCTTGAGATGCGGGCTTCTCTCTGGAGAGAGTGCGACCGCATCGACCTTGAGGGCCGATAGCACAAGTATAGAGGCATCATAAACTCGGTTTAAGACCTCAGAGACCGGGGTCATAGGATAGACTGTCTCTGAATAGGTAAAAGGCGGGGGAACTGCGAATTTGGGGATTTGAAGCACTTCGCCTTGGAGGTAGACGACGTGATGGTGCTGTGAGGTCGGAACAGGCATTTTCTCACCTCTCCGTAAGGGTACGAGCAAGATCAGATTGTTTGTTGAAGGAATTGCATCTGTTAGCTGGAAAGTCTACAGCAGGAAAGCAGGATTACGATGTATTGAACAGCTTCTTCGCTTACCTCCGGAGTCTCCCATCAAGGTGGGGGAACAAGCGCCCTTTAGATGACACTTGAATCGGGCGTTGGTTCAACCGTCAACCGTCTACCTACGAGATACGAAATCCTCTGTCTCTTGGGCTGTGTCATTTATCAGCAGAAATAAGTGTCGAATTGCCCTGCTTTGCGAGTGCTAATAGTACTTGTCTCAGGCTAGGTTTGCTGTGCTGTCGCGCCCTCCCAGTATGATTCCTCCAGAGACAGACGGGGAGGTCTTTTCAAAGTTGGGATTCTCCAATTTCCTCCCAAGAGAACTTTCATGGCACAACTTCTGCATATCCCTAGCTAAAGGATGCATGAGTATAAGGGCTGTCAGAGACACTGCGCCTTGGAATCTGAGATACAGGCCACATTCCAAAAGCACTTAAAGTCATCTCCAGATCGCGCCAGCAGCTCGAGGCAAATGGACCCCTACATTCCTGTAGAGCCTTTACTCCAAGAACCACTTGGGCTTTATGCTGCGGATGTCGATTCTACCGGGCTCACACGTTCCTACGCGTCGAGGCTGTCCAGCTTACGAGACTATTATCCAGAAACCCTCATTTGCAACGAACGCCACCTTGCTACAATTCCTCCGCGTCTAAAATGCCAACAGACGCATATACGGAATGGAGAAATGGCCACCTACGTAAATCCAGGCTCTTGACATAGCTCCGCGTATATGTATGTTCAATGAAACGAGGAATGTGAACTCTCTTTGGCCGTGTAGCATCACCACTGCACGAATCCTCCTGCCATGCACACACATTTGAGCAAGGTGGCTGGGATGAGATAGGATAGTAACTATATAATACAATATCTCCTAAACGAATATTGATCCATCCGTCTATAACTTCTAAATACTTACAAGATATCATAATACTAGCAATAAGAACGACCTATCAACAACACAATGTCCTGGACAACCGTAAGAAACACCACCACCACCCACACTCGCAATGCCAAAAAAGAAGAAGAAGAAGAAGAAGAAACTAACCAAACAAAACCAAAAAAGAAAAAAATAATCCCAACCGTCCTCTCCCTCCTAATAATCCACACAACAACAACATCCGCCCTCACAACCGCCCGAATCTGGACAAAATTCCACCCCCACTGTCCGAACCCCAGCCCCGAATCCCGAGTCGGCGATCTCGACCTCAACGAGCAATTCGGAACAGGACTGAATATCCACGCGGGGACATGTCAGGCTGTCCCTGTTCCATTCTCGTATACCCCCGAGGTGAACCATGTGTCATTGGAAACAGATGCTTTCTGGAGGGAGCCGCGGGAGAAGTGTCGGATTGCGTTGTATGAGTTGCCTGGGTGTGTTAATCAGCCGCTTATCGAGGAGGATGTTGGTGAGAGTGGGAGTTGGAGTGGGAGTGGGAGGGTGGAGAGTAGGTGTGAGGAGCGGAAGTTTGCTGCTTTGAGTCAGGTTTGGGTGAGGTTGGACTGTGTGCGAGATGACGAGGAGGATGATGATGATGTGGAAGTGTCCAAGGTGGCTCAGGCTCAGGCTCATAATGCGATGGTCTTGAGTGGGTATACGAATAGTACGATTGGGAATAGTACTTTGTCGCGGAGGAGGTGGCAGCCTCGACGGAGGAGGCTGTCGCTTTTTGCATAGATGTATGACGGGGTGTGATATTATCTGGCGTTGGGAAGCGTGTTTCTTGGTTTTTATTATACCTATTGTCAAGTCGGTGGTGTTCTGATAGTATTCCAATGTCATTTTCAACCCAAAACATTGATTGCTGCATGCAAGATAGAAATCCACAATACCACCAAAGTACATAGAACACCGTATCAGAGCCCCATATGGAGAATCATCTGTGGAATGACAACTCCAAAGAATCACCCGCTATATATACATGACGACGTAACGAGAACTGTTTGCGCTGAAATACGAACAACATTGTTGAATCTAGAAGCCAAAACTGTCGAGGAGAGAGTTGGCATCAGGCTCATGGAACATGGTAGGCGGCGGTTGAGGCTTCTTTGGCTTTTGCGCTACCACTGGAGACTTGGGCTCCTGTCCGAGGATAGACTTGACTGGCATGTCTGCAACGACGAGACTGCTTCTTCGTCGAAGCATTTTCCGGTAGTCGACGCTGCTGTCCTCTAGATTGAGCGCACCATCCTTAGTGAGCGGAGGAGACGGAGCCCCCCTCAGGAACTCCCAGTGCCGGACAAGATCTAGGGCAAGGAGATCACAGCCCATCCGATCATACAGACGTGCGTTGCGGATGACAAAGCTCCACTCAGCCTGAGCAGTTACCTTGGAAGCGCCTTTCAGAGTTTGTAGTGTCTTTTCGCGAAGCTGTTTGTATAGAACCACCAACGCAGGATCGTTGGACAGATAGGATTTAGCTTGTAAAGGAACCGACCCGGGCGTTCCTGGAGAGGAAGGAGGCGACAGAACAAGTTCTTCAACAGGTGACTATAAATGTCATAGTTAGTTTGAAGATCCACCTTAACAGAAAAAGGAAAATCGTGCTGGGCAACTCACAATTAGCGATCGCACAGCCATGTCGCGGCGGCCCAGCATCCAAAAAGCCCAGGACGCCATCCAGCGGTTTCCGTCGGCTGCGGCTTCAGGCAGAACCCTCTTTTCCAGAATTTCCTTCAGCACGGGGCCGTCGTCGCCTTCATACGCACGTGCGATGGCTATAGCAAGCTGAAGATCTTCGACCTGGTTGATGCAGACAAAAGCCGCGTCCCGTAGATGGTCCGCAAGAAGGAAGAAGGTCGCAGCGTATTCTGAAATGTTGTTAGACGCGCAAATTGTGTATAGCAAAGAACAAATGTGCCCACTAACCGAATCTCCTTCTTCCAAGCAATGCGTATGCATTTTTCAAGGCTGATGTTCTCCATCTATCCTCTCGAAAATCATTTCCTAGTAGCCTCTGTGTAGCAGCTTGTTCGCGATGCCAATGTGCCATCCGCCAGAGACCCTGCAGTATGTTCTTTTTCTTGAGTGCAAGATAATACAAAGAGCAGTCAATTGGATTTTTCTCTTCTGTTTTTGTATACTCGTTTCGAGCAACTACTTCCAACTGCTCCCGCTGTTTATCTTGAATTAGTACATTCTCTGAAAGATCATTGAGAGGGATTCTTACTATGGCCGTAGAACTTGATAACCACATGAACATTCCGCTTTCTCGTGCCGCTTTCCAGGTCAGTTTTCCCCCGAATTGCCTTGATACAAGGTCGAGAAGGATATCCTGGCTGCCACTATGGAAAGCCCAAACGATCTCTCGCCAAGAGACTGCATCATTGTTGGCAACACCCTGGGTCTTGCGGAGCATGTGTTGTCGGAAGAACAAAAGATAGCGGGCAGCGTTGTCATCCATTGAACGCCGGTGCTTCTCAACAGTCGCAACGCATTCAATAGTATCAACTAGGCGGAATTGTTCTTGACTAGACAGTTGTGGCAAAGCAACTCGGGCAAGGTTTTCGTTGAGAACAGCTGCCGTGGTTTCATCCATGACCGTCGGCTCATCCTCTATAGAAAGGTCTGCGTACGACGAGTGTAGGCCTTTGGAAAATGCTTTTTGCGGTGTCTTCTTGAGTTAGTAGCAGCTCTTAATCCCGTGGTTGAATATTACTCACATCATGCTCTGCGTAAAAGTCCTCCAGTGGCATCTCCAAGAAACCGTCAATCTCATCGCCTTCAGTGTAGAATTTGAGTTTCCGATGGAGGTTCATCAGTATCGAGTGCACCAAATTTGTCTTGCCACTGAGGATGCACTGCGCGATAAATTGCGGATGGAACACAGGGAGTGGGCCATTTAGTCGGCTCACAACCTCAAAGAGGTCTACAGAAGCCAAGCCACGCGTGGGAATACGCAGTTGTGATACTAGGTGATCGGCAGTATCGATCTCATTGCCGTAGACAAAAAGCTGATTGCCTGCGCCAATTGCTAGATGTCCATTGCTGAGCCAGCAGGAATCCCCGATTGGATGCGGCGTGAGGTCACGAATCCAAATTTCCCTGATTTGTGTCCACGAAGGACGAGAATCGAGGTAATCATAACGAAGTTGCGAAAGCAGGATCACTTTGTGCGGAAAGCCCACTGCCAGAATGGACTGCATATCCGGGGTGGACGTCCAGTCCAGGTCGCGAATAACATCCTGTTGAGAGAAATGCTCCTCAAACTCTAGCTGTGCGCCGCTTGTATCCCAGATCGTCAAATGCGTGCGGTCCTCATCAACAAGCGCAGCCTTTTTGATAGAGCTCCCACTTGCAAGGGATATGTTCATGATACCGGTCTCGACGGTTGATGTTAGCAGCCAGTCAATTCGGCTATTCTCATTATCAACCTTGGCAGTCCATGTGCGGACAATACCTGTTGCCGTATAAGACAGCGCTATGTCTGGGGAAAACAAGTCGAAGAAGCCTGAAGTCTGGGCTCTAGGACCTGCTGGGTCAACCGGGAGGATATAAGACACATCTTCCTTCAGTCCCAAATCAAAGGCACAAAATTTCTTTAGATAGCCCTGGGATTCAGCGCTCACGCCATTGGTTTGCTTTTTTGCAGTCGGAAGTCGAACTTCCCAAGCTGTTCCAGTCATATCAGCCCCAATTGCCGCTATGTGTACAATTCCAGCATTCTTCTCCGTGGGCATCGCTAGGACGCAAAGAGGCTTGCTTGAAGCCTCGAATGCCGAAGCTGCAATCTTTACGGCATGGAACGAGCGAATATCCCAAACAGAGATCCCAGTATGATGGAGATTGACGAGAAAATCTCCGCTTTCAATCACACAGCTACGGTGGATATGTTCGCCGGAAAGCAGCGAGCTCTTGCGGACAAGGCCTGAGTCGCTCTCTCTCCATTTTTGTCGCCAGATCAATGCTTTATTATCATCCGTACGTGAGGTCAAAGTATCTCCGGTAGCATTCCGTAGGATCTTCTTGATAGGGCCAATATGTCCTGTCCAAGATGCCTTGTGGGTAATCCGGTTGTCGCGCCTAGTTGGATCAAACAGCACGTCAACCTGTGAATCGAACCATTCAATCCGGCCGTCAAAGTGATGGATGAGGATGGAAATCGAGTCCTCGGGGTCTGAACTCTGGAATGCACGTATTTGGGCATAGTCTTCCTGCGGGGAAATCCCAGGCATGAATGAAAAATCCAATCCCTCTACATGGAGGACATTGAAAACATTCAAATCAGACCTAACCTTGGAGCCCACATCCTCCAATGCCCAGGCCGACATGTGTCCCTGCCCATCTATAACAACGCATATCTCTGGGCTCTTGTTCGCCACCTCGATTAGGTGCTCTAGGGCATGATTTCCTTTATTCCCAGTGCTCCTCTGTACTGCCTGTTCGGTGGCGGTACAGAAGTCCCGACTGTCGATGATAAATCCGTACCGGCGAGATGTATTCGAATTATCCGTCGTATGCCTTGGCTGAACAGAAAGGCCCATATCGATTTGCGTCCAAAGCTGAAGTGGGGAAGGCTCATGTTGATCTATCGTGGTCCAAACCCTGATTTTATTGTCTGCGCATAAGGTGTAGAGCACATTGTCCATTGACTGATCTCGATGATATGGTGGGCGCCAATGAAACCCGGTCACAATAGCCGGATGCGCAAGATACGACACTTCGAACCGCACGTCGTCAGCCCCAAATGCCAGCCGTCTCCATACTTTTACGAGTCGGTCGTATTGGCCGGTCGTAACAACATGGCCCGAATCCGGAGAGAATTGCGCGAACTTGACTGGGTTTGCAAGCTTTTGTCGCCACGCTGCCTTTGGTGTATCTGTCAAAAACCACAGTGTGAGATGCGAATTGCCCACGAGAAGCTCGTCGGGAGAGCCCCAAGAGACAGTACGGATCGGTTCGTCATCGTCATCGTAGCGGAAGGTAGAGACCAACGACCACTAAGACAGCCCAGTCATTAGTATATAGATTCATTGCCATGATATGCCGTAATTGCGAGCTTCGACGTAGTTTTGACACAAAGCCATGCGGAGAGCTCATGGCCACTGACCTTCAGCGTTTCGTTTTGAATCCCATACGGCTGGTAGACAAAAATATCCGGGCCACCACAAACAGCGATTTTTCCAGAGGTCTCCTCTATTTCCACAGCTTCCAGCGCTCTAGTGTCATCGACATAGATTGTTTGTAGGAGCTTGTGCGGGCCGCCGAGGATAACTAGTGCTTGACCGGAGATGTACACCTACAGCGAAACACAACGCGCTGATCAGCAAAAGAAGTCCAATGGAGAATATCCAGAAAAGGGGGGTCGGTGCAACTGAGCGAGTCCGAAATGAAAATCACTCACAACAATTCGAAGGCCATTCCACAGCGCGGTGCTGAAAGACTGGAGCTTCGCTGGGGGTCTCCCCGGCAGTATTGCTCGCATCGGGGGTTATTGGCTTTTGAGGGGGGAGGAGGGGGGGAAGATGGACGCTCGGTGCGCTAGAGACAGGCACTACACCATTGCCGGACGGAAGCTCGAAGCTTGCTAAACAAAAAGGTTATTGAAGCGAAATAGAACAGACAGCTCGACTGAAGGAGGAGGCGAGATGAAGGGAGAGCCGCTGCAGCAGCTGGAGAAATGACGCCGTTTCCGCAGCTGCTCCGCCTTCCGCCGTGTGACCACAGCATGCGATCAACACTATTGTCTAATACTAAATGTAGGTGGACGGAGTATACGAGCTAAGGATGCGCGGTCGAGGAGGTTCTTGTGCACAAGATATTCATGATTTTATTTGTTTGATTCATACAATTCGTAGATCCATTCAACATAGCCCAAAAGAAGCCCCCGACCCCCGATGATGCAATAGGGTATCAAAATCGCCAGCATGGTAATTATAACAAAACAACATATACATACATATACATATACATATAAACCTAACCATCAGTCGTCTGTCTCAGTACCCGGTAGGGGGTTTCATTGCTTCATGTTCGTCGGTTGGCGGACTTTCTCCCATCTGTGGGCGACTCGGGCTCTTCGTCCACGAATCGAACGCTCGTCCCCATGGAGCCACCGCGTCCGTTGCGATCTCGTCGGCTGGATGCAGTTTGGATCGACATACCCTCGGCGCGCAAAAGTCTGCTGGCGAAGGGTGTCTGAAGAGGAGTTACCGGGGTGGTTGAGGCCCGCGCCAACGCGCGCGCCCTTGCAGCCCGCTTGGAGGGAGATGTCATGTAGTTCGGTGTGGCCAACGGAGTCGCCGAGGGGACCTGGCCTTCGGGGGCTATGTTGTTTGCCTTAAAGGGAGTTTCGACCGGATACCATGGGTCGAATATTGACCGTGCCACGCCGCTACTAGCTGCGCGATCAACGTGGTTTTTCGTAGGGCTGACTAGGGGCCCCGGTGAATCCCTAGCTTCGAGACTGATTCTGGCTTTATCTACCCAGCGACGGAACATGCCTCTCGAGTGTTTTCGGAGATTCCGCTCCCTCATGGCATCCGCAGTTTCCGAGCTGTTCGTTATTTGGAAGATGCGGAGGCTAAGCTTGCGAAGCTGGGCATTCGCCTGGCCGAGGACGTGCAGCCGGTGCGCACTGACAGCCTGCTCCTCCAGCTGACGATACTCAACCACAGCCTCTGCCCATCGTATGAGTTGGTCATAGGCAATTTGATGGAAATAAAAGGTGTCCGCCTCATCACAATCCTGGAGACGTTTCTCAGCTTTTTCATGCCAACGGATTAGCATCTCGGATGTTATGGCCAAAGATTTCTTCCTGTCCAGCTCCAGCGCCTGCGCCTCCATGTGGGCAACATCCTGTGTTTTGGATTGCCATCTTGCCAAAGCCTTCGTAGCGAGATTGACTTTGATTTTCCGTCTAATTTTGGCGTAAGCATCTTGCCGGCGGCGTTTGCTGGACTCGAGTGTTGCGGAATGCCAGCGCTTAAGAGTCCCTGTCGCGAGGAAATAAAATCTGGCGTCTCGGGCCCATTCGTCCAGCTTCGCGACATGCTGGAGTTTCGAGCGCCAAGCCACGAGTGATTCCTGTACAAGCCGTGGTGCATAAAACTCAAAGGCCACGACATCACGCTGGTGCTGGAGTGCAAACTGGTCCCGCCAGCATGCAAACTTAGACCTGAGCAGGTCTTCGTTCCGTCGGTCTTCATGGACATCGGCGTGATAAAGCAACTGAGAATACGTTCCACGGATATTCGTCACAAACTGTGAAAATACCTCCCGCTTAATCCGCTGCTCACGGATGCGCTGCATTAGACGATATCTTTCTGCTAGGATCCACTTATACATCGCCTCCATTTTCAAGCGCTCCTCAATGCGTGCACTGAGAGCTTGGCAGCGAAGGAGATCATTCCAGGCAATCCACGAGTTCCGCATTATTCGCTGTCTATCCATTTCTCTTGCTTGTTTTAGCATGCGGTATCGTTTGATCCATTGTATATATGCTGATTGAATTATGCGCCTATCGACCATTTCCGAGACGCGCGAAGCAGCTGGAGCTAGACGAGCTTGGGCCCTCCATTCTTCAAGGGTTCCGTTAAGGAGGTGGTGGTGTTGCATGGAAATAGCCTTCTGGTCAGCCGAGGCGATGGCTTTTGACCTTTCATACAAGGCCTGAAATGCGTTTTTCAGTGCGAAGTGCTTGTTTTTGGCATCAACTTCTTGAATACGCTCTCTATTTGTTCGAAAGGTCCGCAGCCAGTATAATAAGGACCGTCGTTTGAGGCAATAATCGTACCATTGAGGGGCGCGCCGTTTACACAAGGCCCAGAACCATCCCCAATAGAAGCCATTTTTCAATTTCTGGTTGTGATGAGCAATGGCTTGTTCCTCTATCTCTTTGACATGGTGAATCCTGTTCTTCCAGGTATGAAGTGGTCGTTGTAGTGCAAACCGCTGAGCTTTGAGCACGTTGACAGCAGTTATTTCCCGCCAGGCATTGAAATACTTAACACTAAGGATATGTCGGCGGGCAACAGTGGATTTTTCGATTTCATCTGAGGTAACTTCGGCCCAGTGCGTGAATGCTTTCGTCATCAAATATAGATCGCGAGCCCGGGCGGCGCGCTCTTCTAAGTTATTGAAAAATTTCTCTGTCCGAGCCTCCAGTCGCTTGTTCCGAATGATTGTATGCCATGTATCAAAAGCCTGGCGCACAAGAGTGATTCTATCCCGGTTAATAGCAACCACTTCCATATTTTGATGAGTCTGTCGCGTCTGAACGGCCTTTTTCATCCATTGGGTGATGATGCGACGGTTTATTGCGCGTTGGCGATACATATTGAACGTTGATGCATCCCGTAGCAGGTCTGAAAGCGATGGGCGATAGATCATCTCGGGGGGAACCTCCACCTTCTCAAAGGAATTGCTCAAATCTTGAGACGCGATAGATGATTCTTCGTGTTGTTCGTCTTCTTCCTCTTCTGAGCTTACGGGGCTTACTGAACGCAAGCGACGAGACTTTGACGCTTTAACTTGAGCAGCACCAGCTATCCTTCGAGAACGATCTTCGTTCACGGCTGACGCGGGTTCGCTAGGCCGTTTCTTTGACGATTCAAAAAGATCCATTCGGCTCATAAGTCGACGACCGACGTCCAGAAACTGTGCAATCAACTGCGTTCTATCAGGCGATTCGGCTCTCTTGCTATGAGCTGTACGGCTCGGTGATGGTGAGTTAAGAAACTCGGGCTTCCCTGTCTGCAGTCGCGACATTGAGGAGCGAGAGCTAGGGCGGTTGATAAAGCTCCTCTGTGTAGGGTCGTCGCCGACATCATACATTGAATTAAAGGACGCTCGTCTCCGTCGTGGAGTCTGCATGGTGCCCTCTCGGGATGGAGTATCCATCCTCTTCCGCAGTTGCACATCAATGGAAGAAACATTATCAGTGTAAACATCATTGTCAATTTCGTCATTCCCAAATTCGATCACTATGCCCATTTGTTGAAGTAGATTCTCAAATTTGTCAAACAGAGTATCTCCTACGACATCTTTGCTCCCCATCTTGAACAAGAAGCGCATACAGGCATAGCCTGAATCTGCGTCTGGTCCATGTTCTGCGATAACCGCATCGTATTCCTTGAACAAGACTCGGTATGGAAGGCGTTCGACGTTCGGATCGCGTTCCGCGCGTGTGATAATCTGGAAGAGGAAACCGACATCTAGTGTTGAAGTGAACAGCCATTAGTCTTTAGCTCCTTCAGAAGAGTTCGACAGAGGGAAACTTTGCATTTGCGCACCTTCATCTGAGAGGGCCGGGTCTTCGTAGGATAAAGCTCTTCGTTGAGCGGGATCGGGAGGCATCGAAATATCCGCGACTTAACGCGTGGTTTTCGCAGATGGCTCATGGAGGCGAGAAACGAAATCAACCATTGCGAGGCCCAGAACCGGATACAAAGCAGAAGCTCGCAGGCGACAAAATTGCAACCCGCTATACCACCGACTCGAAAAGCAAAAGAACAGCAATCGCTTTCTGGGGTCCTCAGCTCTGAAACCCGCAAGATGTTTTGCTTGTTGCGCGCCGGCCCAAACATGGAATGGAATGCAAGCTCATGTGACTATGCATTATGTAATACAGCTGCTAGTCACGTGGTCATAAATAGCAAGGCGATTCTGGCGTCACAGCGAAACAGTTGCAGGACCAGAGGAGAAAAGATGTCATCCACAAGAACGAGGCCAATCGAGAAGTTTGCAAAGGCTACATCCATGTGCTCCGCAGAGGCAAGTTCCTCCCCAGATCCTGTAACCCATTTTGGTGGAAGAAACCCGGCTGATCAGGCAATCCTCAGGCGGCGGCATATGGCAAGTGCATTGTAGCCGACTATAATGCAGTGCAAAAGGACATGTGTGCCAAAGAATTCATGAGGTTGAAGGACTGTTTCCTGGTAAAGTTCCTGGCCTAGTCTGTATTCCAGGAGTAGGTCTAACATGGAAATATTAATAGGCTGCATCAAAAAAGGCCTGAATATATAGGGAGCTGGGGGTTTGCACCGGGTTGGTTTTGCTATAGAGGTGTTTTCTTAGACTTTTCAAAGGTGCTGTCGGTGCTTCATTGTCAAGATACCAATAAGGGATGTAATTTATATGCATATTTCAAATTAAATGCTGGGTTTTTGGGAATTATATGAACCCCGAACAATAGAACTTGCGGATCAAGCGTGAGCTTTTCCATACATGGTATCTAGCGTTTATAGACTACTCTTCTTCTCCTTCACCATCATCATCCTCCTCATCGTCATCATCGTCGTCATCATCGTCATCATCGTCACCATCATCTTCAGCCTCGGATACTTCTTGTCCGAGGTCCTTCAAGCGTTTCTGTGGCATCAATTAGTATACCGAATGCAATCGCTCATTTTTTGACATCAGACTTACTTTATCCTCTTTTCGCTTAGCCTCGAGGTCGCCAAAGACAATCAGGAGGTCTTCTAGTTCAGACTGCGCCGCGTGGCGCGCTTCTTCTTTCTCCTTTGACTCCTCTCTGGCCTTATCCAGAGCCTTTCGTGCCTCTTCAAGCGCCTGCGCAGACTTGCGCGCCTCAGCTTCAAGTCTCTCGACCTCTCTTTCTGCCTGCTCAGTTCTAGTCTCCAAAGCGGAACACTTGGAACTATAATCCTGCCGCACAGCTTCAATGTCCTGCGTAGATTGTTCCTTTACCGTATCAAGTTCCGCACGCAGTGTCTGGGCCATGGACTCGAGCTTAGTAGCTTTCGACTCACGCTCCTGTTTGGTAGAGGCAATTGTGGACTGTAAGCCCTGAATCGTTTTCGTCAGTTCAGAAACTTCAGCCGCGTGTTGCTCCCTTGTCCTACTAGCATCTGACTGCAGGCCCTGAATGGTATTCTTCAGGTCAGCAACTTCAGCCTCGTGTTGCTCCTTTGTCCTACTAGCATCTGACTGTAAGCTCTGAATGGTCTTCTTCAGTTCAGAAACTTGAGTCGCGTGTTGCTCCTTTGTCCTGCTTGCATCTGATTGCAAGCCCTCGATAGTCTTTTTCAAGCTCCCAGACTCTCCAGAGTGCTGTTCCCTGTTTCTGGCAAGATCCGATTCCAATGATCTGACTTTCTTTTGGAAGTCGGCAATCTCGACCTCATGTCTCTCTTTTACCCTAGAACTCTTTCTTTCGTAGTCAGCGGAGGTTTCGCGGAGCTGAGTGTCAATGGCTCGAAGCTGCTCTCCATGCTGCTTTAATAATTCGTTCCTTGCTTTGTTGTTCTGATCCTTCAGGGCCGACAACTCTTGTTCATGGCGTTTCTGGAGCGAGTCGTACATCTCTTGCATTTTGGAGGACTCAAGTGTGCTTGAATCCTTCGACTTGCGATGCTCAGCTCGTTCTTGTTCCAACTTATGCCTCAATGAAACCATCTCTGATTCAAGCTTTTGGACTTCCTGGCTCTTTTCTTCGACTTCCGTCTTAAGAGAGTCTACCAACTCACGGGAAACACCTCTTTCAATACCATTCGTGATCACAGATATCTCGAGTCCAGGCTCGCGATCAATAGCACGGGTCAGACGCGTGAAATTGTCTTTCAGAAATTCAATAAATACTCGGTCGAAGAAAATATCGGGGAGACCGCCCTCATAATTTCCACCGACCGTTTGTGGCAGGACTTCAAAATCTCGAACAAGGGGGGACTCCCGGAGGCGAGTTATCCTGTCGATATACTGCTCTCTTCCCAGCTGGTCAATCAGCAGCTTATGCAAGGTCTTACGGGGAATAGGAGAATCCTTCGAGGAGAATTCATATATAATTCCGAGTAAAATCGTGCACAGGCCAGATACAAGCACGTTTGAGACGGCCCGGTGCTTTGTTTCCTGCAATAAAGTCTGGACACTGCTCCCTTCACCGAGGAAATCATTTACAGCATCAGGCTCCTCAAACAACCAGCCACAAAGTAGCATCAGGTATCCAATAGATATCCTCTCATCATCTCCTCGCTTAATGCCAGTAATAAGATTGCCTACTATGGTCTGTATGCAAGTAATGACCTCTTCGCCATGCTCAGCATCACCTTCGGTCACCGCCATAGCGACTGACTTCGCTTCGGCATTCTCGAACAAGAGGTGGAACATCAGAACAGCAGCCATCCAGGTTTGATACGGATCAGCATTTCCTCGAGATTCCGGTGGCATGAGCAGGACAGACAAAATATTCGGGATCGCGTCTTGGCCGCTAACATGGCCATTGATTGCTCTGCCGAGTACATGAACGCGGATACCAGTGTGATTGGTAAAGAAGGCCTTGACGCATTCGCAAGCTGCAAGTCGAGCATCTAGGAGCTGGATTGGAGCAGGTTCAAGCGACAACTTGAGCAGGGCTTCTATCACATTAATGCGAGGAGTATCTCTGGTTTCTTTGGTCCCGTTAGCAGAACCGCTTGCTTGCCCTGGACCCCAGAACACTTCAACATCTCCAAATCGCTCCTGCAATGATGAGTTGCCACGGATCAAATCCGCACACGTCGCTAAAGCCTACATTGTTGAACATTCAGTATGGGAGCTCTCTGGAATCGACAACATATGGATACTCACTTTGGCTGTGACGTTGACATTGAACCTTTGACCAAAGGCCGTACTCAACACCTGTTCCATAATGCCACTACTCCAAAACGCCAGTTGGTTTGCAGGTGTGTTAATACCGCCTTTTACTAAAAAGAGCTGGATGATTACCAGCAACCCCCAGATATTCTTATCCCTGTGAGCAAGCGCCCATTGCGGTGTGGGCTCGTCAGAGTCCCGATTCTGGTTCACATCAGTAAGTAGCTTTGTCAATCTTTGTATACAGCCCATCTCCCTAAAGTAAGACTGGTTCGGAATATTCAGTCTTAGCAAGTTGGCAAGCAGCGAAAGACAGTCTTCAATGACCTCCGATCCATGTGTCAAACCTCCTTCTGTCTCTATCAGAGAGAATATCAACTCGAAGGCATTTTCGAATGCGACCAGCTTTTGGATTTCTTCAGAGGCGGGTGTCAAGGCAATGAGGAGTATCAACGCTTCTGAAAATGACAAGAACTGTCAGCTAAGGAATCTCCGGGGGTGTCTGATGCAAGGATTGCACATTGTATGACATACCATTTCGCACCGGCTCTCGAGCATCTCCCAAGGCACTGACTAGTCTTGGAATGCCGAGAGGCGCTGTCAAAATACATTCCTGTGTTCTTTCTGGTCGCGCACTCGAAATCTGAAACATAAGTTGCAGGGAATACAGACGAGAATAGAAGTCCCGGATATCTAGGAGATCCAGTAGAGCAGTAATATTGTCTTGTCGCTTTCGCCTGGTTAGCTAGTCAAGAACCAATGTGCGTAACACTCGTCCATACCTGTGTGAATTCATCAGAGAGCCACAGGGCGATCTCATCCGACGCTTCGGGCTAAGGAATACAAGTCAGCGCACTCAGCCATATACCCCAGCATTCAAGACACACGAACACTGCTCTCATCCGGCGAAAATAGCATCAACAAGGTCTCCAAGACCACCTTGAGCGTGTCCACATCCTCCCGGTCATTTCGAAGACAGCTAATCAGCGGTCGCAGCGCACCAGATGCTACCGAAGCCGGATATATCTTTGCAAAGCTCCTCAATCCCTGGATAGCTGCGCGTCGATCCTCCAGTAAAGTGGCGCTCTGCAGCCTACTGCTCAGAGTATTGATAGTGTCAGTTGCCGTTTGTTTGGCCGGCGCCTGGGACTCGAGGATTCGGAACATCGCAACGGGTCACTCGAAATTTCATGGTCACCACCGGCCGGGGGCGTAGCAATTGGCATACATTGAATAATAGGGCCAAACAAACAGTGAGTTGTTCTCTATTGACCAGTTGTCAATCACCGCCAAGTGGCCGCTAAGACTGCCGGAACCGCGACAAGAGAAGCGCCGAGCAGCGGCAAATTCATTCAATGGAAACTCAACGGTCGCGATCGCAGAGACTTCTTCCAAGCCTTCTGTCTCGCCCCTCAACTCACGCTCCCAGGCTGCTTTTCTTTCTATTCTGCGTGCAGCGCCTGTGCATTTAGGGGCACTGCTGTATATTGGACGATTTCTGGACTCAGGATACTACAGAGTACCCCCAGGTCCCAACGGTCGATTCTTCAAGGAGTTCAAGTCGCTGATGGAGCACATCATCGGACCAGCTTAAATCCTCTCTATCTTACGGTTTTTTTTTTGTTAGGTCAGAAGAAAAAGAAAAAAAAGAAATAAATAATTTCTTTCACTCTTTGTTATTCCATCGTATATTCTTCCTGATATCATCGTCACCATGGGTGTTCCAGCTCTGTTCAGATGGCTCTCCAACAAGTACCCGAAGATTATCTCTCCAGTAATCGAAGAGTTCCCTGAGGTGATCAATGGAGAGGAAGTCCCTGTCGACGCCACGCGTCCAAACCCAAATGGAGACGAGATGGATAATCTGTATCTGGATATGAACGGAATTGTCCATCCTTGTACCCATCCGGAGGGCAAGCCGCCGCCAGCAAATGAACAAGAAATGATGGTAGAGATTTTCAATTACACTGATCGTGTTGTGAACATGGTCCGTCCTAGGAAACTTCTTATGATTGCCGTTGGTACGTCGGGCCCCATATTTCTTTTCGTTGTTTGACAGACTGAGAAACTAATTTGAACCTGTCGCATAATGCAGATGGCGTCGCCCCTCGAGCAAAGATGAACCAACAACGAGCACGTCGATTCCGCTCAGCTCAGGAGGCAAAGGAGGCAGATGAGAAAAAGGAAGAGTTCCGAAAGATGCTTGCGAAACAGAATGGTAACAAGGACCAAGACCTTCACGAGCAGGTCATTCAAAAGACGTGGGACAGCAACGTTATTACACCTGGAACCCCGTTCATGGATATCCTCGCCGCAGCCTTGCGCTACTGGATTTCGTACAAGCTCAATACTGATCCCGCATGGGAAAAGCTGAAAATCATTATATCCGACGCGGCAGTTCCCGGGGAGGGTGAGCACAAGATTATGGAATTTGTCCGATCGCAACGAGCCTCACCGGAGCACGATCCCAACACTCGCCATGTCATCTACGGTTTGGTATGTTTTCACTGCTTCCTTGGAAAGGAATATATCCACTCTTTTACAGGAAACTAACTTTGGACCTTTTTAGGACGCGGATTTGATCATGTTAGGTCTTGCTACCCACGAGCCTTATTTCCGAGTCTTGCGAGAAGATGTATTCTTCCAGGAGTCAAAAGGGAGGGCATGTCGTCTATGTGGCCAGCAAGGCCATAAGGCGGAAGAATGTAGAGGTCAGGCTAAAGAGAAAAATGGAAAATTTGATGAAAAGGGGAAGGGAACGGCTCTCAAGCCATTCATCTGGCTCCATGTCTCGATTCTTAGAGAATATCTCGAAGCCGAACTCTACGTTCCGCAGCAGCAATTTCCTTTTGATCTCGAAAGGGCATTAGATGACTGGGTTTTCATGTGCTTTTTCGTAGGAAATGACTTCCTTCCACACCTACCGTCATTAGATATCCGCGAGAATGGCATCGATACCCTGATAGCGATCTGGCGTGATAATCTCCCCAGTATGGGTGGATATCTGACACAGGATGGACACGTTGACTTGAAAAGGGCACAACTTATCCTCCAGGGATTGGCAAAACAAGAAGATGCGATTTTCCGCCGCCGAAGGCAAGTGGAAGAGAGGAGGCTTGCGAATGAGAAGCGACGCAAGCAGGAGGAAAATGCGAGAAATCAAGAGCGTGCCAGCAAAAGAAGACGAAGTTCGCCTCAGTACGAACCCCCCGAGCCTCCGGCGAACAACAAACCCCGCGCACCTGGAGGGTCCGTCGCGCCCCCGGCTGGGTTGGAATTAATCACGCCTGCTCGAGGAGAGCTAGCTCGGGAGACCAGAGAACTCACTCACAGCATGGTCGTTAATCGCGGAGCTGTATACAGAGCGAATATGGCAAACAAGAGTGCTGCTGCTGTCCTAAAGAGCAAGCTCATGAAAGGCTCCCAGGATGGCCAACCATTAGAGGATTCCGAGGAGCCAACGTCAGAAGCAGCTGACAGCAACGCAGCCGAAACCTCACCATCCGTACTGGGCAAAAGAAAGGTGGATGAGGGTGAAAGTGAAGAGACTGGCAACAAGACTCCGAGCAAACCAGAACCCGCCAAAGACGACGAGCTTCCCCCCGACACAGTCCGCCTCTGGGAAGAAGGATATGGTGACCGTTATTACGAACAAAAGTTCAATGTGGATCCACAGGACAAGGAGTTTCGCCACAAGGTCGCGCGGGCGTATGCTGAAGGTCTTGCCTGGGTTTTGTTGTATTATTTCCAAGGTTGCCCGTCCTGGACCTGGTATTACCCCTACCATTACGCACCATTCGCGGCAGACTTTGTGGATATTGGCGAAATGGAGTTGTCATTCGAGAAGGGAACGCCGTTCAAGCCTTTCGAGCAGCTGATGGGCGTGCTTCCTGCCTCCTCCAACCACGCTATTCCGGAGGTCTTCCACGACCTTATGAGCCATCCCGAAAGCGAGATCATCGATTTCTATCCAGAAGACTTTGCCGTCGACCTGAACGGCAAGAAGTTCGCCTGGCAGGGTGTTGTCTTGCTACCGTTCATTGATGAGAGGCGCCTTCTGGCTGCAATGCACAAGAAGTATCCCCTGCTCTCTGACGAGGAAAGACTTCGCAACGAGATCGGCCGAGATGTTTTGTTGCTCTCCGAAAGTCACCCACTTTACCAGGACCTAGTCGGCAATTTCTATTCTAAGAAACAAGGTGCTCCAAAGTACAAACTCAATATGCGTTTGAGTGAGGGATTGGCGGGCAAAGTTGAGCGAAATGAGTCGTACATTCCACACAGTTCGCTCGTATCATTTTTGGAGGAGTACGGTATGCCTTCTTTAGAGGATGATCGATCGCTGATGTGAGTTCCCTTTCCTTCATTGCATGCATATATGTATGTCAACTAACACTTACTGTGCAGGGTCAACTACGAAATCCCAAAGTCTTCCCACATTCACAAATCCATGCTTCTTCGGGGCGTGAAGCCACCCCCGCCAGCTCTGGACAATGCGGATATCCAAACCATCAAGTCCAAGGCTCAGCACACAGGTCGCATGTTTGGCGGCGCTCCCCTTCGCAACGGGAATCGAGGTGGCCGTATTAATTACGCTAGCGAGCGACCGAATCCTTTCGCAGCACATCTCAATCCCAATTTCATGCCTGGAACCAACGCGGGACCCCCTGGTGGAATGCAATCTGGCTGGGTTCCCGCGCATCTCGACCCTAATTTCATGTCTGGGTCCAACAACTTCTCCAGAGGACCACCCCCGCCTGCCCGAGGCGCAGTATCCTATTCATACAATTCTCGACAGTATGAGTCGTCCAGCTCAGATCATGGACAGCATCGCAGCTATCAGCAAACCAGCTACAGCCATGGTGAGTACTACAACCGGGGCCCACAGGGGTCCTACAACAGCCAAGGCGATCACTACAATGGCCGGTCCTCCAACTACGGATCGCAGGAGTCCCGAGGCAGAGGAGGATATCATCGAGGAGGGTATCAGGGTCGGAACCAGCAGCATTCCTCGAGGAATTCTGGTGGATATGGCCGGTACTAGACACTTCATGCCCACTGAGAGGGTCTGAGAATTGTCAAACTGTTTTGTTTCCCATTTTTCCGTCTTTTCTTCGTTTGTTTTTTTTATTGTCATTATTCTAGGAATTTCGGGATGGGACGGCGTTCATCGGACGAGATAAATACCTCGATATACCATGTAGTGTAGAGAACTCTAAGAAACAAAACAGCTACAATAGAAGAACCACTACTCTTGAAGACATTAATAAACTAGAATAAAAGCCGCTCGCAATCGAATGCCGAGACGACGACATCGGAGCTGCGGGGAGTAAAGGGGAAAAAAAAAGGCCCCCGCAGAAAGGGATTTTCACGACAGCCACGAATGACTCAAAACCTTCACCGTCGGTGGATCTTTTTCTCGCTGTCCGCCCGTCCTGTGAGCCCACTCTCTAGACGCAATCCATCCTCTGCTTCATCTGCGCTGTGCTTTCTGCTTCTCTTCTGCATCAATTCATCTGCTGCAAGGTTAGTATTGCGACCGTTTGGAGTTCTTCCCCCCATCATGGCCTCATTGCTCCATTCCCTTTCCGGGCGGATTGAGGGACTGCCCCGCCCTCGACTACACTGTGTTTTGTAGATGATTCTGACCTTGCGTGTGTTCTCTTTTCTAGGTGATACCTGCGTCTCAACGATCAGCTAGTTCGTCGTCGCATTCGCGCGATTGGAAGGTTTCTTGGGGAGCTCTGTCGCAGTCGTCCTACCCACACGCAGCATGAACTAAAGAGAGTCGCCAGCTTCCTCCCCCAAGCCCATACAACCAATTGTCTCTTCTCTCTGTTCCCCGTTACCTATTCTCTACGATGGCTGAGCCTACAAAAATCAGTATTTTGGGCCGCGAGAGCATAATCGCTGATTTTGGGCTTTGGCGAAACTATGTCGCCAAGGACCTGGTCAGTGGTTGCCCCTCCACCACTTACGTTCTCATCACAGACACGAATATCGGGTCGATCTACACTCCTAGCTTCCAGAAGGCCTTTGAAGATGCCGCCGCCTCCGTCTCGCCCTCTCCACGCCTCCTCATCTACACCGTTCCCCCCGGAGAGGTCTCCAAGTCCCGACAGACAAAAGCGGACATTGAGGATTGGATGTTAAGTCAAAGCCCGCCATGTGGTCGGGATACCGTCGTCATTGCTCTGGGCGGAGGTGTCATTGGTGATTTGACCGGTTTCGTTGCCTCGACTTACATGCGTGGCGTTCGCTATGTGCAGGTCCCTACAACTCTACTCGCGATGGTGGACTCTTCAATCGGCGGGAAAACGGCGATCGACACTCCACTGGGCAAAAATTTGATTGGAACCATCTGGCAACCGACAAGAATCTACATTGATATCGAGTTCCTGGAAACTCTGCCAGTGCGAGAGTTCATCAACGGTATGGCAGAGGTCATCAAGACAGCAGCCATTTCCAGCGAGGAAGAATTCACAGCTTTGGAGGACCACGCCGAGACTATCTTGAAGGCTGTCCACCGTGATTTAAAGCCAGGCCAACACCGATTCGAGGGCATTGAAGATATCCTGGAGGCTCGGATTTTGGCGTCGGCGCGCCACAAGGCGTATGTAGTCTCGGCCGACGAGCGAGAGGGTGGTCTCCGAAACCTTTTGAACTGGGGCCATTCCATTGGTCACGCCATAGAAGCCATCTTGACCCCTCAAATCCTCCACGGAGAATGTGTTGCAATTGGTATGGTTAAAGAGGCTGAACTTGCGCGACACCTCGGTATTCTAAAGGATGTTGCTGTGTCTCGAGTTGTCAAGTGTCTTGCTGCCTATGGCCTGCCCACTTCCCTGAAGGATGCGCGAATCCGCAAGCTCACGGCCGGAAAACACTGCTCAGTTGACCAACTCCTATTCAATATGGCCTTGGACAAGAAGAACGACGGTCCCAAGAAGAAGGTTGTCCTTCTCTCCGCTATCGGTCGCACCTATGAGCCTAAGGCCAGTGTGGTCGCGAATGAGGACATTAGCGTTGTGCTTGCTCCAAGCATTGAGGTGCATCCAGGTGTCGCGCAGTCCTCAAATGTTGTCTGCACTCCTCCAGGATCTAAGAGTATCTCCAACCGCGCCCTGGTTCTGGCTGCTCTCGGTTCAGGAACCTGCCGGATCAAGAATTTGTTACACTCCGACGACACCGAGGTCATGCTGAACGCGCTGGAGAAACTCGGCGCTGCCACCTTCTCCTGGGAAGATGAGGGCGAAGTCCTGGTGGTGAACGGTCAAGGTGGAAACTTGCAAGCGCACCCTTCGCCATTGTACCTTGGCAATGCAGGCACAGCTTCGAGATTCCTCACCACAGTCGCGACCCTCGCCACTCCCAGCAGCGTCGATTCAAGCGTTCTCACGGGCAACAACCGCATGAAACAACGACCTATCGGCGATCTGGTGGATGCGTTAACAGCGAACGGTGCTTCTGTCGAATACCTGGAAAGAACCGGCAGTCTGCCCCTCAAGATCGCTGCCTCTGGTGGATTTGCTGGAGGAAGTATTAACCTCGCCGCCAAGGTGTCGTCCCAATACGTATCCTCGCTACTGATGTGTGCTCCATACGCCAAGGAGCCTGTAACACTGAAACTGGTTGGCGGGAAACCCATCTCTCAACCGTACATTGACATGACCACAGCGATGATGCGCTCCTTTGGTATCGATGTGCAAAAGTCTACCACCGAGGAGCATACCTACCACATCCCCCAGGGCCGTTATGTCAACCCAGCGGAATACGTTGTTGAAAGCGATGCCAGCTCTGCCACCTATCCTCTTGCGATTGCTGCGATCACTGGTACTACATGCACGGTGCCCAACATCGGATCGGCTTCCCTCCAGGGCGATGCCCGCTTTGCTGTCGAAGTCTTGCGGCCCATGGGCTGTAAAGTCGAGCAATCCGAGACTTCCACTACTGTTACAGGACCGTCCGATGGTATCTTGCGGCCGCTGCCTAATGTAGACATGGAACCCATGACAGATGCATTCCTCGGAGCATCCGTGCTGGCAGCCATCGCGCGTGGAAATGGTACAAACCATACGACCCGTATCTACGGAATTGCGAACCAGCGTGTAAAGGAATGCAACCGAATCAAGGCGATGAAGGATGAGCTCGCAAAATTCGGAGTCGTCTGCAGGGAACACGATGATGGGCTTGAAATCGATGGAATCGATCGCACCCAGCTCCGGCAGCCAGCTGGCGGAATTTTCTGCTACGATGACCACCGAGTCGCGTTCAGCTTTAGTGTCTTGTCCCTCGTGACTCCTCACCCAACCCTTATCCTTGAGAAAGAATGCGTTGGCAAAACATGGCCTGGCTGGTGGGACACACTGCGACAACTGTTCAACGTGAAGCTTGATGGTAGAGAGTTGAAAGAAGAGGAGTCTGCATCTCACAGTCGCACCGACAAGGCTAATGCTTCAATTTTCATCATCGGCATGCGTGGTGCTGGAAAGACTACTGCCGCCAACTGGGTTTCCAAGTCGCTCAATCGGCCTTTTGTCGACCTGGATACTGAACTCGAGACTACCGAAGGCATGACTATTCCCGATATTATCAAAACCCGCGGCTGGCAAGGCTTTAGAGATGCAGAGCTGGCCGTCCTGCAGCGCACAATGAAGGAACGCTCTCAAGGCTATGTTTTCTCCTGTGGTGGGGGTGTCGTGGAGATTCCTGAAGCCCGCAAACTACTCACTGAGTATCACAAGAGCAAGGGCAACGTCCTTCTCCTCATGCGCAATATCGACCAAATCATGGATTTCCTCTCAATCGACAAAACCCGCCCTGCCTACGTTGAGGATATGATGGGAGTGTGGTTGCGACGGAAGCCATGGTTCCAGGAATGCAGCAATATCCAATACTACAGCCAGCACTCTAGCTTAGGCGGACTGGCTCGGGCATCCGAGGACTTTGACCGCTTCCTGCAGGTTGTTACCGGACAGGCTGACAGCTTCAGCGTTATCAAGAAGAAGGAGCACTCCTTTTTCGTGTCCTTGACTTTGCCGGATCTACGTGATGCTGGTGATATTTTGGAAGAAGTCTGCGTCGGCTCTGATGCCGTTGAGCTGCGAGTAGATCTTCTCAAGGAACCCGGCTCTGACAGCGACATTCCGTCCGCTGACTACGTCGTGGAACAGTTGTCTTTCCTGCGTAGCCGGATCGCTCTTCCTCTGATTTTCACCATTCGTACTCAAGGTCAAGGCGGCCGGTTCCCAGACGATGCGCACGATGCTGCAATGGAGCTGTATCGCCTTGCGATCAGGTCAGGTGCTGAATTCGTAGATCTCGAAATTGCTTTCCCTGATGAGATGCTGCGAGCCGTGACGGAGATGAAGGGTCATTCCAAGATCATCGCGTCACACCACGACCCCAAGGGCGAGCTCTCATGGGCAAACATGTCTTGGATGAAGTACTACAATAAAGCACTTGAGTACGGCGATGTGATCAAGCTCGTCGGAGTTGCCAGTAGCCTCGATGACAACACCGCCCTGAGGAAATTCAAGATCTGGGCTGCCGAAGCTCACGATGTGCCTTTGATCGCGATCAACATGGGTGACACTGGCCAGCTGAGTCGCATCCTAAATGGCTTCATGACCCCAGTGTCTCACCCTAGTCTGCCATTTAAGGCTGCTCCAGGCCAACTCTCCGCCACTGAGATCCGCAAGGGACTATCTCTTATGGGAGAGATCAAGTCCAAAAAGTTTGCAGTCTTTGGTAGCCCAGTCTCGGCCTCACGCTCCCCTGCTCTCCACAATACCCTCTTTGAGCAAGTCGGCCTTCCCCATGAGTACGGTCGGTTGGAGACGACCAACGTCCAAGATGTGCAGGGCTTTATCCGCTCCCCGGATTTCGGAGGAGCATCCATCACGATCCCTCTAAAACTAGACATTATGCCCTTGCTTGACGAAATCTCCGCGGAAGCCGAAATCATTGGCGCGGTCAACACAATTATCCCCGTCTCTGGTGGGCAGGGCAAGCCAGCGCGGTTGATTGGCCGCAACACCGACTGGCAGGGAATGATCTTGTCTCTTCGCAATGCAGGTGTGTACGGATCCAACGGACACGAGAGCGCCCTCATCGTCGGTGGCGGAGGCACCGCACGGGCAGCGATCTACGCTCTACACAACATGAAGTACTCGCCGATCTACATTGTGGGACGATCTACTGCCAAGCTGCAGAGCATGGTCTCGACCTTCCCCAGCAGCTACAACATCCAGATCATCGACGGCAACGAGAAGCTCGAGACAATCCCGCATGTTGCCATTGGCACAATTCCGGCCGATCAGCCCATCGACCAAAACATGCGCGAAACGCTGTGTCATATGTTCGAGCGGGCGCAGGAAGCCGACGCTGACATTATCAAGTCAGTGGACGAGAAATCCCCTCGTGTGCTTCTGGAGATGGCGTACAAGCCCGCAGTGACGGCACTGATGCAGCTGGCGTCTGACTCTGGATGGAACACGATTCCGGGACTTGAGGTCCTGGTTGGACAGGGATGGTACCAGGTAAATTACAATTTTCTAACCCGAACATTGGAATGATCTAATCAAGATGTTATAGTTCAAATATTGGACCGGGATTTCTCCA
Source organism: Aspergillus funiculosus (assembly GCA_027569145.1). NCBI lineage: Eukaryota > Fungi > Ascomycota > Eurotiomycetes > Eurotiales > Aspergillaceae > Aspergillus > Aspergillus funiculosus. The sequence goes on from JAPDEN010000023.1 coordinate 288,546, forward strand.
TTGTACGAAAGCGCACGGGTATGATTTCTCCCTTTTCTTACTTCTAAACACTACTACTACTGTACCTGCTAACCTGAATTCTAGACTGCTGTTCTCGGGACACCCTCATCCTAGTCTACTACCTAGGTAGTAGTCTTAAGACTTTTTTTAAATATTTGTGTTTCTTTTGGTTTTTCTTTTATATACCTAGGTATTACTATAGCTTGATGCTTATTTCAACAAAAGCGCTCTCCATCCGAATAACAATTTCAACTTCTCAAGTTAGAAACCAACCGGTCTACCGCATTTTACAAATACTTAGCAACTGAATTTGACAGTTTATCATGACTGGAAGACAGCAGGGTCGCAAGTGATATCAGGAATCTAGTCTGGGCATAATAGATTACCTCTACTCTAGAATCCAGATTACCTAGGTCTCTTCAAGTTGGTTCAATTCTGCATACTACCTACTGGAAAGATGGACAGGTAGACAGATAGGCAGATACTAATCATTAGAAACGATAAAAGCAGAGATAGATAGATAACACAGCGACCGATTAGAACAGTCAGAGGCGTTGGTGCAGATATCGATAACGATCGCGACGATAAACATGAAGAACCACTCTGAGTATTTTAAATAATAGTCAGTCAATAATAATAACGCTGATAACTAATAAATAGAAAAAGACAAGTAGTTAAGTTCAGACTGGAGGTCAAAGCCTGGGTCAAAGAGCCCAGTCAAAGGATCGACTGCGTTCTGGACCGCGACCGCTGGGGCGGGGACTGGATTTACTCCGGAGAATTCGAAAAGAAAGTCTAGACTCTACACTCTAGACTGCAGTAGTCGAGGCTTGGGATGGAAAAACTACACTAGGACTATTATTCTCCGGCTTCAGGTAGTCATGCTTATAAGCTGGGATTCTGAGGGATTCTGAGGGATTCTGGAGGGAGTGAGTGGAGGAATTGATGATGGATGTTCTAGATGAGTCTATTGAATCTGGTTTTGGAGAGGAGGCATTGCATGCATCACGAGGGAGACGGTGGGGTCTATTTTATGCGGGTTGTTCGAGGCTTGGTTGTAGCACGTAGGGATAGGAATTAGCGATGTAGGATAGCGATGCAGGATATAGCGATATAGGAATAAGGATCACAAATTAATAAGTCTGGAGGAGAAGAAAATCCGGTGTGCCGTCTTTCCGAATTACCGCGATCTGCCGGCCCGATCGTGGATGACCCGAGGTTTCTCAGTCCTGGCTCATTACAATATCGATATACAATATCAATATACAGGATATAGTAGGTATACAATGGAATTGATGAGCATTCGCTATGCGAGCATTATTACCAATTACCTACCTAGATTTGCAATAGAGGCCTTTCTAGACACAGAGCTATTTGGAATTAACCACCATAGTATTGGCAGCAATAGATTATGCGATTATTATTAATTCCACCCGCGGAAATACTACTTACTACCTAGACAACTGTGCCGAAATCCCCAACCGGATGACTCCTTTCCCTCCTACATCGGATGTTGATGATGATGATGATGATGATGATGGTGCTGTGCCGGTGCTTACAGAGTTCTCCGTGAGTTAACTACTCCTCTGGTTGACGACGAAGAAGAAGAAGAAGAAGAGTTTTCCTCCTGCATGCAGCCCACAGCCCAAAACAGCCTAGTTCCATGCAAGGCCAGGGATGTCTGAATTTTCCAACAACGCATTGACTGCAGAATTTTTTAGAACACACGCTAGAAGGCTTCGAGAACAAGGCTAGAAAACCGTGGTCTGCGGAGCGGCCGAAGGCCAAGACTCTACTAGTCAGATAGTCCGAGAAGTTGCTTCTTCCAGCCCGGGCGGTTGGTTATGCAGGCTATAAATACTTAAATACTAACTAGTACGAGGGTGGGCGGCGCTAGTAACGGTATTCGATCGTATCGGCCGGTATTGCTGGTAATTCCGGGATCCGGTTCTTTCGTTTCTTCCTGCCATTAATATCAATATCATTATATCACTATATTCCATTAATATCATTATATCGTTCTATTCTATTAATATCATCAATATCATTACTATTTCCATTTCTATTCAAAAATATATCATTAATAATCTATATCATATCTACCAGCTTCAGGTCCGTAGTGTCCACGGAACACCCAAGCCCGGCTTCCCAGATGTGGCTCAAGTGCTCAAGTGGCTCCAGAGTGGCTGTGCAGCCGATGCTTCCCAATTAAGGTTGTTGCTGCAGCCCTGCCCAATCACCTTCTGTCCTCTTCGAAAGAAAAGGACGGGATTTTCTGATCCTGATTTTTAAGGTTCTGACAACTGAGTTTTCTCGCTCGCTTCAACACTCTTACTACGAGGTACGTTGCGCTTTGAGATGTCATCGCCAATGAAAATTTTTCTTCCCCTTTTTGCTCTAGCCTAGGGCCTCTGCTAGGTAATGTAGTATGTACTATGTAGTATTCCTATGCTATAATAGTACTACTCTACGAGATGGCTAAGATCCGTCCATCTGCCGTCGATCCTTGAAAGAACTAGGTACTGGGTAGTAACCTTCCCTTTTCGTTGTCCGGTGGAATGCAAACTACCAGGTAGAGGAATTCCTTCTGCCTTTTCCTCCGTCAAATCCTTGTAACTCCGGAGCGGAGTCAGGTACTTCGTAAGCACTAGATAGTAGATACAACCTGGGTGGTAGTGGTAGTAGTAGTAGTAGTAGTAGAAGAAGATAGCAACTCTCAGGTTGGAGTAATAGCAAATACCCAGGTAGCAATGACTCAATGACAGAGTACGTACATGATAAGGTACAGGGAGCTGTCTCCAGCTCGGACCAGTCAACCCCAGATAGCAGATCCAGCTTTGGCGTTTTTTCGCCTCCGATACCCAGATCTCTGGAGCCTGATACTAGTACCTTATCCACCTAGGTAGAATCTAGGTAGGTATACGATTACGATTCTAAGGATTACTTACCTACCTACTATACTACTACTACTAGTAAGATGATCATAGGTACTAAGGTAGTAGGTAGATAAGTCGTACCGCCACCTAGGTTCCAACTTCCAACCATACGGGACAGACTAAGATCTGACTTTGACCACGAGTTCTGAGCACGGGGCAACTTTTCTTCCTCTGGAATGGGGGGCCGTTCCTTTTCCCCGGGAGTGCGCTATGTGAAGCACGAGGTACGAGTCACGAGCGTACTCCATGTATACTTAAGTACGTACTAATGGAGTAGTATCATGTACGTAGGACGGGATGCAGGACACATCTCAGGACCGTTGTGAGCGGAGACCCTTCAAAAGCCCAAATCAAGATCTCCAGTGATTGAGCACTACTGGGGAAGCAAACAACCAACAACAACAACAAACACGTTCTTGAGTCCAGTCGCAGTCGCCACCCGTTTCAGCTGTCTTCGGGGCCGGTCTCAAACTTGGATCTGTCCAATACCGAGGTACATACTACATACATACATACATACATACATCGTGACATGGCGGCCGAATTGTGGGCCGAAGTTGCTGGTTGGGCCTGACTCTGGGGTTGTGTGATCTCCACCCCCGTCTGTCCGTCCGTCCCTTGACTCCTACTCCTTGATTTGAAGTTGGAGTCGGGAGTCAAGGCTCAGGGTTGGCGCGGAGGTGAATGCTCTTTTCAGTAAGGTACGCCAGCCTCACATGGTTAAGGAATAAGAAGAGCATGTGATTTGCTTGCTTGTCTTAGACTCTTGGTTAGAAGGTAGGAGTGGCTTGAGATTGGAGCTGATTATCCTGGGTACTGCGTATTGGTGTATTATTGAGGAGTGGGCTGGATCTTGGTTGGTTTACACATTTACTACTGGGTTTGGTTTGATGTGTTGACCTCGGTGTGGATCATTGGATCCAGCCATGAGTAGTATACTTTGTAGACTGTAAGTACTATCTTATCTAGGAGGTCCAGAGCAGGCAGCTCAATTCCAGTCTTCCGTTCTAGCAAGTACTTTAGTAAAAAATTATTATTATAATAAAAAAAAAGAAATAGAGGGAGACAGAAACTGAAAGAATGAAGCTGAATGTGGATTTCAAAGCAGTTGTGCTGGATCATGAAATCATAACTGGACATTGTCTCGGTCGAAGCAGCTCCCGTCCGAATAAACACCCCATCCCTGATTAACTCCGAAGAACAGGACATGGCACAACAGCACTACTAGCACTACTGAACGCGGAGAAACTCAACTCACTATGATTCTAGGCATAAGGATTGTGTGATCATGTGTTTTGTGAGCAGAGAGTCGACCGAGCGGTGGTCATGTGCCCTCTTCCTCAGTCTGATTATCATCGATATCCAGGTTAGTGGTACGACTAGCTTGGTCTGTCCGCCGCTAAAACCGCGGAAATCCTCGGCTGTTTTTCCAGTGGTATACGGCATCAGCTGACCTGGGCTGGAGAGGAACGAACACGTTGTTAAAAAATAGGGGAAACAAAAAAAAGGGAAAAAAAAAAAAAGAGAAACTTGGATAAATCCGATCACCAGGTTCAATACGTTGGTAGAGTACCTAGGTAGGAGGAGTTTAGGGGAATTCCGACCAGTTTGGTAGGGCAAGCACTAAACAGTTGTCAGGTAGTAGTGCCGTTGTTACCCCGAGCGTTCTCCGTTGCAGCGCAGAGTACTACTAGTAGAGTCTACCTAGGGTAGTACTAGTGGTGGTCAGAGATTCTGCGCGGAGAAACGTGGAAGGTAGATTAGCGCTTAGCCATGATTACCTACTAGGTGCATAGAGGTGCATATTATCTAGTAGTAGAGTACTAGAGCTGTTGGCATTGCAGAAAAGGGGGGAAAGAATGCAGCGAATCAACCACAAGCATATCCGACGAAATACGAGATGTTGATTCGAGCGACGGTGAAGTCCGGCGCTGGGGACTCGCGAGACCCTGGTTTGCGCGTCGTTCACCAGCCACAGATTGTGGTGCAGGTGGCTGTGCTATGCATTCCTGTTTGTCGGGTGGGTTTTGTGGAGACGCCCTCGTCCACTACTGCTGCATGATCTTCAACCTGAAGGTCCGGTGTTTATGCGGGCCAGATATGTCTTATATTACTACCTATTGTTATTATTATATACTATTATTGAACATTGCTTTTGATTTATTTGCGCTCCAGGGGTGTCACATGGAATAATGCAAGTCTCAAATCCTAGAAACATGCGATCAACTACCTAGTAGTACTGCAGCACTTGTACTCTGTAGTTTCCTCAGGCATAAGAACGGTGGCTTAGCGCAGATTGCGGGCAACAACTGGCATCCTTAGGAACCGTTTCACAAGAGGAAAATCTGGTGGGGTCGATACCCAACTATACACACTGAGTAATACCTAGTAGGTAGTAGTATAGTAGTTACTTCTTCTCGGTTGTCGGATCGATATGCTAGAGTAATCATAAATAATATAAATAATAATTGTCATGATTGTCAAGGGCTGATTACTATAGCTAGTATTACTATAGCATGAAAATTTCTGATTACCAACTGCAAGGGAAATAGTCGGAAGGGATATCGGCAAATGTCGTTGAGATGCATGGCTCTTTGTGTCGGATAGAAGAAGCAGTTGTAGGAGCAGTAATTGGTAGCGGAAAAAAATTTCTACTGTGGCTTTTGGCTAAGGTTCTTGAAAGCCAACCCAATCGACGTGGTGGAGGGTGGAAGGATGACACGACTGGGTTCTGCTCGGCTGGAGATCATCGCTCCATTAGTAGTAGGAATGGAATGGAAAATCCGTATTATTATTAATAAATAAATTATTAAAATAAATAATAATAATTATTATTATTATTATTATTATAATAAAATAAAAATAAAAATACAAATAATACAAATTCCCAGACTGAGGCCCCTGCAGCACTAGTAACGCCGGTGTATCTGGTAATCTATCAGGAGTCGGCTCACCCGTAAACTGTACTAAATTGTAACAGCGCTGCAGAACTCACTAGTAACAACTGGCCGTAGCTCTCGATCCAAGTGAGGTCATAAGGCTTTTTAAAATCCAATCCCTCCATCTGTCCTTCTTTCCCCCTCCAAACCCATCAAGTATTAATTATTTACGCCTCCCACCCCTCAACGTTCGTCTATTCTCGATTTTCCCAGACAACTCAAATATATCTGCAATCTATCTTTTGCCTCCTGTTTCAGCTCAATCTGCACCATTCTTGCCATCCTAAATCCTACTGCCTTACCAGTAAGTGTGCATCGCTTGCCCCGAAGCACTAGCACTATACTATACTGCCACTACTACTATATAACTACACTATACTATATAGTAGTAGTGGTGACACTCTCATTCTTATCACCCTGACAGAGTTTGGCGTCATCTGGAAAATGAGTCAATACTGACCATAGGTCTCTCAAACTCTAGGCAGCGCTCTTCCAGGGATTTATCTACTAATTGGGTTCACTACGCCTACAATCGACCAGACTTTTCCAGAGTCTTCGACCACATCCCTCTCACCTATTTCCCAGGGAATTTAAAAAATAATTAATAGAGTTCGCCTCTCTATCAATTAATCGGATCTTGAACCCCCCGGACTTCGGTGGCCGTCCGTGCCAACCTATTATTTAAACTCTCGATTCCCCCCTCCCCCAAGTGGCAAATCTTCTTCCTCCCTCTCTCACACACTCGGCGTCATCACCTCTGACGTCCAAATCTGATCCACTACATTATGTTCATGCACCCATCTGTACGTAAAGGTGCCATCACAGGATCCACGACTTCAGTTCCATTCTTCAGCTATCCCGAGTCCGTTTGCATACAAGACGATCAGTTCCTCCCAGATTGCTCGCAGGAAGTTTCCCTACAGTACTTCGATCAGGAACAACCACGACTGCAGTCGCCCTTCCAGTATCATCCGGACTTCCAGTTTGTGTCTCCGCCGTCTTCCGCGCCCTCTTCTCCCTCCTCTTCTCCAGCCTCTTCCATCTCCCACTTTCCCGTGACAACAGCAGTTGCTGCGGAGTACCCCTCTGCCGTCTTCGACGGCTCTAGCCTCGAAGCTCCCTCGATGACACCTGCCTCGTCCTACAATCCCTCCTTCCACATCCAGCATTCTGCGTCTCCTCAGTCTTCACAGCCTTACCTTCCTCAGTACCAGCAACAGCAGTTTGTCTTCGACAACTCTCCCATGTTGACACAGCATTCTGTTCCAAACAACCACGGTTGGGAAAGCAACCTGCACTTGTTGGGCCCCGCTCGCATTCAAAATAACTTGTCGCGTGCATCACATCAATTCAACGGTCAAGACTCACATCTGCAGACTCCGAGTTCATCGTCCGGGAGATCCTCCGGGGACTCCTTTCACAGGTCTATCAACGGTAGTAGTGCTCTGGCGAAGCCTCTGCCTACCCCAGTGCAGACCCCCGTTCAAAACTCGTTCCTCGTTCCTCAATACCAGAAGTACGAGCCATCATCGCATGATGGTAGTCAATCTGGAAGAGTTTTGTCGGAACAGTCACAACATCAGCATCAGCCAGGCGATTACTCCCTCGCACCTTCAGTCTCAAGCGTGAGCCACAACTCCCCTGTGACTCCCCAGGCAGGGTTTGAGGACCTCGACGAAGCTTCCAAGGCGATTGTCAATGGTGAGAACAACCGAATTCCCGTTGTTGACCGATGGATGGATGAATACTTACATTTCGATGCGCTTCCAGAGTACAGCAATTCCAACGAGAACAACTTACCATTGGGAATCCCCAAGCTCAACCGAACCATCTCTGACGTCTATCAAGACGAGCTTTACAACCCAACCATGATGCAAACACCCCAAGTCCCAAAGCAGACTGCACACCAGCAGAATTTGCTTGGCTCTGCATACCGCAATGTCTTTGCGGATCGACTGCAAGCCGCTAGTCAGGGCCATCTTTCTGCACGCTCACAGTCTCCCGCTGGAGCAATTCACCGCGATCGTTCGCCCTTCAGACAGAATTCCCCACTTGCTGCGGAATTTGACCCAACTACGCTTCAGCAGCAGTCGGCAGCTACCAGTGTCCCCACAGCTCAAGCCCCTGGTGTGAATCTGAGACAAGCTCAGACTGAGCCGAAAACGATGTCTCCCAAGGACGCAGTTTTGGATTTCCATGAGGGAGAGGACACTGGATTGCAGCTTTTCCCTTCACATCAACCTGACTTCAACCTCGGTGATGCTCTTGGACTACGACAGGACAATTCTTCCTTCCAACCAGCCCAAAGCTTCCCTGCGATGGAGTCGTTTCAAGCTCATTTCAACCAGGCGCCGGCACCTTCCCAGGCAGCCTTCTCCTTCAACCTTCCTCAACAGGATCGACGACAGCCGCCGCAGCAGCAGCATCAGAGCCACCTTCTACATCAAACTCCCGACTTCCCTGCGTCGCTGCCTCACTTTGAGTCTACTGGAAGCGAAGTGCTTCCCTCTACAGAGATGACTGCCTCTCCCTCAACCCAGTCAAAGATTTCCATACAACAGGAGATCCCCCGACCACAGAACACTTCCGCTGACAGCGGTACCTACACCTGCACCTATCATGGCTGCACTCTACGCTTTGAGACACCGGCTAAGCTCCAGAAACACAAGCGTGAAGCCCACCGTCAAACCACCCCTGGGGGTCACCTGATCGGACGTGATGGCTCATCACGCAACTCTCAAGCTGGACCCCACAAGTGTGAGCGGATCAATCCTTCGACAGGGAAACCATGCAATTCAATTTTCTCCCGTCCCTACGATCTTACGCGACACGAGGACACGATCCACAATGCTCGTAAGCAGAAGGTTCGCTGTCATCTGTGCACGGAAGAGAAAACATTCTCCCGCAATGATGCATTGACTCGACACATGCGAGTGGTCCACCCCGAAATTGACTGGCCTGGCAAGCAGAGACGCAGAGGAAGGGAGTAGATCCATCACGGGTAGATGGTGGATACAGGGAGGGCTTCCTATCCTATCTATCCTCTTCTTCTCCTTACTCCGTTGGAAAGGGGTGGGGTGTTACTACCTACAAAGGGATATCTGACTGAAAGGGAAAAAAAAAAAAAAGAAAAAATAAAAAGAACCCAATCTCGAAGCGACAAATGAGGAGATTTGTTTTGAATCTGTCTCTTTGTGTCTCGTTGTCTGGGTTGTTTTTTTTCTTTTTTTCCCTTTCCTCTCCTTTCTGACCATCCGAATGTCTTCATCATTCGACATGACGAAGGCAGCCTTCGACGTCATAGACTAATCCGAAAAGGGAAAGGACGCGCTCTCCCAGGGCTCGGATCGTCGCAGAAACTTCCCCTTTGGGACGACTGCTGGCCCAAAGAGGCCGTTATGACGTCATCATTATCCGCGACTGACGTCCTTTCTCGCTGTGACTCTTTTGTGAGGCCTCAAAGGCTTATGCTGGACAGCAGCCTCCGATTTCTCTCATCTCCCTTTAGACATGATGACGCATATTTCCTTTCTTTTAAATTTCTTTGGGTTTCTTACACTATTGTTTTTAATTTCATCATCCTTGTACTGTTTGAGCAAGCCAGCCTTCTTTTTGTATTTTTGTCGGGGAACAGGGACATGTTTTCCCTCTGTGGTTTTTTTTTTAGATCGCTTTGCTTCTTTTTCTGTTTCTGTTTCCTCTATATGGGTGGTGAAAATCATTGCATCAAAAGAAGCAAATTGTGTTTATATGGCTTTTTTTCAATGATTCATTCCTTATACATGGGTGGGAAGGTTAAGGTTGTTCAATGAGCATGTTGTGTTACGAGCCTTGTTTATGCTGTACTATACTGGACTGTGTATGAGTGATGTTATGATGTCTTGCATGTTTACTCGGGTGTTTTTGGCTGTGGTTTGCATTGGGCTAGCATGGAGCTGTTGATTTCAGCACACAAATTGGCTGTATAGTATAGGAGCTGTACAAACAGTACTTGACCTTAATGATGAAGCTCTAAATTGGATCCTATAGTGCAGTACTTGGAAGTAATTACTAGAAGTACTCCATACTAACCGGAAGCTATGTTAAAAATAAAATGTAATAATTAGTTAGCATGAAGCATGAAGCATACATACTCTGTAAACTCTGCACCTCATAGTCAACTCCACCCGTGACCCACGTCAATCCCCATCCCATCCCCATCTCTATCTCCATCACACGGGAGGGTCCAGCACCACTATGAACCTCCTACCAAATCGAGTACAGCTCGAATACCTACCTGCCTACCTACCTACGTCCCCGGACTAAAGAAGCCCACTGATTCGCCAAAGAAAGTATTTCCGAGGGGTTTTTTAAATCCCATTGTTGTCGTCAGTCCCCGGGTGTGGAGTTATGGATCCTGGATTTCTCAGGGCTTACTTGAAGCTGACGGGACGATTGTTTTTGTTTTCTTTACCTGTAGACTTTATATGACTTAACTACCTAGGTAGTTGGTTAACTAAACTAACTAGTAATACTAACTTACTAACTTACTCTGGTGGGAACTTGGGTTGAGGTTACTGGGTAGTTTGGGTTTATTGCGGGGGACTGGGAACTGGAGTTAGTTAGTGATGATGTGTTGATGTGTTGATGTGTTGATGTGTTGATGATGCTTTTGGTTTGTGGGGCTTGCTTGGCTTTTGAAAAGGCTCTTTCTCGGTTGAGGGTTTGACGGCTTGGTGGTTTGGATAGGAGAGTATCTAGTATCTAGTAGAGAATCTACCCGTGCAGTGGCGACAAGACGGGGCTGATGGGGTATGCAATATGCTCCGTGTTATACAACTCAGAGAATAATGACTTCATTTACGGAGTAAATATCGAGATGGAATACCCGGAGTATTACTATTACTATTACTATGTATCAGGCATGTCTTGTAAAAGCACTAAAATAGCAGATACTTACCTTACTCCTCCTAGTCGACATGATATTTTTGTAGATGCCAATTCGAGGAGCTTGGCTAGAACCTCTCTCTTTAGACGATCGATGCCGTTATCATGACCATACCTATGACTTTCTGCTGCAAAGGGTCAACTGCACCGCCACCGTCGCAACCTCCCTGGCGAGAAGCGGCTGGAGACCAGGCAGTTCATAAAGAACGGTCATCAGAGAGTAAGGCGAAACAAGAAGTGATCCCACTTGCCACGCCGCTTCCGTGCACCGTCTTGGCCAGTCTGCCCGGGAGCTGGTGGTCTTCGACGAAGATATCTATATGCCCAAGGGAATCTTCCAGCGAACTTGTGGGCTTCAGGAGGAGGTTCCTAAGGTCGTTGGTATCAATGATGGAGTGCCGGTGATCCAGGTACGGTCAAACCCGATAGAGAGACAAGCAGTGGATCTTGAACCCAAGAAGATAGTCTCTTTTTGCTGTAGTCCTTGTCCTTTTAGATCAGCATTGGACCTTCGTAATTTATGTAGTTGATCTTGTATAAGCACCACCACAAATCTCTAATTGGAAGATTGAAGATTAAACCTAGGGGGTAGACTCATTTCACTCTATCCCATCGTACCAGGAGATTGGTAGAATAGCTTCCCCGGTGCCTTTATTAACTGTTTGACCTTCCAGGCATACTTGGAGTGTTTGACGGTAGAGGGATCACCAAGAATATTAATGTTCTCTAACGGGTCTCGTCAGGCGCAATCATGTCTGCATCGTAGCATAGCTGCGAACTCGTCCGCTTTAGCTGTCTGGACCATGCAGGTGCGTACTACAGTAGACATGGCCTCTCTCCCGTTCTCATTGCGAGCATTGCAACTGTGTAGATCCGGGTGTGAGAAATCGGGCCCCAATCCGACTTTAATACCTTTCCATATAGCACGCCGACAGGCCCAGTAGGAGCCCTCTCCACATAAGCATTGTCTCGCGTTATTGGGAGGAGGCTGTTAAAGGCCAATCACTATGATGAGACGTGTTACAATATGGCAGTCCCGTTGGCAAGCAACAGGACAAGACACTCATAGTCTAAATATGTGTCCTTGATGGTTGTAGCGCCTCTTCGGAGTGAAGCCATGACATCTGCCGTGCTATTTGCGTGTACTGCGATCACATTCTAGCTGAGCGGCGTCTTTAACAAGGACATCCAGTTCCTTGTCGGAGAGCTGCCTGTATTTGTGGCCTTCGATGTCACTCGTCGCGCCACTACTGAGCACGACCTTAATACCCGTTGCGCCATAGCAGATATGGAGCTGTACAGCATATCGGACTTTGCCTAGTCCATTCGAAATGAGCAAGTCCGACATTCCTATATTCGGCTGTTGCTATCTGGTGACACCCTTGAGGCTGTAGACGCAGTCTATGGGGAGTTAAAGGCCTTGTAGCTACCACCAGTCCGGCCAATCGCAGGCCCGCCTCGTGGGTATTGACAACTAACACAGGTCCCTAGTGAATAAGCTTGTCATTTTTAGTTGTTAATAGTCAAACATGCTGGTGGATCAAGCTGTGACCATAGTATAGAAGCTCTTTCATCAGTCCCGTAGGCCGCGGGTAACATATCATCAATGTACTGAATTCTGCTCATCTGTGCCTGTGAAATGAGTGTGGTAGTTCCACATTCCTAGCACTAGGACAGGCACACTGCGCGGAAGGTTGAGTAAGGCTTCATCTGAGAGATGCTGCTCTCAGTTTACGCAGGAGCGATAGTGGATCATGGGATGCTTTTCACTGTAGAAACTGTTGGGATACTGGGCTACTGCCCTCCTTTGTGATGAGTTGCTGTGTTTGTATATCCGATATTGTTCCACGGCCCTGTCGCAGGAAGAAGCCACTTACCATATATTGAATTATCTCGGTCTGGGCTTTCGGATACTTCCAGTGCATAACTCGGTGCAAGGCCCCATCATAATCCTGTATTTGAATTGTGTAGTGTAGTATCAGAACTTAGTCAAGAGGTTGTACAGCTTCGTTGTTCGAGTACCTCTCGCATATGCTGCTCTCGTAAGTTCCGTTGTTGGGTTCAGGCTGCGGTGTGGTTGTGGGCATTGTCATCTCTTTTCAATAGCACAGTTCATAATCGGGATGTTTGTGGTGCCTTCAAGCTCTGGTCCTGGTGGTGGTGGATGATGAGTTCGAGGGGAAAGACAGACGAACGACGCGTCTTATGATGTATGCCTCAGGCAATAATCCATCACATTCGAACTTGGCACGCTTCTCTCGAATGCCATATGGTCACTGTTTTCTTTTTGGATCAACATTACAGATGGCTATAGACAGTATATATCTTTAGATGTCTGGATAATACTATACACTGCCTATACCGACCGAACTTGAGCAGGAACCTCGCGGTGAGCTGTAGATCACGGGAAGCGATACTTCCTATTTGGGGTGTTTGAACAGCTGGTCTGGATTTCCTATTTGGGCAGTCTTGGCGCGGTTTCGTCAACCTCAGGCTTACGAGTTCTACATCGAATATCCGGGATATCACTGCATAAAGGGCTATTTTTTGGGGTTTTTAGCTCGAATACGGTTTACATATTATTTATATAGTATATTGGGTGTATTCTAACGCCTTTTGGTTGTACATTCTGAATATTTGGCATAGAAGCTCGTCAATACATCGATATATATTTTGTCCACCAGTGTATGTCTAGAGTAGGCCTCCATCTTCAACCTCCACATACACTAATTTATACGTTTGGTGCCTAGTTTACATAAACACCATACAATCAAAATACAAATCACATATAGAATAGTAAAGAATTACAGAGAGTAGACTAAAGAACAAGGTATCCAACTACAGGTCTTCTCACGGGGAATCGCAACTACACAGTATGTCAAAGGACAATCGAGCCATAGCACAGTATTGCCACAATAATCTATAGTAACTATAGTAAAGTACGCGATCCAGTACCATTGTTATACAGAAGCAGTACCTTGCGAATAGAGGTCAAGCTTCAGTAAAAGCAACGGACTACAACATATACACGGTCAAGAAAGCGTCGGAAGCCCATCCTCAAACTCGCCACAACAACCCACACTACCCAAAACAACGCGTTCGCGTTCCACGAGTAAACAACCACCAACAAATTTACTACGCAAAATCCAGTTCGAACACAGGAACAGAGGTAAAATTTTTGACAGTTTGTATTCATATTCGACCGCGTCAGATGTTGCGCGATCTTCTTTAGCCTATGGCACCAGCCGGAAGCATGAAGGCTGCTATGATACAGAAAATCGCAGCACGAACACTAGCAGACCAGTAGTGGACGCGTAATAGTAAATAAAAAAATACGTAAAGCAAACCCAGAGACCCATGACACTTATAATAAAAGATCAAGAACACCCCAACGTCCCAGTCATACCGTGAACCAACCCGAAAAAGCAAACCGTCGCGTCACTGCTGCGGAAGGACAACTGACGCGCCGACCGCGCAGGATGGTGGAAAGGAAAACAATGCAGAAAAGAAAAAACGCTTAACCACCGAAACCGTAGAGGGTACCTAATTTTAAATGTTAGACACGTGGAAACAACTCCAGAGAGAATAGTAAAACATACGTCCTTGACGCTTAAGAGCATAGACGACATCGAGAGAAGTGACAGTCTTGCGCTTGGCGTGCTCAGTGTAGGTGACGGCATCACGGATGACACCCTCAAGGAAGGTCTTCAAGACACCACGGGTTTCCTCGTAGATCATGGCAGAGATACGCTTGACACCACCACGACGAGCGAGACGACGAATAGCAGGCTTGGTGATACCCTGGATGTTGTCACGCAAGATCTTGCGGTGACGCTTGGCGCCACCCTTTCCAAGACCCTTGCCACCCTTTCCGCCTATTCAAAGAAGAACACGTTAATTGAAGCTCTTCAACACGAAGACCCCATTGATATCTCAGATAATCAACAGGGAGTATAGGTATTACTTACGTCCAGACATGTTGATAGTGTGTTAAAGAGAGATAAGCTTTAGGTTGTTGAGATGTGGAGATGATATTAAACGTCAAGCGGACGACAATGGATTGATGGGATTAGGAAGAGTTGACGGGTATCCATGGGACGGGAGATATTTGTATAGCGAAGGGAAGGACGCGGGGAGAGAACTGGAATCACACGCTAGGGTTGGGATCAGCCAATCAGATGCAATGATCACCCGGGAGGGCTGCAGCGGCGGGTAACGTGACCGCGAGACTCTGATTCCGCCGCGAGGAACTGATCCCAGCGTGACAGCGCGTAGCTACGAGGATCAACGTTCCGGAACGCCAGAGTGCATTCCTAAACGATGGAGAGACTCCCAAGACCCTTCTGATTGAGTTACATACCGTCGTTGAGGTTGGGATCAGAATGTGGCAGGGAAGAATTCTAGATCTGTGATCCTAGGCTCCTATTGGCTGGTTGGGTAAAACTCTCGCTTAGCGCACCGACCACCTGAGGCACCAACCAGGCAGCGACCGCCCTGGCCCGCAACCCTTTTGATTTTCCCAGCAAAAACTGGGCTACGAAATCACGGCTTATGGTGTGCTGCTTTCCGAACGCTTTTTCTGATCCAAAGAAAAGGCGCTAAGGCCACCCAACTTTGCTGGCAAAACACTAGATCACCATCCACCTTCTCGCTTACTACAAATACCTTCCCCCACCCGCCCCCTCCATCCTTCTTTCATCCATCTATCGTTCCAGTCGACATCCACCATATCCATCGACTTTCTATCAACAACATCACTTTTTCATCAAAAAATCGACTAATCCTATCAAACCTTATCATCTAAAATGGCTAGAACTAAGCAGACTGCCCGTAAGTCTTAACCTTATTGTCCTTTCTCTTGGTGTCGTGGGTCGTGTCACCGTTGTGACTCCCAAAGAACATCGCGTATACCTTGACAAAAGAATCATCAAGCTGACCTTATCCATTATAGGTAAGTCCACTGGTGGCAAGGCCCCCCGTAAGCAGCTCGCCTCCAAGGCCGCTCGTAAGGCTGCCCCCTCCACCGGAGGTGTCAAGAAGCCTCACCGTTACAAGCCCGGTATGTTACATACTATATACATTTGATGTATCACTTGACCATGGACTAACGTATAAAAGGTACCGTCGCTCTCCGTGAAATCCGTCGCTACCAGAAGTCCACTGAGCTTCTGATCCGCAAGCTCCCCTTCCAGCGTCTGGTCCGTGAAATTGCTCAGGACTTCAAGTCCGACCTTCGCTTCCAGTCCTCTGCCATCGGTGCTCTCCAGGAGTCCGTTGAGGCCTACCTCGTCTCTCTCTTTGAGGACACCAACCTGTGCGCCATCCACGCCAAGCGTGTCACCATCCAGTCCAAGGACATCCAGCTTGCCCGCCGTCTCCGTGGTGAGCGTTCTTAGATTCTTTTTCTGGTTGGGTCTTATGGGAAGGCGATAATGGGGTTATTTTTTCTTGTCTTTTTCATGACTACTGGCGATACATGACGGTTTTTCTTTTCGAATATCAATGGGTTCGGCTATGGGTTTTTTCGTTGTTCTTTTTTCGCTCGATAAATAGTAGGCTGCCCATTCAGCAGCTGGACGGATTGATCATGGGTACACCCGAATATGTACATTAAAGGAAATTTCTTCATTCCCGAATGGTGTCCATGTCCAGATGCCACCGGATGGCATACATGTGAATTTCAGTATCTACGAGCAATCAAGTTCAGCTCCAAACCTAGGATTATTTTCTTACAGTCGTAGAGTAGTATTGGGGACAGTCTCGCGGAGGTGGCGGTCTTGTCTACGGTCGCACATGAGGCTTCGTTTTCAGCCTCGATGTTTCGTAAGGCTAGACACCCTTGGAATCTATCCTACTCTCGAAGCCAGCGAATATCCCAGTATTCATGTAGTTAGAACCTGACTATTAACTTAATCTCATGATCGACTTCGTTGACTACCTAGTAGTTGATTTCTACGATTTAATGGCGGTTGACAACTCGATGCAACGTCGTCAGCACAGGTGACGCAACGACTTGCCCTACGGTACTAGAGAAAGAGTACAGTCCCTACTCGTCCATCTTATCTTATGCAGCTAAGTAGCTGGGTGATACCTAAGTATCTAGGACTTAGGTAGGAGAGCGCTTACTGGGCGCTAATAGGTAGGTAGCTACCTAGCTACCTAGTAGAGTCATAAGTTTTCCGGTCGGGGTTGGGGACGGAATTATTTATTATTATTTTAATATTATTCTATTATTATTCTACTATTATTTCATTATTATAGAGTATGTATAATTCTATTCCTGGAAATCCATTTCTCGTGCAAAAGCTCCAAAGCCTTTGGGCGATCGTGCCTCGGTTCTTGATGGCGTCCTTGGCTTGGGTTGCGTGAGTGGTGGCGGCCGGGACTACAACCATGGACTGACAAGTGGAAAGGGGTGCGTAAAAATCTTCTCCTCTGTAGATAGTAATTTAGTCATTTATTTCGTTTTATTTGATTTGATTGTGGATAAATATTTCGTGCTCCTTGGGCGTCTTCGATGCTTGAGAGTCGACTTCCCCTTTTGGGCTCGCGGGACTCGGGAGAGCAGAGTATAGACTCCGTAGTCTATAAGTATATACTATACAGTGTTCTGTTGGAGTAAGGGTTCTTTCCTTGTGAGGATAGAAGAAATGATGATTTAAAAAGTACTCCAGAGACCAAGGTGCGTCACCTGGTGATTCACTAGGTAGCGCGCTACGGAGAGGACGGAGTTGCCGACGATCAACAGATGTTGTTGGTTCGGACTCAGAAGAAGAGGGTCAGGAGAAGACTTAATAAAGTTAAATGTCCGACAATGTTGTGCACATTAAAACTATTCAATTTCAGGTTGGTTTTCCGGGCGGGGGTTGAAAGAACAAGATCTGGAATCGGGACCACGAATTTACCCGTCGCAAAAGATATTACTCTGGTTTCTTCATTGCTAGAATAATGCAAGACAACCTTGGAAGCAATTGGTAAGCGGCACTGAGACAGCCTCGAAGTCGAAGTCGATATCGATATCGATATCGAAATCGATGTCGATGCCGCGTGTGCCGAAAGCGGCATGATTTGCTCTGGTGATGCAAGCGGCCGTTGTACTCTGTCTACACAGTATATTGAACAGCAAAGGCTTTGTTCGATCTTTCAAGAGCACTCGTTCATCCATAACATCCATATCGGATACTCCGTAGTCCAGACTCGGAGACTACAGACTCCAGGGTACGTAGTAACTAGTATTCATACTCTTGCAGACGACGAGTCAGTGGCGTCGTCGATGGATCCCGAATCCTGAATCACCCTCAGAGACTCCTCGCTCGGTTGATCCCGAATGCCGACCAGCACGGAGAGAGTAATGGAGCAGGACTGTGCATAGTGCGTTTTAATGCTCGCCAAACACCGTCTTAGGCCCGAGGCTCCATATTTATGAAATCACTTACGGAGAAGAGAAATGGGTTTTTAGTCGGTCTGCGTATATAGATAAGTGCTAAGTGCCTGGAGATCTGCCTTCTAGATTGTTGTTGTTTGGTTTCTGTCTTTTTATCTCCAGATCCTCCTCCTCCTCCTACTCCTACTACTCCTACTGTGTCTTTTGGTAGTGGAGTATTGTATACATTCGCTGGTCTTCCTACTACTACACCATATCTCTCCACCGCGCTTTACAATAAACAGCTTTACACCTTCTCCTACTCTACTGCTATACGCTAAAAAAGAAAGTCTCCTTTCGAATTTATACCTTGACATATAGCTCCAGTTCCGTACACTGTACTATGGCCGCCGACAAGGATGGCCATGGCCCCCCAAATGCGGCCCCCAAGATCGAAGCGCCAGCAAGCAAAAAGATCCCCTACTGGCGCATGGTAGTCGACCAAGGCGCAGTGACCCAGGAGGTTATCGACTTTCCTTACTCTGGATCAGGCACTGAAGAAGACCCTTTCTCCGTCGTTTGGATTCCTAATGACCCTCGCAATCCCATGCTGTTCAGCTCGTTCGAGAAGTGGTTCATCACAATGGTTGCCGCATTTGCGACTCTAGGAGTCGCCCTGGTCTCATCCGCTTATACTGGCGGTGTCCGGGAGATCGAAGAGCAGTTCCATATTGGCACGGAGGTTGCGACCCTGGGAGTCTCTCTTTTCGTTCTAGGCTTTGCCATCGGTATGCTTCTTCTCTCCCCGTTTTTGATAATGCTAACAGCAAATAAAAGGTCCTCTGCTTTGGGCCCCGCTGAGTGAAATGTTCGGTCGTCAGATCATTTACTTCATAACCTACTTCGCTCTCACTGCCTTCAACTGCGGAACTGCGGGCTCTCAAAACTCCTGGACTCTGATTATCCTTCGATTCTTCGCCGGCTCTTTCGGCTCCTCCCCCCTCACGAACGCCGGTGGTGTTATTGCCGATATGTTTCCTGCCAAACAGAGAGGTATTGCGATGGGCATGTTCGCCGCTGCCCCGTTTCTAGGTATGTCTGCATGTGTTTTACCACCACCACTAGTACTTTGGAAGCTTCGAAAGAGACACCAAAAAAACAGGCTGACAATTGCTTTGGTTATTCCCAGGCCCCGTCCTCGGTCCCATTATTGGTGGGTTTTTGGGAATGAATGCTGGCTGGAGATGGGTCATGGGCTTCCTGGCGGCCTTCTCTGGCGCTCTCTGGATTGCAGGCTCTCTGTTTATCCCTGAGACTTACGCGCCAGTGCTTCTCCGCCGTCGTGCAGAAAGACTGTCCAGCCTTAGCGGCAAGGTGTATCGAAGCAAGCTGGACATTGACCAGGGCACAACCTCAATTGGAGAGACCTTTAAGACATCCTTGTCTCGACCTTGGATTCTCTTGTTTTGCGAGCCCATCGTGTTCCTGCTGTCACTGTATATGGCTATTGTTTACGGAACCCTATACATGCTTTTCGCCGCCTACCCGATTGTCTTCCAATTGTACCGTGGCTGGAACCAGGGTATCGGTGGCCTTGCTTTCCTGGGCATTATGGTTGGTATGCTTATGGCTGTTGCCTATAGTCTTTGGGATAACAAACGGTATGTGCATGCCGAAAAGAAGCATGGCGGGTTTGCTCCTCCAGAGTCACGTCTGCCGCCATGTCTGGTTGCCTCCGTTGCAATCCCTGTCGGTCTTTTCTGGTTTGCATGGACGAATTACCCCTCTGTTCACTGGATGGC
Organism: Aspergillus funiculosus; assembly: GCA_027569145.1. Taxonomy (NCBI): domain Eukaryota; kingdom Fungi; phylum Ascomycota; class Eurotiomycetes; order Eurotiales; family Aspergillaceae; genus Aspergillus; species Aspergillus funiculosus. Next base: position 308,512 of record JAPDEN010000023.1, read on the forward strand.
CCCCATTGCTGCTGGTGTCCCGTTCGGCTTTGGTATGGTGCTGGTCTTCCTGAGTATCCTGAGTTACCTCATCGACACATACACGATCTTCGCCGCCTCGGTTTTGGCTGCCAACTCGGTTCTTCGGTCGATCTTCGGAGCTGTCTTCCCGTTGTTCACCACATACATGTATAACAACCTAGGCATTCACTGGGCCTCTTCGATCCCGGCGTTCCTCGCTCTCGCCTGTGTCCCCTTCCCCTTCTTTTTCTACAAGTACGGACGGGCGATCCGACTCCGCTGCAAGTACGCGGCCCAGTCCGATGCTTTCATGCGCAAGATGATGCAACAACTCGTTCAAAAAACCGAGGCAGAGGTTGAGGCAGAGATTGAGACTGAGGCTGAGGCTGAGGCTTCAGCTGCGGGTGAGCAGCACCGAACAGCAGACCAAGCGTCTGAGAAGTTTGATCGGACTGAAGCCCCAGCCCCAGCAGGGGAAAATGAAGCTAGTTCCGACTCCGACTTTGGTATCGAGCGACTCCCCACGATCGAGCAGATCCGCACCAGGGCCTCGATCCTCTCTGTCGCATCTCGCCAGTCGCTGTATGAGGCGAATCCATACGACGTCGATCGTGTTCACACACGCGAGTCCTTTAAAAAATAAGCCGATAATCTCCTTTCCCTCCTTACCTCTTTCCCTCTTTCTCTTTTTTTTTTTTCCCTTTTGTCCTACCCACTTGCACACTTCCCTGGCTTCATAATTTTTAGTATATATTCTCTTCCACCACTCCTATTGTTGCATATCACCCACTCTTGAATGAGTTAACGTGAGGGACGAATCTGGAAGGAGAAAAGCTGTCGTGGATTTGCATTGAGCTTTTGGATTACCCATTGCTTTTTTTTTTGATATACCCTACATTATAGACGGCGGAGTTGGTTGGCTTTGGCATGAGCGTCGAATGATCACGACCTGCATAATAATTCGAATATAATATCCAAACAATCCTGTTCCAATGATCTTGTAAAAGTACTGAAGTAGTTATCTGCCTAGCAGTAGTAGTACAACACACAGAGTACTTCGACGAAAACGTCTCGGAGTCGAGAAAAAATCTATTTCTGTTTCTCCGATTGGAAGTCATCGCCGATCGTCGGCCTCAACGCCTTCTTCCTCGTCTCTCTGCTTATCAATCGTTGCGGTATTGCTTCATGTTTTCTCGTTCCATACAATAAGAATATTCGATCTCTCTTTCTCTCCTTGTCTTTTATCGAGAGAATATACTAGACTGTTCTGCATGGCTATGTGTTGACACTGGTCTTGTTCACTGACATCTCTGCTCCATTATTCCTTTCTGACTCAAGTCGCTCAGTCTCTTGAAATTACATATTACTTCATACTACAGTTTTATCATGAACTAGGCAGGCTCTTTTTCTACATCTATTATCTACACAGTAGCTGGTAGAGTGCCATACACCGAGAAATGAGACATACTCTCTTCCTCCGGCGCTCTCCCGGGGCCTCCTTCTCTCCACGCCTCCGACCACGACGACATCAATCTTCACATTCCAAGCCTGATCCTGCTCCTCATCAGAATTCACAATCACAGTCACAGTCACAGCCTCTGCCTCCGCCTTCAGAACCTGCCTCTATCCCCTCCATTAGCACAACTTCACCACCCGCTGTTCCCGCTCGATCGGGATCTCGATCGCTAGGCCAGATAATCCAGGCCAGCCCCATCGGAAGGTTAGGGCGGTCGTACTCGCGCGTCCAGGACAAAAGACCCTACCTTACCCAAGTGTGCAGTTCAATCGTTGTGTACCTTTGTGGTGATCTCAGTGCGCAGTTGCTGTTTCCGACGGATAACCCAGCCCGAAAGTCGCAGGAGGTAGAGTCTGACCAAACCGGGGGTACTTCTGGTAATGTCGCTGTGGCTGAAGAGGAGGAAGTAGAAGGAGGAGGATATGACCCGTGGAGGACATTGCGGCATTTGGCGGTGGGCGTTGGGTCAAGTATTCCGTCGTACAACTGGTGAGTTAAAATTAATTAGGGACTGTCCTACTTCCTATGTAGGTGCCTACCTACCTGTCCATGGACTAACGTGGGATATAAACTGAACATAGGTTCATGTTCCTCCACCGCAACTTCAACTTCGCGTCGAGGTTTCTCTCCATCGTCACAAAGGTCGTCGTGCAGCAGATTGTCTTCACGCCCGTCTTCAACACGTACTTCTTCAGCGTCCACTCGCTCTTATCCGGCGCGTCGTTGGTGGAGACGCTCGAGCGGCTGAAAGTCGCCCTCCCTGTTAGCATTGTGAATAGCTGCAAGCTGTGGCCTGCGGTCACAGCGTTCAACTTCATGTATGTGGCGCCCGAGTTCCGCAGCGTGTTCTCGGGCTGCATAGCTGTCGGCTGGCAGGCATATTTGAGCTGGTTGAACCAGAAAGCAGCGAGGGAGGTAGAGGTTGAATTGGCGGAGCCGGCTTTGTCGCATGTCGGCGTAGATTCAGTTGTGGCTATAAAAGCGTAGCGTCTTTTTCCCATACCTTTCTTTCCTTTGGTTTCAATTTCTTTTGTATATACCCGGTGTTTTCGATGGATTATATATATCATGATTTGCTATTTGCATTATATATGGGTTAGACTACAATTATAGAATATTATGTTGTTCTGGGAGAACTTGTTTTGCACGGCGTGGATATCGATATGGATGAGCTAGCTTATTTATATACCTTGCACGACGCAGTCAGTATGAACACGATGTAGAGAATGAAAATAGATCGATTCACAATATCTTCCAAATAATGTACCTTGAATATTAAATTACCATCAGCTTAAACATAAACAATAAATAAGTGCACCTATAGTCCATGGTACTCCTCCAAGCCCTCAAATCGACAACAACAGTCGGGATCACCAGCCTCCAACCGAAAAGCATTCCCTTCATCCTCCCTTTTCAACTCATTCCCTCCATCCATCATTACCTCCATCCATAATGGCGAAAACACCTCAAAATGAGCAATAAGCATACCACAGAATCAGACACCTACCTAGACACCAAGGGAAACGCGTTGTTCTACCCCCTGTCTACGGCTACTGCAGAGTACAAAGATGTCATGTCCACCTCCTCCTCCTCCACATGGACCCGGAATCATCGCGCCGCACGGAAATAGCACGAACGCCAACGCTGTGAAAATCATTAACAATAGCAATAACAATAACAATAACAATAACGACAGCACCAGAAACAGCAACAGCAGCAGGAGAAACAGCAGCAGCAGCAGCAGTACCGCCTACGGATCCGAGTTTAGCCCCGATGAAGCAGAGTTGCTGAACGAGTTACTGGCCCAGGTTGACGCGACCGTGCGCACGACGACCATCGCGACACCGCAGCGTAGTCCGTCGCGGAATCCAGTGGTTAGGGATATAGAGGACTGCAATGGGGATCTCTCGACTGGTCGGGTACCTCGGGTGTTGGGGAGGGAGAGGAAGAAGCCTGTGTGGCAGCAGCAGGGGAAGAGGCCGTGGTCTGGCGGGGTTACAAAGAAGACAAATGGGGTTCCAGGGGTTGGGGGTTCCGCGTTTGGTGATATTCTCCCTTTCTCTTTTCTCCTCTCTCGGTTTTCTTTTTCTTTTGATATTTCGTTGGGGTAATTGCTGACGTCTCGACTACGAAGCGTTTAGTTGAGCATCCGGATTCCACTGAAGGTCGGGAGAAGGAACGCGAGAGAGCCGTAGCTCGGGAACAAGCGTGGAAGATGGCTGGTGCAGACTCGAAGACGACAGACACTCGTTCGCCTGTGGAGCGCTTTAGACGTCCACCGAACAAGGCCTTCTCGGTGACGGACCTGGTCTCGCCTGCCTGGTGCGAGGTCCAGTACTGGTACACTCTCACCAAGCATGGGAGGAAACGGAGGACTCCGGCGATGAAACAGGGGAGCACCATACACAAGTCGTTGGAGGATGAGATTTACACTACTGTTCAGGTGGAAATCACGACCAAGGAAGACGCCCTGGCGCTACGGATATGGAATGTCATCCAGGGGCTGCGCACGCTGAGGGAGTTTGGCATTACACGGGAGCTGGAGATATGGGGGCTTGTGGATGGGGAATTGGTCAGTGGTGTGATTGATCAGCTCTCATACGAGTGTCCTGATCGGGAGCTTGAAGCCTCCGCTGCGATTCACTATGCGGATATCGAGGCGTCGAGGACCGTCATGCCTGAGTACCAGATGTCGTTGACGGAGTACCTACTGTCCCCTGCGCGAGGCGGGAAAGTGCTTGCTGATCTGTCGCGCCATGATCAATCGTCCGGAGCCGCAGAGGAACCGATTAGCACCCAATCTTCTACTGGTGTGCCGCATCTCCCCCGCATTTACCTGACAGACGTCAAGACGAGGGCTAGCAAGTCCATTCCGACGGTCAAGAGCTCGTCGTTCCGGCCTACGATGCTCCAACTCCAGCTATATTACCATATGCTCAATCGCATGGTCACCAGCGACGACATTTCCATCGAAACGCTCGCCTCGCGCTATGGACTCGACCCCGAGCGGACATTCACCGACGCCTTCATAAGCGAAGTCGGCTCTCTAAACGACCAGTACTTCGACGCTCTCTCCTCCCTCGAATTCGACCCCGACTTCATCCCCACCCCAGAAGACGCAATGGCCCGGCTTTCATCCCAAACCACCACAGCCACCGACGACAGTAACATCACAGACTCCCAACCCTGCCCGCCCTCCGCAAGCCAAGATTCCACCAGCGTCCTCCTAGCCAACAATAACCTCACCCGCCTCTGGAAGCTCATGAAAGCCCAGCTCCGCACCACCTTCCTCCCACCCTCCCTCCCATCCCTCCCCGTCGCCCCCTCTATCCCCTCAGAATTCCAGCCCCGCATGCTCGACTCCTACCAAACAACCCTCTCCCCACTCCTAACAGCGCGCTACCTCTCCTCCGCCCCAAACGCCGACCTCCACTCCCGCGTCCTGGGCAGCCGCTCCTTCCTCTTCGACCCAGCCTCGCTGACCTCCTACGTATCCGACCAAATGGACTGGTGGCGCGGCCAGCGCACTCCGCGCGGGGTGGAAGTCATGGAAGCATGGAAATGCCGTATCTGCGAGTTTCAGGATGAGTGTGAATGGCGTCGGGAACGGGAATGGGCCTATGCAAGGCGGAAACGAGGAGGGAAGTCTCCGGATTTAAATATCTAATCCCTTCCTTTCCTTTTTTCCCTCTCCTTCTTACCCGCGTGTATATATGCATGTATATTACGTGACATGTGTTTAGATTTTGTTGGGTGTTGGGTGTTACATTTGTATTTGGTACGCTTTTTCTTATTGAAGTTTTTAATTAGCATCTCAGGGGACTGGGGCGGTGGTACTTACTTATCTGCATGGCATCGAGTTGGTTTGGTACATACTTATGTAGGATACATTATAATTGTGATGTTCATTCAATTCTTATTTTTCTTTTAAAAAGTATCATCATGATCAATGTATGTCTGTATGTTAGCATAACGTAATGTCAAACCTCTCAATGGACATCTATCTACAATGGATATCTACGCACATCGTCCTCCTTCTCCAAATCCAACCCAGCAGCAACCTGCTCCTCATGTTTCCGATCTAGGTACTCCAGCAGAACATCCCCATACCTTTCCTTCCCCTTATACCGGGAGACATCATCCCCCCAGCTCCGAACAGCCGACGCCAACCTCCCAGGCACATAAGGCTCCTCCACAATGGACGTGACAGGCTCAAAGTAAGTGCGGATGGTGAAGACGACGGCCCCCGAACGAGGCAATCTCCGTAGGGACTGGCGCTCCGAGCGGAAATAATGGTGGTGGATCGCCTTGTTCTTTTGGGCGGTGTTCCAGGAGACCTCGGGGCAGTCTTCGGGGCCGATGCTATGTGACCAGGCGAGGTTGTCGTCGACTTGGAGGAAGTAGTTGTTGCGGAGGACGGGGTCTTGGGGTTTGAGGCGGCGGAAGAAGTTTAGCATGCCCTTTTCGAGCTTTTCTTTGTATTGCGGGACGTCGCCGGAGGTGTGGATTTCGGAGAGGCGCATGCCGTATTTGTCGGTGAGGCGCCAGAAGCCCGCGAGGAGGATGGAGCCCGCGAGGAGGTAGTATTCGCCGTCGGACTTTTCGATCATCAGGGCGAGGTCGTCTTGTATGAGGCGGGCGCAGGTAGTCATGGGGTCTTCGGGGAGAGGGCGTTGGGTGATGTTGAAGGTTTCGTTTGTGATGAGGTTGGTGATTCCAGCTTCGGTCTTTTGGAACATTGATGGATAGCGTTCGGGGAGATAGGCGCAACTGAGGGAAAGGCAAGGGGAGACGACTGTTAGGCGTGGATCTTTTCACTTAGAGGGGAATGTTAATTGGAGTGTTGTCGTACAGTTCTTCGAGCAGTTCGATCGCCGCGTCCCATGCTTCAGGGGCGGTCTTGCAGCATTTGTCTCCGCGTTCTTCAATCCGCCGGGCTTTTTCTGCGTGATATCGCAGAAAGTGGTTGTCCAGCTCTGGTTTTACGATTAGTGACTGTTGCCATATCAGGAAGATGTGAGATGGTCCAGCTTACCGATCCATTCGTCCCATTTCATACTTCTTAGGCCCATCGTGACGAAATACTTCCTGTAAATCCGGATTAGTATTGCCGCGAGATCTAGACGCTTGCTGAGAGAGTTGCGTACGGTCCATATCTGAATGGTCTGTAGGGAATTGGTTTCGTTGTGTGGACATCCCAGTCAGGATACGGGGATGCGGGCGGCCGTTTAAAGTCAGATGGAATCCATTCTGTATCAACCCATAATAGCGAAATAGTCAGCTGGCGAGAGTATCTTGACGACGGCTGTTAGAGAATTGCGCCCACCTCCATATTTCCTGGTGGGCTTCTGGAATTTAGTCCCCGCAGAGGAATCAGCCTTCACGCCCAGTGTCGACTGCCTGGAGATTTTCCATCTTTGCACTATGGTGGCGATGATGTAAATGCAGACTGTGGTTATGGCGGAGGCGGCGGCGACGTCCTTGATGTGATACCGGGCGAGATGGAGGGTTTCTGGAATCATGATGTTGTGTGTGGTAGAGGCCTAAGCTAGGAACGATGGCACTCGATTAGGTATATCACCATCGTCAAGGAAAGAGGCGATCTTTTATCAAAGACCACGTATTGCCATCATCGCTGATTACACGAAAGCCTCGAGCTCCAGCAGAAGATCCGATTGCCGTTTCTGTTAATCGGATGCGGTCGCTCGACGACCTTGAAAGCCCACCACAACTGCCACTCATTATTTCCCCGCGAACGAAAGAAAATGCTGACAAGAAGTGGTCCTTATCAAGACGTGCTTAAGGTCATTATTGGAGCTCGAGGGTTTGAGGGATCTTTTTTCCACATCAGGTAAGGCCTTGCGCAGCAGCAGCAGCAGCCGTCCTGAGAGCTGCAGGCTTGGTCGATGAGATCGCAAATTGTCATTCAGACAGGGTGTAATAATCACACGCTGAGGTGGCTTTCTTATTTACATGTGTGCGTAGATACGAGTCTCCAATCTATTTCGTCTCTGGGTCCACGGTACGCCGTCGCAGCAGACAATATTGACCCCATTTTCGACGGAAGCGATCTGGGATGATCGGCAAATCGGGAATCCAGACGAGGCGACCCAAGAGACCAGTTTGAGATGCATCCAGAAACTCCTTGCAGGATATTTGCTCCCATTCTGATCCGTCTTTTATATAATTAGGCTCCAGCTCTGTGGCTTGCCGACCGGGGAAGTATGAGTCAACGAGAAAGGAACATTGAGAAAGGTCGGTCTGGTAAAAAGGGTCAATACTTTTACATTCGTGTGAAAAAGCGGTGATTAGGGTGACTTACATATTTCCCTAGGTCCTCCTCGTTGCGATCATTCATACCGCCTGGAACCTGCGAGGCGCCCTCAAGCAGAGCTGAGAACGTCGGAGCATCAGGGAACTCCCCAGGAAGCAATCCTCGGAATTCGCTTCGAATGAACTTGGCATGCATGCCATTGGGAAGGAAGAACGAAGACGGAAACCGGTACCATTCCTTTCCAAAGCATACCGAGTCGCCCATACGAGCAACCTCTGGTTGTTCTAGCGGCTCGAAAACCTTTAGCGGAGCATTATACGCGGTAATCATACCTAGGGTTCTCAAAAGCCCTCCATTGATGGCGAGGAAAATCACAGACATGACGGCCGCAAGTTTGAGCTTTGCTGGGAGCCGCCCAACCAAGTTTTTCGGATTGTTTGAGCCCAGATAGGCGAGGACTATGTGGAAAGAAATGGCCGCATTGAGAGCAAGGAACGGATACGCGGGGTACATGAATCTTTCTTCCTTGTGGGGTTGAACGGTGAAGATTGTCAGCCACATATAGAATGGTGTAATAAGGGTTACAGTCCTGAGCAAGGTCTCCTTGTTGGTCGCCTGTGCGCGGAAAATCGCTTGGAGAAGTAGCAATGGAGCCGCCGAGACCGCAAAGATAAACCATATATTGAAGTTCAAGAGCAAGTTCTTGACGTAGAATGTCCAAGGTTCTGTGCCGAAGATGTCTGGGCCTCTACCTTCTCCCCCAAATACGTTATATGCAACAATATTCCACGGCACGATTGTTAGCTTGCCAAGGAAAGCATAGTCAATGGCGATTTCCACAGCCTGAAAGTAATTAGCCTTGAACAGGGCTTTGGTGTGCAATAATGACTAGGTGGAAAGGCATACCAAAATTGCTAGGCACCTTAGGCACCCATTGAGGGTGTCAAAGAAGAATTTCCGCACGTTAGCTGAGAGAAAGCTAATGATAGCCTCCTCAAACAGCAGAGGGAGCACCAGTGCTCCAGCAAACGGCCAACCCACGATTGCACCGAGACCAAACCACATGATCCCTTGAGCTGTCTTTTGGCCCCCTTTCCAATCTAAAAATGCCGCGAGGCCGAGCATGGAGGTGTACATCGCAAAGCTGGATGGGAGGAACGAAGCTGAAGCATGGAACGTTCCTGGACTGAAGGCGACAATCATGATGAACAACAACCCGATCCTCGGACTGAGGGTTCGACAGATGGCTGAATACAGCCTGGTCTGACAGGCAGCACAGACTATTGCCAAGAATAATCGGACGGCGTAAAATCCAGATGACTTCCTATCAAGTAGAAAGGACCCCAGTTTCCCAACGAGGGCATGTATGGAGATATACAGCCAGCTTCGAATCGAATAGACTGGCGAGTACTCCCACGTTTGAAGCCCGTAGCCATAGTCAAGATAATGCGTCGGCTCCCAGAAGTTGAAGACCTCGTCACAGTCCTGAATCGGAGCGAGAAAAGCCGCAATTGCATTGGAAACGATGCATACATAGAGCGCTACGTTGAGGGGAAGGTAGAAGGGCGGCGGGGGAGGACTGAGACAGACAACATTGCATGAATGTTAGCTGGGACTGGAGGACAGACAATTACAGAGGGATTGAACTATACCGTGGTTTTGTTCGTGGTGCGTCCTGCGCCCGTGGCACTGTCGGTACCCCATTTGCTTTCCGTAGAGGAGCCATAAAGCAACGTACATTGACTCTGTAGAAAGGAATGAATTGATGAAGGAAAAAGAAAGTCGAAGCTGACACGAATTCGAAAATGCCATCAATCGTTATCGATAACGACCACGAGCTTGTCCGGTGACCGCTTCGGCTACTTGTGGCAGATTCTAAAAAAAATAAAAAAAAAGTAGAAAAACAGAAAGTATTCCGGGAAGATTTCAAGTCCTCAACAGAGTCAACTCCAAACACTCTGCACTCTGTCTGAACTCGGGGTCTTTTCCTCCTCAGTCCCTCCTGTGCCTGCCATGACTGAATCTGAGGTCCATAATACTGCTGGGGATGCTTTTGAGGGTCCTCCAGTAAAACGTCCTTGCATGAACGATACGCCACCCGTTGCGTTGACACCAGCGGACGATGGAAGCGATTTTTACAATACTCCCTGGGCTGCGGGAACCCCAGTAAACGCTAACCAGGTGGAAGGGGATATCACTAAAAATCAGGTTACTGGAGTACCGGCGCCATCTAACCCCCAGCCCTTGATTCCGGGCTTAAGTCTGGTCAACGATACTCTCGAGGAGCGCCAGCAAGGACAGGATGAATCTGGCACTCGCGAGAACAACGGTAACCAGCCCATCACTACGAACGAGCAACCCACGGCGAGAGAACAAGTGACAGACGAAATGGAGGTGGAGCATGACATGAAACCCGAGGGAGTCGACGAAGAAAAAGGCCTTGAAAACAGCTCGGATGGAAAGATTGATACGAGTGGCAGTACAAATGCGACAGAGAGTACCTCTTTAGTTGGAGCTGCCGGGCCTTCTCACCCCACGCAAGGCGAGCAAGTCGAGGAAGAGGAGGAACATCCCGAATGGGAGATCGACTCTTCCCCATACGAATCCTCCTCCGACAGCTCTAGTACAGATTCCTCCGATGAAAGCGATGACGATGACGACGAAGACTACCCAATCCTGAGTGCCGAAGAACAGGCGCGCATTCTGATGCAAGCGGAGCTAGGATCTGACGACGAAGGCGAGGGAAAGGGTAAACCGGGAACTCACCTCAGAACCGCAAATGAAATCGCAGAAGAAGTACTCCCTGTCCCTGACATTACTATCACGCCTGAAATGAAGATCGTACTTTTGGGGAATGTGGAGGCAATCGTGGAAAACACGATTCTTATTGCGGCCAATGTCACCGGAGAATATCAGGTACTTGAGTCTGGCTCACTACTTTGCCTCGAAGACCGGCGCATTGCCGGTGTAGTTTCTGAGACTCTCGGCAGGGTCGAGAACCCCCTCTATGCAGTTAGATTCCCCACCGCAGAAGCCATTGAGGAACGTGGTCTCGCAAGGGGTACTACTTTATACTACGTTGAGGCTCATTCAACCTTCGTGTTCACTCAGCCGCTCAAAGGATTGAAAGGAAGCGATGCATCGAACTTTCACGACGAAGAAGTGGCTGAAGACGAGGTTGAATTCTCCGACGACGAACAGGAAGCAGAGTACAAGCGAAGATTGAAGCAAAAGCGCCAGGAGAGAAAGGGTATCAAAACCGATAATGGTGGCCCAGCAAAAGCTAGAAAGGGACCACCTGGCCCTTCAAAACTTGGTCAAAGTGAACTCAACTACGACGACAACCCTGCAGAGGATGGCTACACCCCGCTCGCACGCCCCAAAAACCTGCATGAAATGATGCGACAAGAACCTCCTGTTGAGACTGACAGTTTCTCCAGCAGGAACTCTGGTGGTTTCCGCGGTGGTAGGGCTCGAGGAAGAGGCTCTGAGCGAGGTCGAGGTGGCCGTGGCCGTGGAGGAGCCCCTAGAGACTCTCATCATGATCGCCAACCATATTATCAGCGTGAAGGACCAGAGGCCCAGTCTCAACCTCCACAGTATCCAGCCTATGCTCCTTTACAACAATTTCCTGCATACCCACAGCAACAACAGCCTCATGCTCAGGGGGCATTGCCAACACCATTCAATTTCCAAATGCCATTCCAACAGGCCTACCAGCCACTGAACCAATATGCACAAATTCCCGCTACTGCCCACATCAACCCATTATTCCTCGCTGCTTTGCAACAGCAACAACAGCAGCAGCAGCAACAACAGCAGCAGCAACAACAACAACCACAACAATACCAGCAACAACAACAGCTGCCGCAACAATACCAGCAAGCACACCAGCAGCCGCAACAACAGGCGGCAGTGCAGCCGCAGACTCAGTCTCCTGCTATGAATTTCGATCAGGTAAAGGCGCAACTGGATCTATTGCGGCAATTAAGCAATAATGGAAACCAATGGCCACCTCGTTCATGATTAATGTCATACCACACCTTTTTATTTTTCTTTTGTGATCTGGGTTATAATTGCATCTTGGGGAGCTGGGGTGTTTGATACTATTAGGTTTGAAGGAAAAGTTTTACAATTGTTTCGGTCTTGCAATTTCAAGATACCATTTCTGAATATATATAAATATATGAATGATTTGTATGCAGTATTAATATTGTTTGTTTACTGTACTTGTACATCTCAATGTTCTGTCATAGTTAGGGAGCATCACCTGAGGATACAGTGATCGAGAGCAGTTCTTGCCAGTCTCACGACTCATTCTGTTTCGAACTCTTTGCCAGAACCCAGAAGTTCTCCATCTTTGCTCGTGCCAGGACATCCTTTGCCTGGGAATCGGATTCGCACACGCGTGCGCCCAGCCACTTTCGGAACGCCCGGGCCTTGACCTGGCCCTCCCAAAGCAAATTGCAGGTGTTTGAACTGAGATCCTTCAGATCTCCCGTTTGTTCATCTTCGGCTGCGAGCCATGCTGCCTGGGCTTCGCGATTTCCCTCTCGCACAGCACCTGGGCCTGCATTTTCTGTCCAGTCAATTCGATTCATCATGAGTTTCCTGTAATTATTGATTGAATGGCTGCCGCCTTCGACAATCACGAGGTTGAACCGAGGATGCATAACACACACTCCAGTAAGAGCGTTCTGTTCAGCGTTTTTGCTGATTTTAAATCGATTACGCCCATTCGCAAGGCTGTCGATCCGATATACAGTCATAAACAGACCCTTTTCAGCATCCTTCTCCTGTTGCCTTGCAAGCTTCTCATGGCGTTCATCTTTCGTTAACTTGCGCTCTTCATTCATAGCCTCATGCTTGTCACGGCGATCAGCGATCTCTCGGTTCACGCGTGCTTCCACAGCAGTGGGATCCTTAACTGCCTGTTCACCTAGCACGCGCATAAGATTAGATTTCTTGACCTTGGGTGGAGGAGCTGGCTCAAGACCGAGACGAATTTTGGCTTGTTGTTCTTTCAAATCAGCCATTCGCCGTTGGCGGCGGAGTTTGGCTTGCTCTTTGGGTGTGAGGTACATTGCCTTTTGTTCTGGGATGAGCTTCTCCTGGGGAGGCTCGAGGAGCACAGGGTGCTGAATGTAGACAGTAATAATGGAATCGGTGGAGTCGATTTTAAGGTTTTGTTCATCTTCAATAGCGGAGTAGTCAGTTCCATCGACCAAACCCTCGTCCCACCATTCAATTGTTGGTGGAGCTGGAATCATAAAGGCCTTTTCCACATCCAGATCCTCATCAATACCAGCCTGCCTTGCACGTTCTGCAATACGCTTTTTCATAGCCTCCAGCTGGGCCTGCCGACGGAGGGCGGCAGCCTGTTGTATATATTTCCCCTTCTGGTTGAAGAGTAATTGGCGTGAATGCCGAGGCTTTGCGATCGTAGCTTTCGGGCCCAAACTAGGATCAAAATAAGGGTTGCTCTTGATTTCTTCCAAAGATGGCCCAGAGAGATCCAGTCCAGCTCGATCCTGCTTCCCACCGGTCATTGGAGACTCATTCCGACGGATTTTTGATTGTACTGATTGACGTCCTTTGCCTCCACGGAATTCAATGGTGTCTGATAGGAGGGCCGGATGTAAACCAACATCTAGACCGCCACGAGCGCGTGATAATCCATCATCGTCGTCTCCAAAAGGAGGAGGGGGAGGTGGAGGAGGTGTTGGAACGGGGGCTCTTTGTTGAGCAGCCGCTTGGGCCCGTCCGGTAGCGGCTGCGACTCTGGCTTTCATCTGTTCTAACTTCGACATAGCGGAGCTTGCAGCAGGAGGAGCGGGACTAGGACTTGAAGCTGGTGGTGAAGGAACAATGGACCCTCGCTTCTCAGCCATCAGTCTGTCGCGCACAGCTTGAGCCTTGGCTCTCGCCTCCGCGACAACCTTGGCGATATCAACGTTACCAGGCGGCTGTGCTCCCTGTCCAGGATAAGGGGATCCATTGTTGGAACGAGGTCTCTTCTGTGTGTTATTGTCTTCTTCCTCGGGATGAGGTCTCTTCAGTATGTTGCCTGACACGTCCGCCATGGTTCTTAAGAGACAGAGAATTCTCGACTCACCCGCTGGCACCAACAGGAGGGCTGATAGCTTGGATACAGAGGAAAAAAAAAAAAAGAAGCCCAGCAACTTCACCAGAGCGAGCCGATGGAATCGTCAGAGTTGCTGCACAGTAGGCGTGGGTGATGAGGCAGTGAGAAAGAGGGAGGAGACTCTCGTCACGTTGGCAGACGTGGATGCGAAGGCGGTTTCGCACGGCAGAAAAAAAGCTGGAACTTTTTTTTTTCTTCGCCGAATTTCATGTTGAGATCGACGCACCCGCTTCTTGCTCCTCCGCAAGCAACCGAAAATTGAACAGAAGAAGAATTCGCATCGCCAGCGTTTTCTGTTGCTCAAGGAGCTGCGACGGGGACAATGGCGACTTTCACACGTCCCGTGGCTTCCGCAATCTCGGGGGTTGACTTTGGTGTCTATTCCGACGAAGACATCAAGGCTATCTCTGTAAAGCGAATCCACAATACTCCGACATTGGATTCATTTAACAACCCTGTTCCTGGGGGTTTATATGATCCTGCCTTAGGTGCTTGGGGCGACCATACGTAAGTGCACGGAACTTTGACGCAGAACCCGTTTTCGTTGCTTTTCTATACCTGGACAGACAGGCGGAGAATGCTGATGAATGGGCTTTAGTTGTACAACATGCTGCTTGAATTCATGGTCTTGTACTGGCCACCCCGGGCATGTTGAGCTTCCTGTGCAGGTTTACAATGTGACGCATCTCGACCAGCTCTACCGTCTGCTCAGAGGACAGTGCATCTTTTGTCATCGCTTCCGGTTGTCGAAAACCCAGGTCAACCTATACACTTGCAAGTTGCGTCTTTTACAATACGGATTAGTTGATGCGGCAGAAGTCGTGGACTCGATGGGGTCAAAGGCCCCCAGACAAAAGAAAACGGCTAGAAATGCTGATGGATCTGAGGATGAGGAAGACGACGAAGACGAAGACGATTTGATATCTCGCAGGAACGCCTATGTCAAGAAATGCATACGAGAAGCACAGGCGTCTGGGGCGCTCAAAAGTATCCTTGCAGGTGTCAAGAACCCCCTTGCTATGGAGAAAAGGCGGGACTTGATCAAAGACTTCTTCAAGGATATTGTGGGTGCTGCAAAGTGCGCCCATTGCAGTGGGTATGTTACAGAATAACCTTCCGAACATTGCGATCTGTCTATGCATGCTAACAATATGTAAAAAGAATATCGCCAGGTTATAAGAAAGACCGGTCTTCTAAGATTTTCCGCAAGCCCTTCTCGGAAAAGGCTCGGCAAGCTATGATACAAGCTGGGCTGCAAGTTCCAAACTCCCTGATCCTTCTTCAACAGGCAAAGAAACTATACAACAAGGAGAAAAAGGCATTTGCGAACGGCATCTCTGATAATGCTAGTGTTACCTCGGAGGCCCATGGTGCGGAGGAAGAAGTTGCTCGTGGTAATGCAGTTGTGGCACAGGCTGAGAGCAAAAAGCGAGGAGATGGCGAGACCCAACAGTATTTGCCGTCTCCTGAAGTTCATGCGACAATGACCCTGCTTTTTGAAAAAGAGGGAGACATTCTGAATGTCGTTTACAACTCTCGACCTACCTCGAAGAAGGATTCCCGAGTTACAGCAGACATGTTCTTCATAAAAAATATTCTGGTGCCTCCAAACAAATATCGACCTGCTGCCTCCCAAGGCTCCAATGCAATCATGGAAGCCCAGCAAAATACTCCATTTACACAGATATTGAAGAACTGCGATATTATAAATCAAATCAGCAAGGAAAGGCAGACCCTGGGCGCTGATTCTGCCACACGTGTTCGAGATTACCGAGACCTTCTGCATGCCATCGTGCAGCTGCAGGATGCTGTTAATGGTTTGATCGATCGAGATCGAAGTGGACTATCAGGGGCAGCCGCAGCCGCAGCAGCGAACGGCATCAAGCAGATCCTCGAAAAGAAGGAAGGTCTGTTCAGAAAGAATATGATGGGCAAACGTGTCAATTTCGCCGCTCGAAGTGTTATCTCACCTGATCCCAACATTGAGACAAATGAAATCGGTGTTCCCCTAGTTTTTGCGATGAAATTGACGTACCCGGAGCCTGTGACTAACCACAACTTCTGGGACATGAAGCAAGCGGTTATAAACGGCCCAGACAAATATCCTGGTGCTTTTGCTATTGAGAATGAGTTTGGTCAAGTCACTAATCTCAAGTTTAAGAGCCTTGACGAGCGGACAGCACTGGCTAACCAGCTTCTCGCGCCATCGAACTGGAAGACGAAAGGATCTCGTAATAAGAAGGTTTACCGTCATCTTCAGACCGGCGATGTTGTCCTGATGAATCGCCAGCCGACGTTGCATAAACCGTCTATCATGGGTCACAAAGCTCGTGTGCTTCCCAACGAGAAAACCATTCGAATGCATTACGCTAACTGTAACACTTACAATGCGGATTTCGATGGTGACGAGATGAACATGCACTTCCCTCAAAACGAGCTTGCCCGCGCAGAGGCTCTGGGCCTTGCAGATGCAGACCATCAGTATCTTGTTGCAACCTCGGGTAAACCTCTGAGAGGTTTGATCCAGGATCACATTTCCATGGGAACTTGGTTTACATGCCGGGATGCCTTTTTTGACAAGGAAGACTATCACGAGTTGCTATACAGCTGTTTGAGGCCTGAGAATTCCCACACCGTTTCAGAAAGAATCCAGCTAGTAGACCCGGCGGTCATTCGACCAAAGTGCCTGTGGACTGGTAAACAGGTGATCACGACAATTCTCAAGAACATTATGCCTCCAGAGAGAGCAGGACTCAACCTGAAAAGCAAGTCCTCGACACCTGGCGATCGATGGGGGGAAGGCAGCGAAGAAGGCGAAGTTATATTCCAGAATGGAGAGATGCTTTGCGGAATTCTAGACAAGAAGCAAATTGGACCTACTGCAGGTGGTTTAATTGATTCTATCCATGAAATCTACGGCCACTCTGTCGCTGGAAGGTTAATCAGTATTCTCGGACGCCTCCTGACTAGGTTTTTGAACATGCGAGCGTTTACCTGCGGCATTGACGATCTGCGACTGACTGAAGAAGGTAATCGCAAACGCAAAGAGAAACTCAGCGAAGCTGCCAAGATTGGTCGCGAGGTCGCCTTGAAGTACGTGACACTTGACCAAACCACAGTACCTGACGAGGACGCCGAGCTGCGGCGACGCCTTGAGGAAGTTCTACGAGACGATGACAAACAAAGCGGCTTGGATAGCGTTTCGAACGCTCGAACAGCTCAGCTGTCTACGGAAATTACAAAGGCTTGTCTTCCGACAGGTCTGGTGAAGCCTTTCCCATGGAATCAGATGCAGTCTATGACTATCACGGGAGCTAAGGGTTCTGGAGTGAATGCAAATCTGATTTCCTGTAATTTGGGCCAGCAGGTTTTGGAAGGTCGCCGTGTACCTGTAATGATCAGCGGTAAAACACTCCCATGTTTCAGGGCGTTCGACACGAATCCCATGGCGGGTGGTTATGTCTCCGGACGTTTCTTGACCGGCATTAAACCTCAGGAGTATTATTTCCACGCCATGGCCGGTCGTGAAGGTCTAATTGATACTGCTGTCAAAACCTCTAGATCAGGTTATCTGCAGCGTTGCTTGATCAAGGGCATGGAAGGGTTAAGGGCAGAATACGACACATCCGTGCGAGAGACTTCTGATGGCTCCATCGTTCAGTTCTTGTATGGAGAGGACGGTCTTGACATCACAAAACAGGTTCACCTTCGCAATTTCGATTTCTTGGCCCAGAACCATCTTTCTATCCAGTCTCAAGTCAATTTGACGAGTGACTTCCACGGCCTGGAGAAGGAGGAGGTCACGAATTGGCATAAAGACGCCATGAAGAAGGTGCGCAAGACAGGCAAGGTTGATGCCATGGACCCCGTTTTGGCTCATTACCACCCCGGAGGTAACCTGGGTAGTACCTCGGAGTCGTTTTCTCAAGCGCTTAAGAAGGTATGGCATGTCCCAGCATAAAAATGGATACGATTATCCGGAACTAACAAGATCTCGTATAGTATGAGGATGAGAACCCCAATGGGCTCCTCAAAGACAAGAAAAAGGGATCCACAGGTGTCCTGGGCAAAAAAGCCTTCAACACGCTGCTAAATATGAAATATATGAACTCTGTTGTTGACCCTGGTGAAGCTGTCGGAATTGTAGCTGGTCAATCTATCGGCGAACCTTCTACGCAAATGACTTTGAACACTTTCCACTTGGCTGGTCACTCTGCAAAGAACGTCACCCTAGGTATTCCTCGTCTGCGTGAAATCGTGATGACTGCCAGCAAGCAAATTATGACACCAACAATGACCTTGGTCTTGAACGAGGAGCTACCTAAGGAGCACGGCGAAAGATTTGCAAAGGCCATCAGCAAGCTCAGCATAGCGGAGGTTGTTGACAAAGTCCAAGTCAAAGAGAGAATTTCCTCCGGTAGTACAAAGGCAAAGATTTACGATATTGAGATTGTCCTGTTCCCCGCAGAAGAGTACACAGCGGAATATGCAATCACAGTTCGTGATGTCCAATTGACTCTCCAGCACAAATTCATCCCTAAGCTTGTCAAGCTCACTAAATCTGAGCTGAAGAAACGACACGACGAGAAGACACTCAGCAAACACTCAACTGCGCAACCTGAAATCGGTGTCTCAGTTGGCACTGTCGAGGAAGCTCCCAGAGGTGCTGACGCTGAAGAGCGAGCTCCTGACGACGATATTGAGGATGACGAAGATGATGCCAAACGAGCTAGAGGAGCTCAAAACCGTTCAAACCAAGTGTCATACGAGGGACCTGATGAAGATGAAGTGAGAATGGTGCAACAACTGGATACCACCGTGGACGACGATGACGACGAAGCCGCCCAGGAGCGTGACGTCGAGATGCGTGATGCCTCAGACGATGATCTGGACACAGAGGGCCACACCAAAGACTCCAAATTACGCGAGGAAGATGTCAAGGCCAGATTCGCCGAGGTTACGCAGTTCAAGTTCAATCCTAAGAAGGGCTCTCTGTGCTCCATCCAACTGCAGTATGATATCTCAACTCCCAAGCTCCTGATTCTACCTTTGGTAGAAGAAGCTGCCCGCAGCGCTGTTATCCAGTCCATTCCCGGCCTTGGAAACTGCACCTTCGTCGAGGCAAATGAGGCCAAGGGCGAGCCCGCGTGCGTCATCACAGAGGGCGTCAACTTACTTGCCATGCGTGATTATCAAGATATCATCAAGCCCCATTCGCTCTACACGAATTCCATCGACCACATGCTCACATATTATGGTGTCGAAGCTGCTCGCGCGTCGATTGTCCGCGAAATGTCCGACGTCTTCGAGGGCCACAGTATCTCTGTTGACAACCGCCATCTGAACCTGATCGGCGATGTGATGACGCATTCTGGTGGCTTCCGCGCTTTCAACCGGAACCAGCTTGTCAAGGACATTTCTTCTCCTCTGGCTAAGATGAGTTTCGAGACTACCGTTGGCTTCCTCAAGGATGCAGTCAGAGAGAGGGATTTCGATAACCTCAACAACCCTAGCAGTAGGATTGTGGTTGGTCGTACCGGGACTATTGGTACGGGTGCATTTGACGTGCTTGCTCCCGTGGCATAGAGTGGCTGGTCCATGATGTATAATGTGTGTGTATGTGTATGTATGGACCAACTAGTGTTGTTGTATATGCATTTAAGCTTTCCTCATGTGTCTATACGCGATTTCTTCTCTGATGTGTTCTACGGTCTCTGGAGTTTATCTCAGCGAAACTTAAGAAAAGTCTCCTTATTCAGATAGTATTTTTTTTACAATCATTTTATACCAAGGGAAGATAAAAATAGAACATTTTCGTATCTTGCTGAAATTATCCTAGATGATTGATTTGTGATTTTGCCCAATAAACACCAAAACACCGTGGTATCTTGCATGAAGCTTATGTTGAAGGTTCCCAAAACAAAGGCAATATGCGAATAGGTTTGTGAAGACAATAAAAAACATTGAAACAAGGGTAAATGAACCCCAAAATTATTGAGCATCTAACATCATGAGGTCTTCGTCAATACCCTCATCATCGAATTCGTCTGCCACACCGTTGTGGGTACCCGTTGCTCCATTGCCATTGGCAAGTGCCTCTCGTCGTATTCTTTCGTCCTCGAGCATCTGCTTTTCGCGATGCCTTTCCAGGTCCGCCAGGCTCCACGTGGAAATGCCTTCTTGATCTCTAGCTTTGAATGGCTGAGCCATGGTCCGCAAGAAGTTTTTCGCTGTTGCCACCGCCATGTCTGTGCTGAGATTCGTTTCGCTTTCTAACATAGCTTGGCTGATCCATTTAGGTAGTTGGTTGCGTTTCTTCTGGAATCGACGGTCCGCAAGAACCATGACTCCGTAGTCATCCTTGCCTCGAAGGACACGACCTAGACACTGAGCGGCATGCCTCATGGCATCGAACGACAAGAAATCATTCTCCCTAATACGGTAGTTTTCCCGCAGGAATTCAAGACGCGCTTTCAAAATGCGAGACTCAGTATATTGGAATGGAACGCCAATACATAACACAGCTCGCCCGTAATGATGATCGAAATCGATACCTTCGGAAACTTTGCCTCGAGCGACACACAGAAGAATGGCGCCACGACCGTTGCAACATGCTGTTCGATAAGTTTCCAGAGCCAAAGACGACTCTTGAGCATCAGGTGTTTCGACGAGGATTAGTTTGTAGTTCCATATTGAATCCAAAATGCCCATGCCCTGCCACATGCTGATGATGGATTCCATGTATAGGTAGGAGGGAAAAAAGACGACGATCCCGTCCGGGGTGATACGAGAGAACTCTAAAACGATGTTTCCGTAGTTTCGTACAACACCTGGATCGTTTCGAATTTGGAAAGAGGATGAAATCTGTGCTTGATCTGACCCGCGTGTCACGATCATGGGAAGGAAAGATCGACGGGCAAGGGTCATGCTGTATGATTCCTGAAGGACTGTCGTAAATCCGAGCATTTTAGGGTACATTTCAAGGGGTGATAAGGTCCCCGAGGTGATAATGACTGAGCTGAATCGATCAAAGACAGGCTTGATTGCGATAGCAGCATCGAGGCATGTGAAGTGAAGGATTGGGTTCGGCACTGTCGCAGCCTCGGACTCGAAAGGCTCTAGAATTAGGAGAAAACCTTTGTCGTAGGTGGAGACTAAAGTTGCAAATGTTGCTACCTCTTGGAGTGGTTGATAGTCCTCTATGTTGATAAGTTCCAGGGTCCTGACAAGCGAAGTTAGACGTTCAGCACAGAATCTCAAGGGTTTCCGTTCAATGTAGGTTAGGTCTTTAACATGTGATAAAAATGATAGAGGTGTTTCGGATATTGTATGAGTGACTTTCATTCGCGTCTTGAGATACTCGATAAATCTCTTGAGAAAAGCGACAAAGTGCTCTGCGCGTCGTATGTTGCCCGGCACAGCTTCCTTCAGCAGATCGTCAGGAAGAACGGGGTTTGAAATAAACTGGTCCTCTTCTCTAGCTTGTTCGGCGTCTCGCAGCCCTTCAACTAGTTTCATGTATTCGTTATTGAGCTTTTCTGCGTCGGAGCTTTTGACTTCTTGAATCTTCCGTTCCAGGTTATTTGCTCCCCTGGTGGCTTTTCGTAAGGAGTCCTCGGTTATATCGATGCTCAGCGACTCAATGCAAACATTATCGATATTATGTGCCTCGTCGAACACCACGATACAGTCCTTTGAGAATTCCTTGGAGACTCTTTCCGCAATCTTCGGGTCTAGAAGATAGTGATAAGAGTAGATGATGATATTGCAAAACGGCATCTGGATAGGAAGTTAGGGTGGTGTGGATGTACTGCAGGGGCTATGTTGTCGAAGAACGTACCATACGCCGGGCCGAAAAATAAGGACATTGTTTGTGTTTCTCGCCATATTTGAGCAGATCATCAAGTGTGAAGACGCCGGGAGGGACGAGATTATGCGGCTCGAGGAGGTCGAGATTCTAGAGAAGGTTATCCATGCGCTTGAGAGACAATAAGCTTGGATTTCCATACCTCGTGATAGATACATAACTCCACATCCTCTCCTCTCTCTTTCTTTTCCTTGACGAATCCAGCCGTCAAACTTCGGCATCGAGCGTCGACCACGGTACCACTCTTTTCCCGTTTGACAGACGGGTGAAGGCACAGATTCTTTCGACTAGTAAGACCCAGAGCACGGAAATCCTCAGTATATCCGAGCTGTTGGGAGCGAAACTTCATCAGCTCCTTCAACTCAGCTAAGGCCTTTTCGATCTCGGACATTGTTCGGGAGCAGTAGATGAGCTTCCTATGCTCAGGATAGTGTTGTTGATAAGCAACAATTAACGACAATAGCGAAACGGTCTTTCCTGTGCCCGAAGGCATCTCCAGAACACAGTGAGCCCCATGACCAGCATCGAGGGTCTTTTTAAGATCGCACATGTAGGCATATTGCTCGGGGTATATACGAGGGTAGGGGAAGAGGACGGGGAGATCACTGGCGGAAAACAACAGTATTAGATGGTATGGTTCATATTTACGTGGTAGAGACGTCAGACATGCAGACTTACTCAATGAAGAACTTCATTGTGAGGGGGGCGAGCGAAGAGCTGGAGACTGAAGCTCTTCAGGACGAGACGCTCTTTTTCTTGGGCCAGACCGACCGCGTCGACCTTTTCCTCTTTGGGCGATCCGACGCCTTATCACGTGACAGTCCCGATAAGGACGCCGACTGCGATATCGATGGAAGCCTTAGTTTTCGGAGATGATTTTGGGAGACTCGACGTCTCTGTGACTCTTGTTTTCTCCTCTCTCTCTCCCTCTCTCCCCCTCTCTCTCATCTTGTATTCTTTACTCTTCTGCAGCAGCTTCTTTTTCCTCTTCTTTGTCTATTTACTGTCAAATACAATATTTATACCGTCCTCTCCTCGAATCCTCCGTTTTTTGCTTTCCCTTTACCCCACCTACCCCACATTATTATGAGTAAAAAGTTCAAATCTCAAGCCTCGAGCAGTCGTGCCGCCGCCACTACCTTTGGTCCCTTTGGTGGGTTTTCGTCGTCGGTGCCTGGCGAAGGAAAGGACCTATCCTCCCTTACATATGTGGCAGAGCCGCCAGATCTGTCCCGAATATCAGAGCCGCAATTGGGAATCGCATTCAAGAATTTCTTGAAAAAAGGCGAAGTCACGAGAACGAAAGCGTTGGATGATTTAAAGGATCATGTCTCTAATGTAGAAAGGAGCAAAGGTACCCTTGATGATGGGTTTCTAGAAGCTTGGGTAGGTCCATGGGTTCCTTGAGGACTGGAGCAACAGGTTGATTGTTGTTGGTTCGGCAGATTAAAATATACCCCCGAGCGTCAATTGATCTCTCTCGTAGAGTGAGGCATTCGGCACATTTCGTTCAGGGGACTATTGCTTCTCTGGTGGGAAAGCGAATCGTCCGCTTTTTGCCCAAGGTGATTGGAGCGTGGTTGGCCGGAGTCTACGACAACGATAAACCCGTTCACCAGTCGGCTCTAGACTCGTTCACGCGAGTATTCTCTACAGAAGAGAAGAGAAAGAGCGTTTGGAAAATCTATCAGAGCTCCATTCTTGATTTCGTCGACGATGTCATTCTCCAACAAACCCCTCTCACGTTGAGCGATGAAAGAACTGTTAAGCCTGACGATGCAGAGGCCAAATACGCACGGGTCGTGGCGACTGCGATATTGCTATTTAATCGAATCTTAGGTACGCCCCGGCATTTTCTCCGACATCCAAAACAGTATCACTGAGTCCGAATCCAGGAAATACTACTCGAGATGATCGTCTTAGTGATTTACCCAAAATAGAGACTATACTTGGTAGTAAATCGCTCTGGGCCTTCTGTTATCATGATGATCCCTTTGTTCGCCGATCGATTTACATCCTTCTACGAACTGTGGTTTCCAAAGAGCCCGAAGAGTTAGAGTGGAAGCTGATCAGCGCAGCTCTGATCGCTAAATCCCTTCCTATCTCTCAGGTAGGATCCGCATCAGAATTATCGGAAACAATATTACGGGTAACATCCGCAAGACCTCAACTATGGATGGAGGATTATTCTGGCAAATCCTCCTCTTCCAAAAGGCTGCTCCAGTATATTAAAAAGGGATCACAAGCTGGCCCAGCGTCATTTTGGCCAAATCTTTACCAACTGATACAGATAGTTCCAGCGAAAGTACTGACAAATCTTGGTTCCCAGTCCACCAAGGACGATATTATTGAATTGCCAAACGCAGTAGCTTTGTTGGACTGTCTACATGAGGGCCTAACCTCTAGAGATGAGCCTCCACAGAATCGAACAGTCGGATGGAAGGCATATATTGACATTGCTATGTGGCTTGCTAAACGGCTTCCGGATCATGACACGGCAAATATGCTCCGTGAAAAGCTTTCTCCTCTGCTGGTGCAGCACGTAAAAGCTGAACAGGAAAAGCCTCAGTGGCAACTCCCAACACAGTCTTCTGAAACTATATGCTTCGAGTATCTCGCCGCTCTAACTGCTGCTGGGTACGAGAAGGTGTTGAATGAGCTGTGGACGCAATTGTCCGATGAGCTGCTTGAAGCTGTTCGATTATCCTCCCCAGAACAGTCTAAGGATTTTAAGTCTTCCCAGGATGCAGTATGCGGGCAAGCCGCGCGCCTCCTTTCTTTAGAAGCTTCTCTTCTGTCGTATATTACTGATACCGACTTCGAATCTCAAGTCTTACAAATGCTGGAGGGCTCCACTTTATCACTACTTAACGATTGTTTACAAGTCTTGCAGTCTCGAAATGGGAAACCTTATGGAGCGGCTGCGGTTGTCGAAGAAATGGTTCGCAAAGTCCCCCAAATCACCAAGCGTTCACCGGAACTCTTACCTTTTATCCAAAGTGATGTCCCGAAGCTTCTGTTCTCGCCATGCGGTGATCGATTAATATCTATCATCTTGATGTGTCGTTCCTGGGACGGGTATGGCTCAAGCTTTGAAGAAGTTGTCAAACAAGTTGCGCAGCTTGAAACTGTAATGACAAATGCGAACGTTGTTCAGAAGCTTCTTTCGAGTCTTGACTTCAATGATGTGGATGGACAAATACTCAGCTCGCTCATTATGCGAGCTTTGGGTTTAGCCTGTAAAGGGAGTCAATTGCACTGGTCTGTTGTTATTTCGGCTTTGCAAAACCAAACCATTCATAAAGAAATAGAAGACTCGATATTCCTTTCGCTTGTCGATGCTTTATCTGCGGAAGACGAGGCTCTGTACGCCTTGCGTGGCCTGTCACAGATTGTTACCACTGTTCCTAATGCACTTAAGAGGTTCCAGAGTGGTAGTGAAGGCTCAAAATTGACAGGAAAGCTTCTTTTCCTCACAGAGGTTCCTTCGGAGGATATCGCTAGTAATGCAGAGCTATTGCTTGCGACATTCAAGGAATCAGGGGTTGGCGAAACAACCACAAAAGCAAGCCTAGAGATTCTACAGCGCAACCTGGGTCAGGTCAATGAGGAGTCACTGTCGTAAGTGACCTTCCAGCCTCTTCTACTTTTTCTTCCAAGTTTAAGTCTTTATAAATTGAGTGCTAACTTTCATAGAATCGAATCATTATTGGATATCACAGAAGAATTGCTCCGCAGCTCTAAGCCTGAAGATATTAGCCATCTAGTAAAGAGTATTCTACCTACTCGTGAATTATGGGAGGAAACTTTGGGGCCCTTTCTTGAACTTCCCCCACGGTTATCAACAGCTATAACAAGTCCACTTGGAGGTACTGTACATCTTGTCGACCGTGAGCTATCGGACAAATTTTCCGAGCGCTACGGAAAGGTCGCGCGCGATTCAAGTCAGCGTTCGTCTGCTTTTAGGCTTACTTATTTCACTGTCCGGGTACTGTCTTCCTTTGATATCACTCAGGAACTTGGCAAAGAAGACCTTGAAATTTTGTTTTATTCTTTACCATTAGCGGTGCAATTAATCGAGGACGACCTCGACATCGAGGGTTGCAATCATATCACTGGGCTTGCTACCTCCGATCAGCGAGAAGAATATCGGGAAATTGTCAATGAAGCACGAAAAATAATCCGTGGATGGTCCTCTCCAACTGGGCGACTACATTCGATAGAGAATGAAAGCCTCGCAACCATTATTGCCTCAACTTGGAAAACTAAACTACAACAGCTGAACCAGACCTCTCCGGCAAATTATCGGATTGGAGAGGCCTTTGTGAAAGTAATGGATGGTATGGACCCGTCAAACCTAACAAACTCCCCTGAGGCTGTAGCCCAGCTATGCAAAGGGTTTCGAACTGCAAATCCAATTTCTTCTGCTTCGTGGGTAGCTGTTCTACGCCGTTCTATCCTTTCAAACCCTGCAGGTGTACGCGTTTGTAATGAGCTTGTGGCAGACTCCACAGGGCTGAAAATCTCTGATGAGAAAAAGGATGGTAAGTCGTGGTGAATTGGCTTGCTGAATCTGTGGGCTAATAATTTATAAAAAGGCCTGCGAAAGTTGGTACTGCTCAACCTCCTACTCTGCGGGGAGGAGGAAACCCCCATGTCGTCCATGCCAACCCAGCGCTTGATATTCTTTGTGAAGCACATGATACAGTGCCTGCAGTCGGAGCAAATATCTCCCAGTCTCAAGGCCGAAATATACCAAAGCTTAACATTTGCACTCCCTTGTGTTCATGAGATGTATGGTTCGCATTGGGAAGATTGTATGGATATCATCAGCGCAACTTGGCAAACCATTGGTGGTGGAGACGCAGCTTTGGCCGTGCTTAACTCATCTTTCAGACTCTTCAGCTGCTTGAGATCAATTGTGGAAGATGATGAGAGCAACGACGACGTGAAGGACGCCTGGTCGGACAGGAGGACGAGGCTTTCTATCAATCTGACGTCAACTCTTGGAAAATTCGGTTAGTATTCTAGGCTCCGTACGGGCAACTATGGTGTTCTAATATGGCTCAAGATTCTTCGACCCTGTTTTACCTTCCCCGAGACCTAACTGTTGACCGTTTGTGTCGCCTAATCAAGACCCTGCCACTTGGGACTCTCGAGGATGTGAGCAAGGCTTTTCCTCTTTTGACAGCTCACAGCCTGGCTCTTCAACGGACAGCCTATACCCTCCTTCATCGGTATATCCCAAGTGTGCAAGAACAAGTATCCTTCGACGTGGCGCTGTCAAAAACTGAAGTCGGGCTTCCGTATGAACTCATATCCCTCTTACTGGGAGCACCAACAATGGAGTCGATATCTCCGTCGTATGGGGATGCTAAGACCTGGGCTGACATTCGATCGTATCTTTTGAGCTGGAAGTTGGTTTTTGATCACTTTGTCAATGCGGTAGGCTTTATCCCATAGGCACATCTCAAGCGTACTTTCTGCCTTTGCTGATTGATTCCTCTAGTCTTTCACCCTCCAAGAACAGTATGCATCTAATATTAGGGAATATGACGCACTCAATCCACTGTTGGAATTTATGTTTGATTTTCTTCAGAAATCCCACGGGAAGATTGTGGATGCATCAAATCTCGAAATCCGGTCGTTTGAGCTGGACGAATCTGCTTCCTACGAAAAGGAGACGCAGTGGCTGCTTGTTCATTTATACTTTTTATGCTTGAAGCATGTTGGCAACTTGACCAAGAGCTGGTGGATTGACGCGAAGAAGCGCATCAAAGGTCCCGTGGAGGTCTGGACGGAGAAACATGTAAGAAAAAGAAATAATTGTAGTTCTTTTCTCTGAGAGCAGAAAACTGACATGATCCCAGATCTCTCCTCTGGTTATAGAGGACTCTCTAGAACGGGTGAATCAATGGATGTCGACACAAGATCAAAATGAGGAGCGAGCGCTTAATGTGAGGGTGTCATCGAAAACGGCTGAGATAATTGCAAGCATACCAGTTGATGAAGAGTCACCTCCGGTGTCAATCTCCATCTCCCTCCCTCCTGCTTACCCACTACACAGTGCCTTGGTTGTCGGGCGCAGTCGAGTGTTGGTGGACGAGAAAAAATGGAAGAACTGGCTTCTTACTATCCAGGGCGTGATCAAGTTTGCCAACGGCAATCTGGAAGACGGGCTTCTTGCGTTCCGCAAGAACGTGCAAGGGGCATTGAAGGGCCAGAGCGAGTGTGCAATCTGTTACTCCATCATCTCGACCGACATGCAGACGCCGAACAAGCGATGTGCGACCTGCAAGAACACTTTCCACTCGGTCTGTCTCTTCCGCTGGTTCAAGAGCAGTAACCAGAGCACTTGTCCGTTGTGCCGGAACAACTTTGTTTATGTATAGATGGAATATGCATTGGCGTTGGGCTGTATTATAGTAGAGTTTACAAAGTTCATATCTACAAAAATTAAAGTAGTGACCCACGCAACTATTTAACCATGGACAGATACCGAGTATTTTTCCTTAATCTTATTTATTTACTTTTTAAAGGTAGAAACTAAGAGGCCAGCAAAAAGCAATGTGGACCGAACCAGACGATGAAGTCATAAAATGAATTACAGTAAATCCCCCGCCACCAAAAAAAGGTCCCCGCAAACCCACCAGATTCACCATTTAATCTCCTTCCATCATGACCCCGCCATGTCCGCATCACAAATCCCCAACCTCAACACCCTCCGTCGAGGCGGCGGTCGTGGTCGATTAAGAGGTCGCGGAGGAGCCAACGAAGGCCATGGCTTTAGTTCTCGAGGATCCTCTGCGACCAAAGACAGAGTGGTGCAGGGGACCGACAATGACGCCAGCGTCTCGCGGCTGAGCGCAGTGGGATTGGGATATCTGGAGGATCCATTTGCAAAGGCGTTGACGCCTCCCGGTCTAGAGACGAGGAGATTACCCATAATTAACAGAGGTAGGTATCTTCTTGTCTTTGAAACAGAGCCTTTTTTCCTTTTCCCATCGTGGATAATTCAACTGACGGGAATTTATTTTGTGTGTGTATCGGTAGGAACATACGTACGCACCATCGCGATAGACCGTCTCGTCGCCCGATTTCTCGAAGATGAGGGACAAAATACAGATTCTCCTGGATCATTGCAGAGGAGAAGGAAACAGATCATTTCTCTCGGCGCTGGCTCTGACACGCGTGTCTTCCGTCTTCTGTCCTCCCTGCCGAAGGAGAGTAATAGTAATAATATCGTCTACCATGAGATCGACTTTGCCGTCAACACCGCGGCGAAAATCAAGGCGATTCGCGCGGCTCCTCTTCTACAGCGGGTCCTTGGGCAGTCGGATGAGGTGGCTATCTCTGAGGCGGGGGATGCATTGCATTCTCCGTCTTACCACATCCACCCTGTTGATCTACGGGCGCTCGCGCAGCAGACGGCGGATACACCACCATCCTCAGATGCAGTGAGTCGATTGCAGGAGTCGGTGGACAAGACGCTGCCTACGTTGCTGCTGTCCGAATGCTGTCTGGTGTATCTTTCTCCAGGCGAAGCCGCTGATGTGGTACGATATTTCACGCAAAATCTATTTCCACAAACAGAGAAGAAGGCGAATAATAATAATACTGCGGCCTTGGGACTGGTTTTGTACGAGCCGATTCGTCCGGATGATGCGTTTGGGCGGACGATGGTGTCGAACCTTGCGACCCGGGGGATCCATCTACAGACTCTTCATCAGTATGCCTCTCTTGAGGCGCAGCGCAGACGTCTCAGCGAACAAGGCTTTGACTTGGGCCAGGCAGCGGCGGATGTGGATTTCATCTGGGAACAGTGGGTGAGCGAGGCGGAGAAGGAGCGTGTGGCTGGGTTGGAGATGCTGGACGAGATGGAGGAGTGGAAGCTGCTGGCTCAGCACTACTGTGTTGCATGGGGATGGCGAGAGGGCGTGGACGGTGAATTTGACAGATGGGAGGATCTGGCATCGCAGCAAGCTTGAGAACAGCTGCATAACTGACCATTTTATCAACTTCTCTCTTCCATTCAGCCTTTGAATTTCGAACCCTGCTATTGCGGAGTATTATTGGGTCTCTCGTTGGAGAAGAAAGGCGCTAGTTGCGACTATTAGTATTGGGCGCTGGGCATTTAGTAGTAGTAGTGTTCCCCAGGGAGATTGACCCCTTTTCCAACGCGACTGGATCTGTTGATCTGCCAGGCCAGGCTTGGACTGGACTGGACTCTTTTTGAGTCTTTACTCCGTATTCTCCCGCAAAAGGGTAATGATGGGCTAAATTGATTGAAAGATGGGCTGCGGATTCCACTTGCTCATCTGACAAGATCGCTTTTGTGGGCAGCTTTGCCTATAACACAGTATTTATTGGCCACAAACCTCCCAGGCCTTGATGAAAATGGAGCCTTGCATTGCAAGTGGGAATTGGTGGTTAGAGTTTGGAGTTTTGGATGCGTTCCATGGCATATGGAAGTATGTTGGTAGTAAACGGTCCGTACCTTGCACCCCGACCTTTTGTTTGTCCATCTTGTTCAGAAATCCCCCAGTTGCACTTCATCAGGATGGTGAGTTTCAACCCCAACGGTAGCTGGGAACCCGAACTTTGTTTGATTGCCTGTGTACAGTCGCACGCACTCTGTCGTCTGTAGCTCCCAAGTCGGAGCCAGGAGTCAGGTCTCCAGACTCAAGTCAGTACTCGATGATAGCGGTAGTACACAGTACGGTGGTAGCAGTAGCAGCAGTACTGTAGAGGTCCCTGAGGATGATTGGCGTCTCGGAGATTGGCAGCGATTCTCTCTTCTGGCGCAGTGGACCCATCGTCCAGCATCCACGAACCGCCGGGGACAACGAGGAGAGCGATGCTTGCAATTGGCGTCGACCCCTGAGAGCTGGTGGACGCTCGTCCCAATCGGGCAAAACAAGTCTAAATAGCTTCGAGGTAGTCCCGAATAGGAAATGGCTCAGGGACTTTTCCACAAAATGTCAAATCCGGCCCCAAGCCTCACAATCTCACAGTCTCGCACTGCCTCAGTAGTCGACCTCGACTGGTCCCTTTTTTCCTGTCTTTCGTTTCACGCCAGTCGTCGTTCTTCGTCTGTGCTTTTGTTTGCGCCTTGAGAGTCTCTCTCTCTGACTCTCTTTCTCTGTTTCCCTTTCCACCCGAGTCGTTCGTTCGTTATCAGGGTCCTGACCATAGTCTTTCGTTATCCCCCCCCTTCCCCCCTATCTGACTCTTCACCAGTGTGGTGCTTCTCTTCTTCGCCCTATTTTCTTTTCTTTTTCTTTTTCTTTTTGTTTTTTGGCTTTCGCGGTGTGTTGTCCAGGGTGGATTGATGTCCATCCTGTTCTGATCTGATCGCTCACATCCATTCCACTCCTTTTGTAAACGCTCCCCAGGTCAGATCCCAGTATGAGGTTCATCCACGCATCTGTATTATTAGCCTGCGCCGCCGTCGTCGTCCAGGGTTCGCAACACAACCACGGCCACCAGCACCATCATGAGCGCAGTCATGATGCTGCAGCTCCTGCGGTGGAGAAGAGAGGCGGATCCTGTCAGTTTCCTTCCGACGCAGGCTTGGTTGCCGTTACGCCAAATGAGATGAACGCCGGCTGGGCAATGAGTCCCAACCAGGCGTGCAAGCCTGGTGGTTACTGTCCGTATGCCTGTCCTCCAGGCCAGGTGTCAATGCAGTGGGATCCGGATGCGACCTCGTACTCGTATCCCATGTCGATGGTAGGTGGTTCCCTCTTTGCAATGCATGTTCCCGTTGAGATGGGAAGGGAGAGAGAGAGAGAGAGAGTCGGTTTTGTTGATTCCTGGTCGTTGTTATATAGAACGGCGGTCTGTACTGCGATGAAGATGGAAAGATCCAGAAGCCTTTCCCAGACAAACCGTATTGCCAGGATGGAACTGGCGCTGTGCAGGCGCGCAACAAGTGCAGCGGCCAAGTCGCCTTTTGCCAGACTGTTTTGCCGGGCAACGAGGCGATGCTGATTCCCACTGTGGTGCAAGAGTCGGCGACTCTCGCGGTGCCGGATCTCAGCTACTGGTGTGAAACTGCTGCTCAGTAAGTTAACTTGGACAGAAGAAAAGATAGATGAGTGCTAACAAAGTGCAGCTTCTACATCAACCCTCCTGGCTATGGCCCCGACACCGTCTGCGTCTGGGGAACCTCAGAGAACCCCTGGGGCAACTGGTCTCCTTATGTCGCAGGCGCAAACACCGACGGCGATGGAAACACCTTTGTGAAGATCGGATGGAATCCCATTTACCTCGAGCCCGCGACCCCGTTCCGCAACGAGTTACCTGAGTTTGGAGTCTCCATCGAGTGCGAGGGCAACGGATGCAACGGCCTCCCTTGCAGCATCGACCCGGCTGTCAACGGAGTCAACGAGATCACCGGAAGCTCCTCGGATGGCGCAGGGGGTGCAGCTTTCTGCGTTGTGACTGTTCCCAAGGGCGAGACGGCCAATATTGTCGTGTTTGAATCGGGCAGCAATGGAGGCGACAGCAGTTCAAGTTCATCTGCGTCCAGCAGCACCGCCAGCTCTTCCACTACCAGCAAGACTACTACTAAAACTACCACTACTACAACTACAACTACAACGACAACGACAACCACTACGACCACTACGACTACGACTACTACCACCACCTCCTCTGCTAGCTCTAGGTCTAGTACCAAGCCCAAGACCAGCAGCTCGACTTCCGCCGACGAGTCCTCCTCAACAAGGACTCTTTCGCATTCGTCGCATACGAGCGTCTGGTCGAGCGAATACGCCTCGAGCACCGCTGGCTGGCCCGACTACACGTACAGTCCGCATGCGCTGGTTGAAACAGACAGCAGCGGACAGACATCGGCTTCATCGACAAGCCAGGCAGGGGCATCGTCTCCCAGCTCGACGTCGGGAGCGAGCATTCAGAGCGGCAATATGGCCGTCTCCGTGATGGCTGTTGTGGCAGCCATTGCAATGGTCTAATTTCATGCACATTCATTCTCTCGTCGATATTGTCGATTACTTCCTTTAAATACCTCTTCTCTTCATTTCCCCCCTTGTGGGTTATATTTTTGGAAATTCTCTTCTTGATACCTTGCTTACGATTGACGTTCTTGTATATTGATTGATTTGGATGACGATTATTTACCACCATCTACGGATACATATTTTATTCTATTCTACTCTATTTATACTATTATATTCTATTTTATTCTCTATCATACTCTTTGTTACTGAGCCCCGATAATAAAACACGATTCATTGCAAGTTGGTCACGACTGCCTGAGGCCGCGCTGCTAGTCTCGTAGTTGCCTTAGTCCTCCTCCTCTTCTCTCTCTCTCTCTCTCTCTCTCTATCCTCACTCCATCCTCACTCTTCAATCGGCTCCTTCGTCTTC
This sequence comes from Aspergillus funiculosus, assembly GCA_027569145.1. NCBI lineage: Eukaryota > Fungi > Ascomycota > Eurotiomycetes > Eurotiales > Aspergillaceae > Aspergillus > Aspergillus funiculosus. The sequence continues at coordinate 341,708 of JAPDEN010000023.1, forward strand.
CTTTTATTCATTTCCTTTATTTGACTTCGCTCCATTCCACTTCAACCTGAGTATAACAAGCAAAATGCCCCCCTCACCCCAGACAGTAAGTCCTTCTCAACCCAGTAGCACCACACCACAACACCGCGATACCCCGCACCCCCCGCCGCAAACACACCCCCATCTGCCAAACAAGATGAGAGTAACAAACACAGGCAAAACTTACCTCAACCCTCCACCTCCTCATCCCGCGCCTGCGCCTGCTCCAAAAAAAGGATACCGCCTCCTCCGTGGTACAGCGCCGCGACCTCGCCGCCCTCCTCGAGAACAACCGCGATGCCTCGGCGCGCATCCGCGTCGAGAACGTCATCGCCACCGACATCGCCGTCGAAGTCATGGAGATGGTCGAGCTGTACTGTGAGCTCCTGCTAGCCCGGGCAAACGTGCTCGACCAGCTCGCATTCGGGGAGAAGGGGGTCCACGCACGGAATCGCGCGCGAGAGGTTGCGCTTTCGCGGCGGGGGACGGCCACGGCACATTCCTCCTCTACATCTACCTCTACCTCTACCTCTACATCTAATACCACAATCGGGAGCGGATTCTCGTTCCGTATATTCGGGGGTAATGCACAGAAGAAGAATGCTTCTCCCCCTCCTCCTCCCCCGCCGGAGTCAAGTGGGGAAGAAGAAAGAGGAGAAGGAGAAGGAGGAGGAGGACAGGAGGAATACCTCGACACAGCACTAGATGAAGCCGCCGCAGCAGTGTTCTATGCATGGTCTCGCTTCCCACACGACGTGCGCGAACTGAATATCCTGCGTGGGTTGTTGGCAGATCGATACGGGAAGGACTTTATGGCTTTGGCGCAGGATAATAAGTTGGAGGGGGTATCTGTTCCCGAGCGACTTGTTAAGGGGCTGCGGGTGCGTCCGCCGACACGAGAGCTGGTGGAGAGCTATCTAACGGAGATTGCGCGGGCTTATGGGGTTGCTTGGGGACAGCAGGAGCACGAAGAAGAAGAAGAGGTCGATGCCGGGGTACCACCACCGCTAGAGTTTGGCGACGACGACGACAATACCAAGGGTCCTGGTGACGACAACGGCGATGGAATTGGAAAGGTAGATATTGAGGCGAGACGGGCATCAGAAACAGCAGAGTTGAATCGCGCGACTCCGCCGCGTGGACTGCATGCCGGGAAAAGTCCTGTCAGCGTTGCGCCCCCGGGCCCTAGATCGGATAACCCCAGTCCCAGAGTGAAGGTTCCGGATACGGATAATGGGCCGACGACGAGGTCAACAGAGATACCGAGTCAGCAGCGTGGTGGAGCGACCAAGACAACAAGCAAGGGTAGTGGGATACCGGAGGTGGATGAGTTGAGTAGACGGTTTGCAGCGTTGAAGAGATAGATTTCTCTTCTCTTTCACTTCTTTTGCAATGTTTATTTTATTTTATTTTTATCAAGGTCCGGCTTGACGGTGTGAGTACGATGTCGAGGTAATTACAGATCATGAGCAATGAGCAATTCAATTCTGTATTAATTGTATGGCACATCTGATTTCTCTCTCTCTCCACAGCAACCAACTCACTTTTATTGTTAAATGCATAGCCTCGAGCACCGCAGAAATAAGGTATCGAACCGCCAATCAAGTAGAAGTAGTAAGTAGAAGTAGCAAGTCCTCTTTTATATAGGATGCCTTTCATAGAACAGGAACATCTCCTGGATGCATTGCGTGCAGCGCAGTGCAGTGCAATGAAATGCACATCGTCAACACTAATACCGATACCAATAAGAAGAAATAACCCTGGACACCAACTATGCAAGTCTCCACCATGTATATACAGTACAAAGGAAATGAATCTATCGAGGCCAAAAATGTAAAATGTAAAAGATAAAAAAGAAAGTATATAATATAATATATAAAAGGCGAAATCACGGATTATAATCCTCTTCCTCTCCCGGAAGATAAATCTCATGACCCGATCCCTCATAGACAAAGATAGCTGCAAAGCAACCAAAAACAGAGACGAGGGCAATAAGCCACCAGGCGAACCCGACTGTTCCGATTTCCAGGCCGGTTCCGTACCAGGAGCCCGAGAAGATCGGGCCGATGGTGCGGAAGGCGGACGAGACGGACTGGCCTATGCCGTGGATTGTTCCTAGGACAGAGGGGTGTGGGGAACAGTTGTTGAGGAGGATTATGGAGGTCGGCAGCGTGAATGTGCGCGCTGTGACCTGGAGGAAAAGGACGATGATAATCGAGAACCATACCCAGCCTCCGTTGGCTTGTCCCGGGGGAGGCGTGGAGGAAGGTGCAAGCGCGATGTAGGGAGCGAAGGCGTATGCCACGGGGAAGAGGGTGAGGAAGTACTGGTAGCTCTTGGCTGTTCCCAGACGGCTATTGATGGATGGGTAGATGGTGAACTGGAGGAGCATGCCAATTACACCGAGAATTGCTGTGGCGAAGCCAACGCTTTGTGGAAGCATTCCCAGTCCTCCGGTAAAGACAAAGGGCAGCTTTTGAACAGGGCTATCAGGGTCGTTTGCATCATATCGAGGGGTTGAGAGGAAAAGAAGCCAGAGATTATTGAATGCACTGGGCCAAAAAAGAAAAAGAAGAAAGTCAGTACCTGCGCTGAACTACAAGAAAGGAGAGGAGCCATACCCCATTTGAAAGTCGAAGAACGCTTGAGCCAACAAAGTGCACAGCACGTTCTTGGTCCAGATCCGCCGGAAGGGTAGTGTGCGGGCCAGCCGCGATGACTTTGATGTTTTCTCTTCCAGCTCATAGACTTCGCTTGATCGACCCAGGAGAGGGCCTTCTTCGTCCTGATCGACAAAGGGTAGTCTCGAGTATAGGGGAGATGAGGAGGGAACTACAGTGCGAACTAAACGGGCGGCAAGTCTCATGGAAAAGACACCCAGGCCAGGCTTTCCTTTGCATGCATCCAATGTCTATACACAAACGGTTAGGTGTGTTGACATAGAGAGAGAGAGAGAGAGAGAGTTATTTGGGCATCAGTTTACCTCTTCAAGACCGGTGGCGACACAGACAGCACAGAAAGAGAGGAAAATGGCATTCGCCAACATCGGCAACGCATAGGGGTAGTGCATGAGCCATTGGACGCCTTTCTCTCCTCCGAACGAGGAATTAGGGCCGAAAAGTCGAGGATAGCTCCTCACCGGGTCGGAGAGCATACCGCCCATAACTAGTAATAGATGGGTCAGCTTTACACTTCTTATCTGTATCAACCTTGTTCCCTCCGCAACTCAAACTTGTGGCAGCTCACCAGGTCCAAAAAGAGAAGCGATATTAAATCCAATGGGGAGAATAAGGAAAGCCCTGGAATGGTACTTCTTTTCCTTGACGTTCTCCGCAATCATGGTTCGGATAATGCCGACAGTACCGTTGATAGCGCCGCCAAACGACCTCCAGAACACGGCCTGCGCGAAAGAGGTCGCAAATGCAACACCTAGACAAGAGGCAGCGGTCCCGAGTAGACCAACGAGGAGGACAAACTTGCGGCCTCCCCATTCAGCATCGGCAACACGACCCCAGGGGATGGCTGTCGCGAACTGGGCGGCAGTGAAAGCGCCCTGGAGAATACCAGCTTGGGTAGAGACATCAGAATCAGAGAGGTTCTTGTCGAAGGACTTGAGCTGATAGAACATGTAGGCCTGGAGGGAGGCGATCTGCAGGAAATCGAAAACCCGACAGAGACCCAGCAAGGCCAGCTGTTTCTTTCGGGGGAGGGACATCCAAGTGACGGGCCCAGGACGGGGGGTGGGATTCCCATTGGGGTTGAATGTTGCAGCCATTTGCGACTGACTATGAGATCTGGCTTGGGCTTGCCGGTCGTTCCATTCGAAAGAGGTGCTCCTTAGAGCCATTTTGGCAACTGGGTCGTCGTGGTCCTCGTAGCGACCAGACGAGCCCTCTGAGAGCTCAGTGAGGGGAACGTTTGACTCCCCACGACGACGCTGCTGGGGGGGAGGAAAGTCGGACAAAGGTTGGCCGCCTTGATCGAGACCAGATGCCCAAGAAGTTTTGCGAGAGTGACGGGCATTCCGGGGCTTAGAAGAGGATGAGGATGTGGTGGGGAGATGATGCTGGATGAGAGGGGAAGACGATGTAGTATTATTATTATTATTATTATTAGTAGTAGTAGTAGTAGTAGTAGTAGTAGTACTTGAGACCAACGAATGGCGGTTGGTGGTACCCTGGGATGGACTCATGGGGTACGTAGGCTGCAGCGCGGATTATGGATAGGGCGCTAAGCAGGAATGACACTATTCGATGAGGCAGGGCAGGAATGGAGAGGGAGTGGGAACTGAAAGGAAAGCAGTAGTAATGAGAGGACAGAAGTGAAGCTAATGATGAAGAAGAAGAAGAAGAAGATGATGATGATGAGACGATGAGAAGAGGATGAGGATGAGGAGATGAAGAGAGGAGAAGAGAAAAGAAGACGGGCAGAGATCATCAACAAACGGAATACGAGTAGTTCCTGCGTAAGTATGGACTTACTTTACGATGATTCTGTGATCGACCTGGAACAAGAACTGAAGAATAACTATAATAATAAAACTATAATAATAATAGTGTAAGTACATATAGAAATAGATTACGGCTATCCCGAAAAGCAGCATGTTCTCTGCGTTAAATTTTAATCGTCCGTCTTAAGGCTTGCGACGCTCGTCTCCACCAGCGACGCCATTAGTTATCATTCAGAATTCAAGCTCGCTTCTCCATAACTTCGAGAGTCCAGAGTCTAGACAGTTTGGGCTGGAAGACGCTAAATCCTAGCTTGTAATGGCTGGCGTCTTGGCTTCGTCTTTTGCTTTACTTTATTTCCGAGGTTTACCTTACTGTATTTTTCGATTCGATGTCTCTGTCGTCGATAACTTCATTTCTACTATACCCTCCTACCTATCTACTCTGTACATTCGACTACGTAGGTGGTATCGACTATACCTACAATAAATCTACATCATAGATTTACTACTACCCTACTCTACTCTATTCTACTCTACTGTAGGGTACTGTAAAGTAGTATAGTAGTAGAGTACGCAACCAAGTACGTGTTGCGCATGTTCCGGCGCCACCATAAACTAAAAATACCACCGACTCAGGCTGACTGCCTAAACCAGTGATCAAGAACGATCTCTGACTCGTGCCTGTAGAGTGAATTCACTACTCTTCTCGGGCTATCGAGGTCGATACTACGGTGCTATCTATCAATTATACCGCAGTGGAATCCGAGTAATATAGTATATAGACTACCTTAAAACATTGGGAGGTATTAAATAATCCCCAACGTATGTCGTATATACTAGCAGTAGGTGTAATGTATATAAACTATGCTATCTGCCTATCCCATCGACTGCTCTTGTTCCGCCAAGGGAAAGTACCGCGGCAGTTCGCTCGATCGTGTCCATCGACGCAAGCTCCACCATGGCGGATTGGATCTGCTAAACGAAGCCTTTGAGTCGTTCACGCCATCCAGGACCTCCGATGAGCCCTGCATCATATGTTTGGAATACTTGTGTCCTCGGTACATTCGTAGCACCACGGTAATCCCAACTGAGGCTACGAGAACCCCCAAGATTGGGACTAGCCATCCCACGCGATCTAGATAGATAAGCTGTTAGTTTTCTTTTCTTTTCTGTTTATGGTTGTTTTCTACATGGGGAAAGGCATACTGTAAGTCTTTTTCAGTGACCCAGGTTGAGGTTCCTCGGACGGCACAGGTGACTCTGACTGTCCCCACGTAAGGTGGTCACCGGGCTGGTCAGGATAAGCCCAGGGTACTGTGTTGAGACCAGGCGGGGGAATGATTGCTTTGGCGTCTTCTTCGCCCGGTATCCCATAGGCCCTGGTATTCTCACAGGTGTTTTCTTCACAGTACTCCTGGAGGGCAGGGGAAGGGATAAACGTAAACTGCTCGCGCGACTTGCCAATAACATTGCCTTGCGCATCGATTGCCTCGGCATAGGCCCAACGGTAGAATTGAGGGTCCGTGTATGACGTCTCGAACCCACTCTTATCTACTTCCTTAAGGAGGGTATATGAGCTTGTGGTGTTCGTGGAGCCATAGAACCGCCAGCACTTCACTCGTGTAGCGCCATTCCAGCTTACGTAGAAGGTTGTCGCAGAAGTCGGGCTATTAGACTTGGAATACGTCCAGAGAGCCGGAATGTCGGTGGGGGTCCCCTCCCATTGGAATTTTTGGGCGCGATAGTTCATGATTCTGCCTTTGTCGATATATCCCCACAACAGCAGATTGCCCTCAGCATCGTGCTCTGAAATGTAGGCGTTGTTTCCCCAGCCCATGAAAATATTCCCATTGGGGAGAACTTGCATGTTGCCCTGGCTGGAGCTGAGCATGCCATCGCCAGGTGACGAGTATTCATGTAACTGTGTGGCCGTTTGATCCACGTGGTCGATCATGATGATCATGCCGGAAGAGTATGGATGGGTCTGGTTGAAGCCGTTCCACCCGTTATTGTACAGCGACAACACAGTGTGGGTCGCATTCTCGCTCAACCACCGCGCATCATGTTGCTGCGAGAAACTAAAGTTAATGTTCTTAAACGACGGGTTGGCCCCGTGCAGGCGCCAGATTATAGACCCATCCTTGCCCGAGATCTTGTATATCGCGCATGTGTGCCGCGACGAGATCAGGTAGTCCCCATCGTTGTTCTTGTCAATCGAGTTGATATGGAAATAATCCCACGGGGAACGCGGTTCCAGCCCGGTGCCCGATGTATCTGTATGGCCAGGGTATGTATAGCTGGCAGATGGGTCGACGTGATCGAGCGACCTCCACTCAAACAGAACCTCGTTCGTTTCCACGTCCACCTCTTGAAAGACACTCTCCATCAGCCATCCCATACCGGATTTCACATTCCAAAGACTCATGTCGAACTGTCGCTGCTGGTAGACCGTCATCAATGCCGTTTTCCCGTCATTGATAGGCCTGAACTCGTGCATATCGCTAGCTGCCATGCCGCCCCCGGGAACCACCGTCTTGACGATACGATAGTTGTTGTCCATGATAACGCCATGGCCCCTACAGTAACCGTTCTGCTGGACACCCTGGAAGAAACACAGATGGTCTTTCCCCTTGTACTTGCATACGTGAATACCATGAACATTCCCGGGCCCAGAATTACCCCAGCCGCTCCAAACTAGGTTCTGCAGAAATCGTCAACATTCATCGATACTTAAAAAAAGGCGAAAGGAATATCCAACCAACGCACCCCATCATCATCGTAAATGTAGGGACCCGAGTTATCTGCCTCATACGGACCAACGAATATGTAGCCAGGTTGGAGTTTCTCGGAAACGCGGCGCTCTAATGTGACAATCGGAGGGTAAAGATCGGGCCGCTGGAGGGTTATAAGTAAACAGTTCAGCAATAAGATCTGAGAAGCTTACCGATTTAAACGCTGAATCAACTTCCGCAGTGGCATATTGTAGCCAGCTCAGTAACATGACCAGAGCGCAAGAAGCCGATAGTCGGACATGGTGGAAGTGGGCAGATCGTCCCAAGAATATGCCGGCGAAGAAACGCATGGATTCTTGACATCACCTGCTCCAGTTTGTCCTCGAGAAAAGAGCCAACGAGGAGGGAGGAAGAGGAATGATAACGAAAGGGCGAGAGTTTAATAACACGACCACAATAACGCTACTGAGCATAAATGGCCAGGTTTGGAAGAAAAGCAAGGGTCGGCTCGGACTATCAGACTGCGCATCAGGAGTCGTCAGGAATGAAGAAGATCGACTCAATTGAATTTGCAGGAGAAGAGAAGGAACTTGAAATCATGCCTTTTCGTCATCCAGCGTTCTAATCTCCCCACCCTTCACCCGTTAGGATCCAGGATTCAGAATTCAGGCTTGACTTCAGACTTCAGAATCAGATAATTCCAAGTACAGATACTCAAGTAGTTCCCCAGCACCAAGTGGATTGCAGCCCCACCAGGTTAATGGCCGAGAATCCCAGAGATGGGCTATCGTCGAGTCATGGACAATGGCGATTGGTGCCTTTGCGACCATTCGAACTGAATCCAGCATCTCCTCCACTCGGATTTGGCACTAGTAGCGCATCAGTACGTATGCCCGCAGCCAGATATATCAAGTACTGTTCTGTAGCTGTAGTAGTAGGAGTAGTAGAGTAGTGTACTCCGTAGGGGACGAATCTCGCCATTATTCCCAGACAAGCCACCACATCAGTAAGAGTGAAGATCCTAGGGAGCAATTCAGGTGAGATGAGATGAGATAGGACGAAATGGTTAAGCTCATGGTCAAGTTGACGGCGATAATCTTCTTACTGGACTAGGTCTGCATGACGACGCCCCAAATAGTCCGCCCAGAAAGAGTACGCCGTATGACGAGTTGCATGAGTGGATGAAAGAAATAAGTTTCCTCTCCCGGAGCTGCAGCCGAAGCCAACCGTGGATTCTGTCAGCCACTTCTGTAGACACATGGCCGGCGCCGCGTCACAATCATCATCTCATCACCTCACTATTATTCTTATTATGCTTTAATGATTTCTTTTTAAAAGTCAAATACCACTCTAATACGTTTATCTTCGTTATCCACGTACGAGGTAGTATGTACTGATCACTGTACATCGATATTGATGACCTCGGAGTACTGCGGAGTTACTACATTTACACTCAGTTTGTCTTCACCTGTATACAAGTTATAGCACAACTAGGAGTGCTTCAGAGGTAACTCGGAAATTGTGATTCTTGTTGTATTATTATTATTATTAGTATGCAGGGCGAAATCTGGTGTAACAGTACTTAAACACAACCAACCTTAGCATTGATATTGTAGGGCCACTACATTACTGCATGCCACACTTCTGAGCGTATTCTCCATATCTAGCAAGGCAACATTTTCTTTTCTCGAGAGTTCACTATGTTGTGAATACCCTCAACTGGTAAACTAGCAAGCCGTGAAATGTCGGTACATATTAGAAAAAATGTGTTCTGAGAGGGAACTCCGCTAATCGGTATAATATCTGCCAAAAAAAAGAAAAGGGAAAGGAAACATGAAGAATATTATAATGGGTCGCAAAGAAATAAGAAAAAGAGAAAAGAGAGAAAAGCCTCCAAATGCTGGAGGGAAAAAACAACAAGAAAAGCAGGTCATAGTAGCAACGCCCAGCGTATGCCACGATGGTATATATATAGAACAAGAGGGAACAAACCAGCTTCTCTCAATGAATGTAAACGCTTTACCGCGAGAATCGCTTAAAAGCCATGGTAGCTGCCAGTCCGGCCGCCAGGAAGGCGCCACCCATGGTGACGGCGTGAAGGGCAGCGTTCATCATCTGGCGTCTGTTACGGTTACGGCAGCGGTTGAAAAAGTCGGCCATGTCGTTTCCACGGGGAAACGGAGTGTCTGGAACCTCTTCTCCCAGGAACTCACAGAGCGGAGCCCAGCCATCGCTGATCCTGTATTCAAGGAGTCTCTCAGGAGGGACAAGGCTGCGGACCTCTGCAACATGGTCTAAGTAGACCTGCTTGCCCTTGTTGGGGAAATCCCCCCGGAAAAATGTCTGGAAGAACTTGTTCAGCATGGGATAGTACATGCTGGCAGCCCAACTGAAGTTCGAAACGAAGCGGTGCTCGGGGTCAGACACACGCCAGAAGACGGTCTTCATAACAGATCTACATGATTCATTGTCAGCAGGCACGGTATATATATATTTGAAGACGCAACGTACGCATGCCACGAATCCACTTCACGGGTTGTAAGGATGACCTTGGCATTGGGATAGGCCTCAATCAGTTCCTTGGCGAAAGCACAGGCGGGCCAGTCGCAAACAGCCTGTAAGAAGATCGGTCAGAAGGGAGTTTCTTAAAACAAAAATGAGTAAAAATGGATTATGATTTACCTGACACTCTCCCAAGAGCTGATCCCATTCCTTGCGGCCAAACTCACCCACGCCATCGTACTTCGCAAGGAGAGCGTCGTGCCACATCAGACAATCGGGAGGATTCTCCATACTGGCGGACATCATATGGTAACACTTGAGGTAACCCAGACGCTCCAGAGCCTTACGGAGGGCTATTCATGTAAAGAGCAAACGTTAGCTGTGATAAAACCTAAGGACTGGAAGCTTTCACATACAGGCAGTTCCCGTTCGTCCAACACCGAGAGCAAGCACCTTCATAGGCACAGTGCGGTGGCACTTCCGCCTATCAATGTTGGTGTCATTGGTAAAGATGTCGGTTACTGGCTGGGAAGCCAAATTATCAGAGTAAGTCAAAGACATTTTGGTAGTATTCTAATGATCTAAGGAACGGATCCGAAGTAGATGATGGGAAGTTTTAGGGTCTGGATGTAAAAGGTATCGAAGGGTTGAAAAGAAGGCAAATCTACCAAGCGACAAAAAGGATAGATAGAAATGACCACCTGGAAGAAGATAGAATGCTTTTGAGAATGAACTGTCGTTGAGGACGTGAAAAGGAGACTGGGCTGAACAGCGATAATAAAAGATCTGGAAATCCTCGATAAGTCATCAATACCGGCGCTCCAGCCAGATGAATATAGTAATGGATGTCGTGGTAACTTCGTAATTGTTTTAGAATATCAAAAAATATAAAAATAAATAAAATAAAACAAGTAAAATAATAATAATAATGACCAAACAATTGTATGCCACTAAATGAAAAGAGACAAAAATAACGGGTATGAAAGTTACAGGTACCTGCGCAAGCGACAGCCAATCCAGATGTGGCGGCCACACATATGAAACTTGCAAAAGTCTGGCTGGATTGGGGGTCGGGAATCCAAAAGGCTATATGCTCCGTAAATACTCTGTAATGATGTAGAAATAGTAGAAGCTTACCTTGAAAACAGACTTCCTGCGGCTGGTCCTAGCCGCCAATCGAGATTTTGTTCTTTCGTGCACTGTATCTTCTATCATTTCTAGGTAGATTTCTCAGCCCTGCTTGCGAGCTGTGAGACCCTTGACTCTAGGATATATATAAGTATAGCAAGCAGGACAAGGCAACTCTTGTAACGGTGTCCACGAGGTGTTTAGAAGAATTTTCGCCTTTTTTTCCCCTCTCGGCTGGAATTGCCAACCATCACGCAGAAGGGAAATGATTCGGACGACTAAGTAGTAATAGTCCACAATTGGTGAAGGTTTCTAAGCCTCTCGGCAGAAAGAGAACGGATGGAAGCAGACAAGGCGGTTCCACGGATGCGAGAAGGACGTGCCAAGACCACCCGTCAGCGAACCCGGAGATCGGCCGCGTAGGCCCTGGAAGTCGCAAGTCTCTATTCGCTGATCACTGAGCTCCTCGCAGTACTGGCCCGTCGCTCCGGGACTGGAAACTTTCAAAGCCCCAGTTGAAAAAAACAGCCCCTGCTGTAATGGGCGGTATTGTGTCAATCCAATGGGCGACGCGTACTCTGTGCGTATACCATCTCCTCCCTCGCTTTCTTCACCTCCAACAGAAGAGAGTCGAGTAGGTTTGAAACACGGCAATTCTCCACAGTATCCATGATCGTCATGCCATCGTCGTATTTTGTTTCGCCTTGAAGATTACTCCATTTCGATCATCGTCATCGGCGGTGGAGGCAGCATCGGCAAGGTGAATTTATTCCAGATAAACAAAGTGGGACTGACAGTAGTAGCGATTATTCCTCTGTATCATTTTTGTGACGGGTAGAAACGATTGACGCTAAAAGCCACAATCCTCTTAATAGTTCGAATAATCCTCTAAGTGCTAAGTAGTAAGTGGTAATCTGGGCCGAAGGATGCATGTGGCACGGGGCGAAGTGCTTCGAGTTAGAGGAAGAAAGGTGGAAGGGTGGATTCAACCGCCCCCCGCAAGAGTCGTCATAGTCACAGACAAGATTTCTTGCTCCTTTTTTCTCGTAACTTTTTTTCTCTCGGAAAAAGGGAGACAAGGGAGACAACTCCACATGGGAAAGAAATGGCATGGGAGAGCTCACTGCTTGTTGCGTAACTATAGTTTGCTGGGAACTTCTTTCAAAGCTCTTTTCCCATGCCTTCAATTTCCTGCTGCTTTGCTTCTGTTGAAATCAGCCAGAGGATCCTCACTCTTTCTCTGCTATAGCTAGCAAAGTTTGACACCTCGTGTTGGGAGGTGATAGTAGTAGTAAATGACTCGTATCCACTGATTATCAGCACGGAGTACCTAGGTAGTCTAGAGGCGGCTTATTTTCTCGCGACCCATCCATAATTCCTCGTATCAGAGTAGTATCAGGGGTAGTAAAAGACCTTCTTTCTGGTGGTGGCGAAATTGTTGGGACCGATGTCCATTATTATTATGATTTACCTGAAAACATCAGGGATTTTCCCCTGCGCAGGTGCATCACGAGTCCACAACGAGTTGTAAACTTGCGACTATACCTAGGTCCTATCCTGTCCTGAATCCTAAGGGGCCGACTTGTCACTCCGACATGGTTTGTTTCAAGTAAAATCCTGTTGAGTGACGAGTTCCTGTATGCCAACATGTTGCGGTAGGGAGTCGCAGACTTGCAAGAGTACGACTACTCCGGAGTACGCGCCGTCTAAATGACGATCGTCAATTCATTCCAGTTTTTGAACCAAGGCGCGGATAGTAGTAGCATTCTGGCAATACAGTATTGATCGTCCGTGACTCTGTTCGACCTCGCTGGCTGCGTACCAGAACTAAGGGGCGCAATAAACCCGAGGCAGACCCGTATGAGCCTGTATGAAGCCATATCAAACCGGAGATCAACTGTAGGACTCGGACTGCTGAAGATATCTCTTGCTCATGGGTTCGAAAGCATGTGCTTTGGACTCGACATTATTATTATTAATAACAATAATGGTAGTGTATTCTAAGCCTGATGACGCCTGGTCCTGATTCGGGTGTTGGATGGTCCATCGTATGCTGTAGTGGTAGGGTAGTGTCGGAATAGAGAGTGCAGCACTTCGTGGCAGTCGAGAATAGCAACATCAATTGTATTAAGCAACCAGAAGCTCAAAACAGCACCAATTCTTCCAGATCACAAGAACAATCAGAAAACATCTCGTGCGATGAAGTCCTTTTAAGGTCCCTGACGCCAAGACATGTTGTCACTATCTACTATGCTCTCGCAATTGTTGGCTTGGATCACCTCACTTTTGACTATGTCCGCTCTGGGAAATTCCACCGCCTGTCAATCCTGGGACGTCCAAACAAAGCTTCTTTTAACCTTAAAAAAGGCGTTATCTGATTCTGAGCTTGGATCACATCATTGATCGCCCCCATTACAATTATTGGGCTGGTGTGACATGTCTCAGTTGAGTCGGTGGTACTAAGCAGTCAGGTCTCAGTCTTGTGTCTCCGCTGTGGCCCATAGCTAAGTCTTGTTGAACAAACACGGAAATGGGGTTCGGCTGGTAATTTTCCAGGCTGCCATGTTCCTCTTCGCAGTATACTAACTATGATCTGCTTTTAGTCAGGAAGCGATTGCTCTGATGTGAATGGATAATTTTCGCCGTTTTGCTAATGTAAAGTACTATATGCAGATTTTCAGGTATGTCATCGCCTTAGGAGGGTATTAACGTTTGATAAGTGGGGGTACAATAATGCCGAATCAAACTCGCGAGTATATACCTAGGTACTCGCCAGAATACCTAGTGCCCAGTACCATTATTTGAATCAGAAGACTCCTTTAACTCCAGTCGTGACCAATATTCCGTGGCCATTTATGCATGCAAACATCCAGTCCCCGCAGGAGAGACACTTCCCCACGCCTTGCAAGATGCCATTATCACTCTAGCTTATCCAGATGCTCCAGCCTCGTCAGAACGACTTGCTTGCTCGTTTCTTCTATCTCACCCGCAAGGAAGACCTCGTCTAGGATCGCATACACCTATACAACATTCGATCGTCAGCTCTTAGAGAAAACACGCACACGGGGGGGGGGGGGGGGGGGGGGGGGGGGGGGGGGGGGGGGGGGGGGGGGGGGGGGGGGGGGGGGGGGGGGGGGGGGGGGGGGGGCGGGGGGGGGGGGGGGGGGGCGGGGGGGGGGGGGGGGGGGGGCGGGGGGGCGGGGGGGGGCGGGGGGGGGGGGGGGGGGGGTGGGGGGGGGGGGGGGGGGCGGGGG